>CAEMYA010000177.1:6516552-6546286 GCA_903131615.1 Diplodus sargus | reverse complement strand
ATGTAACTATAAATCCTATGTTTTATGTTCTTCTAGACTTTTGCCATCTGGGCAGGCATCTACAATTATAACATGGTGCACTCCAAGATGAATCTAGGGGGGAGAAAACATGATCTGAGCACATACATGCTCCCAAGAGGACAAGCCCATTTTCATTTTAATGACCCTGTGGCCTTTTCTCTTTTTCCACCATCAGGAAAGTCCTACAATGGCAAAGCTCTAAGAACAGCGAAATTGCCAGTGCGCTGTTTGTTTAGTCAAATGCTTTTGTGTTTAATGGTGTAATGAATATTGCAGGCTGCTAGAGAGAGGTTTTATACTTTTACTCCTGTTAATCCCTAAACCACACACTACCACCAACTCAGCTGCTGCTCACCCAAATAAGAATGGTGTCCTAATAATGGTAATGACGTTGCCAATTGAGCACTTGGAGCGCAAATACACAGACTCCCACACTCATTAGATTCGCTGCTAGGAAAAGCAGAGGATCTTGACCAATGTGCATGAAGGTTTCAACCAGTGATTATTTTGATTGTTGTCCATCTTATTGTTTGTTTGGGATTTTTGGCTAATCAATTGATTGTTTCTTCAATGAATTATCAGGAAATATTAAGAAAATCCAACCACAAACTCCTCTTCACATGACTTGTTGACACCATTATAATTTTTAGCTCTATACAATTCAAGCTGCATGATTCCATTTCTAAGTGTCGAACAATTATTATGTGTTTGGGTATTTTGTTGGAGTCCATTAACATTTTTTGCTTCACTTTAATGAATACTATTTATTGGTTGGACTGGTAATCACTTAACATTAATGCTGTGACTTGTCCTTCAAAATAAATACATACTGCATATGTTTTGATTTCTGGATAGGCTACTTTATATGTTTCTGATTAACCTTTCAAAATAAAGGAACAAAGAGTGGTTACCCTCTTAAAATACTCTTTTACTAAACTCAAAGCAGGGCCATATAAAAGAAAAAGCTGTCTGAAAGCCCTATTGTCTGTGTGTTCTATTAAGACAGGTCTAGAAAAGTATTACAAAGGCTGAAAAAATGCTTTTCACTGTTAACAACACATTAAAAGGGTGGAGAAGTCATGAAAGGGGAAAGTGAGGAGGCACGTGAAGGAAAAGAGTGCACCAGGCAGACAGAGAGAGGAGAGACAGATCTATACATGTCAGGAAATAAGGTAGAAAAGGTTATTAACTTGACATTGATCTGTTGTAGCGGCGGCAGAGCTTGCCCTGTTTCTCTTTTCTTAACCTTTAAGCCCGAGTATACTCACAAATGATGGGGGAGTCAACTAACAGGTGTAAATTATGGATTGCAGGAGATAGCGCTACCTCAGTCAATGGCTGCTGCTGACGTGATTCCAGCCATAAAAGATTTAAACATCAGTAAGGAGAAAAGGTACAATTTTACTATGGACTGAAGATTGAGTTTCCTTCTAGAAATCGAATCAACGGCCAGTTGTGACACGTAGTACTTAACTTATTCTGGATTGTATTATTAATATGCAGTACATTTGAGTAATTATGGTCTCATATGAGTCCAATGTCAGAAGAGGAACAGAAATGACTAGACTCTCACAAGTCTAGTATTCCTGCATATCAGACAGATCTGCTTTCCAGTACTCCTGCATATCAGACAGATCTGCTTTACATGATTTACATATTGAATGTAGAATGTGCAAAGTATAGTGTCAATGTGAAAGTTTGCATAACCAAAACCCCATACTCTCAATCTATCAACCTAGTTCTGACCACATTTAAATCATACTGTAGTTGCCATGTAAAGATATAATAATACTACTATTGATATTTCAATAAACAAATAATAAACAAGTTTATCATTGAAATTTGACAATGTGGTCATAGAACATAAAGTCCCTGGTTTTGTAAAATGGTCCAATATCACAGTTCTGTCCAGCAATAGGTTCTTCTTATCTGTGTCTCTTAACACTGCATTTGTACATGATTTTTTTTTGCACACAAATCAGAGTGAAAAAACATTGTGTACATGTGTTACTCCCAACATTGTGAGACATAAAACCCAATTCCTAATTCCTAGTTTTTGAAAATACCCCCCTGACTAAACCTGGAGACAGTTTTCTAAATCTATTCAGCTTTATATTCATCACTCTGTTGTCAACACTTCCTGTAGTCGTTTCACAATATTTCGTTTCACACAGCCATCATGATATAAATTTGTTTCTTGTGAAAAACAAACAGGAAGTTTTAAGTTAGTATCAACATTGTGTATACAAATCAATAGTATCTTATGAGAGCTCATTAACGGATCACAAACTAAAACATCAGGGCCCCAATAATAATGCTGGTTTCAGTAATAAAAACTGTTGTTGCACATTGTCTGAGCAAATGTTATGGAAACCTGGTGAATGTGGATAAAGTACAATTATTCAAGCAACAGCAACTAACCTAATTGGCAGCTAGTTATTTAAGAAGTTGACTTGTACATAGTTATGGTAAAATGATTTGAAATTTGGGTTACACTATAAAACTTAACAATGAGGGTAGTATCATGGAAACAGGCTTTATAGATGCACTTGTGTTATATATACCTCTCAGTTTAAAAGGCAAACAATCCTGAATGTGGATATGAGCTTTACATGAATGCTCAGAAGTAAAGTGAATGTAAACTAATCATGATTTACATAAAACGACGTTCACTGCAGACAGACGGGCCGTGTAGTACTCTTGTACTGCACATCAGCAGTAGCTGGCCACAGCCCAGTGAGCACTTCTAGACATCCATCATGTCTCTTTTTTAGTCCATGAAGATGGCACAGACCTGATGCACTGAATGAGGAACTATTTGTTCTTCCATATGCCAGTACTTGTAATCGGTTTCTCAGGATCCTGCCAAATGTTGCCCTTTGCCAACTAGGGCCACATGTTTCCACAAAGGAAAGTCTGGCAAATAGTGCGCTGATGATTTTGTAATTTGGGCATATAGGAAAAGTCCTGATATCACCAAAGTCAGTTTAAGCATACTCTTGTTAAATCTTACTTAGTGTGTTGTTCTTCCAGCAATTTTGTGCAGCATGTTGATTTTTTGGACAAATTAAAATCATAAAGAAGACAAATTAAGTGTTCAAGGCCGGTAAAATGGTGTTTAAAATATCAAAGCAACTATATATATATATATATCTATATCTATATCTATATCTATATATATATAGATATATATATATATATACATAGTAAAATATTTGTTCTTTCTTCCTGCCTGCATTAGATGCCAGCCCACCTTAAGGCATGTTGCTCTGACTGCTGACACCAACAACCTCACACGTCCTTCTACTTACGCTGTTAAGGCATTGTAATTTCAAGATGTGGGATTGTTTCATTGGCCACACTAACTGACTGAAACTTAGCCAGTCTCACAGGGTTGGCAGGGCTGCTAAATAAACATGCATTGGTTGCTCAGGTTCACAACCTTTCCACAAGGCACAACCATGGGCTCTAATGGAAACGTTCAATGTTGCGCTAAAGGCAGTTTTTTTTCCCTTTGTCACACTCTTGAATTTCATTTACAAAGAAAAAAAAATGGCCGCGAACAGAAACCAAATGCAGGTAAACATTTATGGTAAACAATGAATATTTGAGTAAATACATGTCTTGCTTTGTCACAAGGGTCATGCACCACGATAAAAAGAAAGAAAAGTTAAACATATACATATTATAATGTCCTTACACAGGTGTATGTGGAGGCACTTCTCAGAAATCACTCCATTGTGTATTCTGGTGACTCATTTTCAGAGAGGAAGTAGACCCCAGGGGTGAGTTGACCCGAAAACAGCCAGGAAATTTGTTTTTTTTTTTCTCCTGAACTTGGCTATATCTCACTTTCTAGAGGTGCCTGTCCCACTCACTCACTCTCAAGGACCAAGCCAATCTCCCTTTGTAAATAGAACTATGTTTTATAATTCCCCCTCTCTCTCAGATGACCATATCAATAATGCAGAGGAACCGCATCTGTCCGGGGCCATGAGATTATTTCTCTGATTTGGGCTGACAGTTATGGTAATAGTTTGGCAAACAATCTACTCTAGCAACAATGACCACAGATTACAGCTGTTTTCAGATCAAAGAGACTGCAGCGAGGCCCATGATTGATTGCTCACCAAGAGACAGAGTCAGGCAGTTCAGCCCCCCACATCTCACTTTTGCCTCTCTGCTCTGATAATGGAAAAATTCCTTTATTTCTAATCTTCCTGGGAATTCTGCTATCCTTTAGATACCAGGGGTCTCGCTGAGTTAAAAATCTTAACACTTCAACAGGTCACATTCTACGAAACACGTTTTTTATGTATCAGTAAAATGTCAAAAAATATTTTTACTTAATGCACCAATATCACTTTTACTAATATTTACATCACCACATTTAATTATATTGTAAAAGTAGCTAGCTTGCAATTTGTATGAGACCTATGAGTGGCACAAGAAATAATGCTTATTCAAACTGTCAACAAACAGTGTGAGGTATAGATACAAATTACTCCCATCTGAGAATTTCCTTACATCAAATTTCTAGCAATAGATTCATTTTCCCTGCACCGCAGTAGCACACCGCTTTTTTATGGTTTGATTCGCTTTTCATTTGTTTTCCATTGTTTGTAAGCATTTTGACATTATGTAATTATTATGAGGTTTAGTTTATATAATTAATATATTTGTTTATACAAAATCCCCATAAACACATCCTACTTTTATTGCTGTTGCTCGGTGTTAACAGGCCATCACCAGACGTTTTTACAGTGTACACTCTAAAAATACTTTATGAAAGCTTACCTTACCTCTGAAAATGTTGGCAAGGTTAACTGTGATAACATGTCAAAGGCAGCGTTGTGCTACACAAGAGAGAAAGAAAGTGGGAGCATTTTTAATCATACTTTTAATCGCCTCACCAACATCTTTCTGGCACTGTTTCTTTGGATAGGACATCCCTTTTCTGTGGCCACCAGTCTAAGCTTGATAACTAGAACCTACAGTCGAAAAACATGTTGGATGAGGATGTTGCAGTTTAGTCCTTGTTCTAATTACCACCACTGTGTGAGTGTGCTCTTAGACTTTTATACAGTTTTTAGTGCTTGACAAAAATATCCAATAAAAGCTAGCATATGGAGGTCCAATATTCTGAGGAAAAATAACTGTTTTATTGTTTTAGGATGTATCCTATAGAAAATAAAGTGTATTTCATAGTTATCCAGTACCAAGCTTTTCAACATAAAACATGGCAGATAACATCTATTCCTATTACCTGGTGTCATACACTCTCTTCGCTCTAGCTAGTTACCTCTAACATGGTGACATATCTGTTTACTTTAGACTTTATATTTAATTGAGAATAACTACATGGCCAAAAATAGATCATGATTTGGTCATTATGAGTTGGTCATAACATCACTATGACTTCAGATGCCCTTGCATGCATACAGCACAGCTCTTTAACGAATAATATCGCAGTAAAACTGAGTCTAACACGTTTGTGGTGCATCGATGTTTTTTAGTAGGAGCAGTTTGTATCTAAATACCTCAGATATCCAACAAAGAAGCTCATTATTTATTAATGACACAAAAGCTGTAACACCATTTGGCTAATATAAATTTGCATATTTATTAAAAAGGCGACATTTGTGATTAATGGCATCCAGCCATGTCACATGTGGATGAGGAGAGAATCATGGATCCTTGATCATGTTCAGCCTGGATCAGTATGGTAGTATTACCACACTGTTCTCTACCAGGAAGAGTACGAATTACTGGTCATGTGGTATTATATCCATTATGCAGGGGTACACAGTATTGTTACTGCACACTGCTTCATGTATAAGAACTGCGCGAGCACTGATCTTGTGCTTTGAACAACATATGACATCAACAGTAACTGCAGGTTAGTAGACTGTAGTGAACTGTAAAATACTAGGTGGAAATACTGGCTTGTCTACCCTTGATTCAAAGGGGGAAAATAAAAAAGAGAATAAAAAATTGTCTTGACGACAAGGACATTGTCAGATAAGTGGAGAAGGGCAGTCAGAGAGCTATTTAGAGTGACGGTAAATGGCCTTTTTACCATTCCAGCTACCCCTGCCCCCCTTCCCCCGTTTAGGGATGGCATTAGAGACTGCAGACTGACATACATTTTTTATAGCTTCATAAAGTCGTCCAATGACCAGGTCACCCTTCTCATAACTAGGGAGCAGAACGCTTGAAAAAAGCCATTCATCACCATGAAAGGGCCTGCTTGTCCAAGCGCCTTCAAACATGCACACAGTCTGGCAAGAGACGCTCAGCACAAATGCTAACGTACTTCTGCCACTAATGCCAGATGACCTTCTCACATCTATTAGCGGGCTGGCTGACGCAGAGGGCAGACACGAGCCCCTCTTGTCTCCTGCAAAGATTTCAATGACAAGGAATGGAAAATATCATGCATGTTAATGGCTGTTGCCACCAACAAAGCAATCTCTGCTGTTTTTTTTTTTTAAAACAATACAAGGTAATGTCAGGTGAATATTAAATTATCTGTGATTCATCTCACGTGCAAGAAATCTTTGTCTCCAAATATATTGCGCTGTAAATTAGATGTTATTGTAGAGGTGCAGTTAGAGGTAATATAACAGAATAACATGACATGCTTTTTTAAATGTGTCCCCTTTGATTTGGCAAGCCAGAAGGACCTCCGGTGCAGAATTGGAACGCCCCTCACAGACAAACCATCAGACCACCAAACCCCATTAGTGGGCAATTAGTGACAGCTGGTGGGTTGTCAGCTTGGTAATGGCCTCAAAAGGGGTACCCATGGAATACAAAAACTACCAGCAATGCAACGGTTTACACCTTGGCGATAAAAGTCAAAACAGATAGCTTTGCAGTATGGAAACCCAGGTCCATCGATCTCCATTTTCAGATCTACAAAAATGTACAATGACTTATCACCAATGAGTAATCACAATTTTAAAAGGCATGGCACTATAACAAGAAAAAACATATAGGAGGGCAGCTTTCGAACGCTGAGCCTTGTAAATGTAGAGATATTCGGCTAATCTCATTTCAGCCAAAGGTGTGCTATTTTAGAGCTCTACCAGTTCCTCCTCTTACTGGCCTTTCATTTCAAAAGCAAGGGCTAAGCTGTGAGAGGCACCCGAGGTGGACGGGCAGAGAAGAAGGAGGAGGAGGCGGAGGAGGAGGAGGAGGAGGGGGTTGAAGTAGTTTAATAATTTATTTAAGAGGGAAAGAAGGCAGCCAAGGGGAACAAATAGTGTTTCTCCCAGAACCAAGCCCTTCTGACCCCGGCCCTGCGTACCTGAAGCCCAAGCCCCATCGCATTAGTGAAATTCTTATTTGATGGCATTTTAATATTCTGCCTTGATGACTTTTTAGCAACATTTACTTTCGGAGGTCTCAAGCGCTTCCCCCAGAGGAAATGAAACATGTCAAAACCCATTACGAAAAAATCAAAATTTAAATACCTCAGCCGTGTTAGCGGTAATACACACAATCCCCACCGCTCAGAGGCAAGGCTCACAAACACTCATCTGCTTGCCGGCTCGTAATGAGTCTGTTTGATGGGTAAGCGATTTGTGGGTCACAGAGCATACGTTACAGATCCAATTTAACCCTTGATTGCTTGTACTCTGGAGGACCTGGGAAAACGTGTTATTGAAATTTAATACCAGATCATTTCTTCTTCCTCCCATGCAGGGACAAAGGTATGCTTACATGACTCCTTCGATGGCCTGTGCAGATGGGGGAGGCAGTGGGAAAAGCAACCAAGGAGGAAAAGGGAGCGACAAGACAGTGGAGAAAAACAAAGACAATTTTATGCATGAAGGTAATCTTTGCCTCATCTGCAGGTCTTGCTAAACACCAATCCAATTAGCCCCTGAAGAGGCAACACTGAGCACAACTCAACTGAGTGTGGGTTTTCTGTCATGTGATATATCGCTTTTATAAAAATGTTTATTGCAGTTTGCTGTCAATTGTCAGTGTCGACACTCAAAAAAAGATTATTCAAGGAAGCAGTTTCTTCTCTTTCAAAAGGACATAGCTGTGTTATTTGGCACAGTAGCCCAAGATGACAAACATTCACACCAAAAGCACTGTGTATCCTTGAGGCCAAAGAAACATGTTTCCTTTCCAAAAACATTAGCAAGGCCATTTTTTTCCAATATTTCAGATCCTGCAATGTTTACATCCATGCTTTAATCAGTTAGCTGCTTTGCTCCTTGTCTCCGTACAGCCGACAACTGTTGATTAGTGAAATAGGGTGAAGCCAAGAGGCGTAATACAGCTTGCACATTGGCATGGCAGCCCTCTGCAGTCCGTGGGAATTTGTATCATGATTCCCACATGCTGTGCAATCTCTAGTAAAGCACAGAAATGACCAAAGATGTGATAATCAAAACAATATGGCACCACTTGAAGTCAAAAACTCAGTTACCTTTCAATCCCGAAGTAAAATGGATAGAACGACTGGAAAACTTGCACCATGAAACCAATGCAGAGGCATCATAAAGTTTTTTATACATATGTGTACAGTATCCTCATCTATGAAGCTATTTATCATCCAAATTACCCATCGTTCATTCATTCACTTTCAAAACAAATGCATACGATCACCAGATCAGGAGTTTTATCACAGAGGGCGGTGGTCCAATACCACTTTTGTCTTCAGGGGGAGCCAGAATCAACAAACAAATGAATATACTTCTAGCTGCTTTAACAAAAAACACTTTGCTTATCCTGATTTGCAAAGACCAATAATTGGACTGCATCCTAGACACAAAAGAAGTGATGACAATAAAAACATTGCCAATCTTTTATAATTTTCTTCATGCTTGTGGTGGGTAAGAGAGGAGTTACGTGTACCGCTGAAGCATCCTTCAGCAACACATTGAGCTTGTACATGATGAGTCACCATTAGTCACTTTGAATAACATCTTTAGCCAACAGCTTAATATGTAAATAGCCAGTCATTTAAAGTTCTGGTCTGGAACCAAAATCTCTTCATGTTTAGAGGTGTTCTTTAGTTGGCAAAGGAAACTCTTTAGTTTAATGACCCATACAATAGAGAGGTACAGTACATATAAAATAATGGTAATGTTTTTGTTACATTTCATTTTGAGAAATCTGAATAATACTAGAGTTCTGAATGGACTAGAGACTTACTGGTAAGGGGGCTAATTGAGAGCTCAAGTGAGCAGTCGGCAGGCTGGCATGGCTCATTCACAGTATTTGTCATTAGACCCGACTGCAGGGAGAGAATAGAGTGCACTGCACCATTCGTGTGTAACCAAGATTTATGCTAATGTCTCCCTGCATATGCTTATTCTACATATCTATATTAAACTTAATAGACTGTTACATTGCTTCTTAACCTCGGCTTCCATACATGATTACCTTTTCTGATTTCTTTGCAAAATGGCATATAAACACGGGGCAGGGATTTTATCAGCGTGTCAGTGAGTTTGTTTCCAGTGGCAGCCCATGGCTCTCATAATCGTTTTGATACTTCAGGGACTCTATCGAGAATGCCTGCCTTGGAGGCCACAGTTAATATGTCACTCTGTAAATCTACCAGAAAGCTGAGAGGAGCTCTTTCTTACTCATTTGCCCAGAAGATGTCTGTGAATAATATTAACTTGACACAACTACTATTCTTCAACAAAATTATGAAAAACTATTACAGCATATTTTTGTGTGATATGGATTCTGCATCACTTTCTACAATAATGAAAAACCCTCAGTTGAAAAAATTCACAAATTAGGTACGAAATATGAAAATTCACTTGCTATGTGGGGAAACTCTAAAAGTTGTGTATATAACAACTTATCAAGTAGAGAGAGGTAAGTTACCTTGCAGGATATGGTAAAAAAAGTACATAAATCAAATTGTGATTATGTTGGCATATTGTGATATGTCACCATGAAACCTGTGACGCAAAAAAGGTAATTTCCACTATAAAAATCATGATGACGAATTTGTTCGGGTCTGTACTAAACAAACATGTTTTCTTACATCTGGAGAACAACATTTGTAGGTCAGGGAATCTCAGCAGCACTGCAGTACTTCATAATAATGCTGTTGGGTCACATATTTTACCTTTATTGAAGAAATGGCAGCTTTGATTAATTGTGCAGCCTTAGTTAGGCGTACAGACATTTCTCTCAAGTTTACCAAATCTTACAATGTGGCCACATCGTTGTTTAAATATCAAGGGGTAAAAACTATGATATATGGTAGACTGTTGTTAAATGTAAAACTGTCAGACTAAGGGCTCAGACTTGTTTTACTGTGGGTGTATTTTTGGAGCATCTTAACGGCGAAATGACATTTTCCAGAGGTGCAGAGAGGAGGATTCATCACCCGCGCCCATTTGGCATTTTGGTGACTTGCCCTCTGCCGAATTTGGTGGAGAGCCACAGCAGGGGTGTGTCATTGGCGAGCCAGCTCTGCAATTTTGGTGTCAAGGATGACAATGTTTAGCACTGTTCACCATCTGCCAATTAGGCAAGCTCAACAGCATAGAATTTCAGTGGAAAATACAGTTTTAATCAGGCTATGGCTATATTGTCAGCCAGGCAGAATATAGACTGATGGGTTATTCATGACACTCACAGGACATGGCTTAGTCCAAAAGTGTGTTTGTTTGGTTTTTTTCTGCATATTATGCATCTGATTGTGTTTGTGCTTTCAAAGCAGCTAAATTTCTTCTACTGTATGTGAGATTTTTTCAGAAGGATCCAGCATAACTTGAACCAGTCAGAAACAAATTGAACACTAGAGACCATCTAGCAAAGGGATCACACAGCCATGATGCCTATCAACACCCTGGTGTTTGGACACATGAGTACTAAGGTGCTGTTATTCTGACTTTGAGTTCTCTATGACTAAATCTAAATACATTTAATTTTCTTATGTATTCCACTAAATCCTATTTTTCATTTTAAGAGAACCAATGTGGTGTGAAAATACTGAAAAAGCAGTGACACCCTATTCTGCATCAGTTTTGTATCTTTGGCATTTCAACATTTTACCTTAACAGGTTTACATGTTTTACTAAAGCCAGCTTACAAAAATTGACACTTGGAAACCTACTGTAGCCACTAAGCTGTGACAAAAGAAATACTTTTGTACAATTATTTTGGAATCTGTTAGTATGTGCAAACATAATTACATGTGAAATTATTCCAACATTTTACTAAAGAGACTGAAATCTTACTGACATAATTTGTAGTATCCAACAACATTAACAGTAAGTGATTTAAATATGCATAAAAAGGACTTTAATACAGTGTTGCTGGTGTCTTTACAGCAAGCTGCAGGAAGCCACTTAAGCAGCATGCAAAGCTGACCAGAGCTCCACTTGCCCTATACAGACCCCAGGCTCTCACTTTACACACCATACACTTTCAACTCCCTTTTCCCCCCACACTGCCCATTTTGCCAGGCTCTTGACTTACAAATTGCTGCTTTCTAGGGAGAAGGAAAGAAACATTTGAAAAAAGCCTACTCAGGACACTCATGTCGCTATGCAATACAGCAGAGCTGGTCCTTGGCTAACAGTCAGCACATTGTTTCCGCTTGTCCCTCAAAGTACTAACCTCAGCGCTGTCAATAACCTCTCTATCCATTCTCTAACCTTCCCATCTTTTCAATCTACTTGGAAGACTTCCAAGAACCATGAAAAAAGTTGAAATGCCATGGACATAAGCCCTCAATAGCTTGGCGTAATTCCCTCTTTAAATGTAAGACAAAAATATCAAGGCTCTTTAGCATGCCAATGAGACTGCACAGAGAGCACTGTTCCCAGTGGACGGGTGACAGGAAGAAGGGCAAGTCCTTCCTTGGCATAAAGAGGCCCTGTGTAGAGTAAAGACATTCAGCCAAAGGGACTATTTGAGTTGATAGAATTGCATGCAATCACCCACACAGTATGCTAAGACAGAGATATTTAAACTCAAAAGGCAGACATGCACTGAAACCTTCATGTGTTCATTCTACTGCAGAGCGTCCAGTACATAATAATATGCTTTATCATATAACGTATCTCAGCACCAAGAGTCAAGGTCTCATCTTGTAAATGTTTTTAATCACCTGCAGAACATTTACCCTTTGGTTCAGATTTGGTTTCATAACAGCAACCTTTTAAAACTCCAATCTCATTGAAAGCAGCACAAGCTTTTTGTGTGTCTGTGTGCATGTGTGCATGTGTGCGTGTGTGTGTGTGTGTGTGTGTGTGTGTGTGTGTGTGTGCGTGCACGCGCGACTGTGTTCTACCTAAAACCTAAAACACCACTCCACTCAACAGCTTCGTACATTCCATCAGACTCACTATGGCCAGGAATTAAAAGAGTAATCCAATGAAATATTAATTAAATTATTGTGGGGTTTTTCACTTAAGCGCACCATTTTCATAATTGTTCCATAAATTATATTTTCCAGTACATTTGCTTTAGATGGATAATTAATTTCTGGCTTTACCCGTTTCAATTTGATTTTGTTTATGGAAAAATGCAGAATGCAAATGTGTGTATGTGTGTGTTCTAACACAAATTTGCAGAGCTTTTAGCCCCATTGAAATGTGATATATTGTTTTTCTCTACTGTCTATTCAACTGTATATTTTCAAACAGAAGTTAGGAGATGGCCAAGCCCAAAGAGGTGCACATTACAGTGATAAGGAGGATTGCAGGCTTCAAGATGAACCATAGTTTTGTGCTTCCACACAGCTTCTGACCAAGCTCCTTATACATTATAATAACAATAAAACAATATAACTACAAAACATTATTCTCAAGCACAGACACAAGGATATAGGTGAGGTAAGGCCTGTGGAAGAATCACCTATCTTTGCAAAACCTGATAACAACAGCAAACAAAAAGAATCACCACTCAACTTTGCTGTTCCTTCCAGCTCTACGAAGCGTTGTAGAATCATTCAGCATATTGTTTTGGTTTTGCACCTTTTAACTTTACTGTCGTTTTCAGCAATAAAAGGTTTTGACAAAACCCACTGGATGCTACCTGTCTTGGGAGTTGGTGGAAGTATAAGAGTGACTGTGAGAACTATATTCATCAGGAGGACAGAAATTAAATTCCAAATGAATGTTAATGTTGTGCAGTGTCTGCTAGATGTTTAAATAGGAGACTGTTTGCAATACATTAAAATGCACAAGAACACTGTGAATTTAAAAACACAAACCTACATCTTTATATACACGCGCGTAGCCAGCTCCTCCATGTTTATCCTATGATATTTTCTTGTTGCTAAAAATGGCAGCTCAGGCGCTTCAGAATCTTTTTTTTTTTTTTTTTAAGCGAGGCCACATTATCATTTCACAAGGCAAAGACAGAAGGCAACATATGCCAGGCACTGTCCTTTGGTCCCACAGACTCAAAGTATTCATCAAAAAGCTGTGCTCTCCCATGAGCCTGCTGCCATATGCCGCTGGAAAATGTCACCACTAAAAGTCATAATACTTCACCAGCTTCAGATCCGCATTTGATATTCCTGTTTTTCAAATATTGGACTTCGCATCTCATACTTTGGAGATATATGCTACCCAGTAGTGAATATAAAACAATTGTAGTCATTGGCCTTTGCATCTAGCAGGTGCAATCTTGGTGTGTCTGTGTAAACTTGGATTGACATGCATCATCTGACCCTGAGTTTAGGTGTGATATTATTGGGCCTTTTTTTATTATAAGGTGACTACAAATCTGTGTGAAGTAACTTAATAACTTCAAATAAATATTGTTAAATCTTCTGGCCTTTTCAGCAGGGACTAAGAACTTGATTTTATGGTTTACTTAGTATTGGGGAAGAAATATGATTATCCAAGGACAGTATATCTCCAAACAATATGAGGTCATAAGTGTCTTGTACAGATGTTAAAATCTGGATAACGATAGTGAGACTATAGTGAGACTAGATTGTCTCTGCAATCTAGATACTCAAAGCTACTGTAGATATGCCTACAGAACAGATGTCTGACGAACGAAGCCAAAGCTAACTGTTTGCATAAACCTTGTAAGGAGGCCTTCAATATATCTAAGCACTGCCTCCTGAAGCTGTAAAATATAATTTGGACAAGAAGGTTTGTTAGCATTATCATGGCAGCACTCTGTGTAGACAGACGTGATGTTATGTTGCTCCTCCAAGATATTGTTTTATAAACTATCTAAGCGTAAGCCATCCGTGTCTCTGAGTCTTCTTTATCTTTCCTGAACGGACAAGTGAGTCGAAATTTCACAATACTTAGTAACCTCAGACCAAACAACTGTCAAGCTGTAATTATTCACAACAAAGAAGGCTTTGGAAGAGCTGAAACTGAGCATGGATAACCAATTAGGATTAAACTGTATGTGTAGCTCGCAGATATAATTCTCAACATTGGAGTGGTCTTCCATTGACTTTGTCTATCCGAATTCTAATTCAGATGGGACACACCAGCACAATATATAGTCTTGAAATGTAATGTTTGTTGCAATCTTTCACAAAGAAAAATAGTTACATCAGTTGTCTTCTCTGACCTGAACTGGGGAACAGGTGAACAATTATATACCATCTAAATAAAGGTAACCTGCTGAGAACACGTGATGTCACCAATGAAATATCTGCAACATCCAACACTGTCCTTGAAAAATCCCCCTGACATGTCAGTGACTGCTTGAATAACCGGAAATTTTAAATGGAAGTGACATCTACAGATTATTATTTTATAATTGGTCTTGAATACCAGGACATGGGTCCTTCGTGGCCACTCTTCTCAGATAGCACTAAAACCTGCTTACATTTAAAAAGAGGGCTACAGTTTGCATGATGGCCCACTGTGGGGTACAGAATTCAGGTGGGAGGGATAATAGCCTTGTTTTAATCACAAAACTGGCAACCCAAAGCAGACAGTGCAATGCAAAAGGTAGAACAATGTACGTTATGACAGTATTTTCTCTTCAAGCTGTATTCAGCTTTGTGACAATAGATGTTCAATTATATGTAATTATCCACATTCTGGGAAATAGTATTGTTAGACACACACTTTAAAGGTTTAAAGGAAATTATGGGGTTTTCCAAAGGAGACCATTTGGCAGTCAGGAGCATTGAATAATGGAATTTTTTAAACGGTTAAAATCGGTGTTTTCCTTATTCATGCATGAGCAGAGGGACAGAGAGAGGCAACACTATTCTGCGTGTTAGATGAGGGAGCTGTGCTGTTATCTGCTGATCCCAGAACTTCCCTTGGAGCACCGGAGTGGGTCCGTATCACGTAGTGCACCCTGCACTGGGACTGTGCAGCCTGCTGACAGGAAAGCTCGATTAGCGAGCCACAAAGAGGCCAATATAGAGGAGCACTTCCTCAGCCAAAGGGGGTTCGTCCGGAGAACACACTCCAACCCTCTTTCCTGACAGGGGACAGTGACAAACACACACACTGGCTGGCCCACCTTGGGGAATGCATGATGGATTGGGATTTGGTTTCTCCAACACACGTGCATGCAGGAATCCTAACATACAACATGACACGTACACACAGTATAAGTCATGTGAGTAAATACATACACCCTTTTTTCAATGGCAAAGAGACTTTCATCTTTGTTACTAAAACACAACTGTTTAATGGATATGGAAAGTAACAAAGTTTACATTTTTCAAAGAATACTGGCAGTCTTCCAGAGAAAGAGATGAGTATGTTTGGACTGGCCCCAGCCCTGCGCGTGCTGCCTTCGCTCAGACAATGGGATGTAGAGGTGGAAGTGGGCCTGGGCCAGATGAGGAAAACGAGATAGCAAGGGTGGGATGACGGGTGGAGGTGCGCTGAACAGAGACTGGTAGGCTGTTATGGGACCTTGTGGCGGAAGGGCATTGTTCAGCAGAGGAAAAACACAACAACAATAAAAAACAACTCTTCCTGAATCTTTTTATATGATTATGTAGAGAACAATTGAGTGGGTGGGATCCGCTACTTTGAGGATATTGAAAGAAGCCTCTCCTTTGAGACCTGGAATGATCCTTTCACACCTTACTCTGGAACACAAGCAGGAAAATAAAACAATGTGAGTTGCTGAGCAAGAAGCATATTGATCAAGAACAGTGTGTCCATTGAGAGAGATTACAATGGCCTTTGCCCTGTGACACATTAAGCAATGAACCAAAGGTTAATGAGGGGAAAATTGAAAGATAATGGATCTATTTTTTCAAAGATACAGCACATTATGCATTGTGCCTTGGCATAATGCAAAGTCAATCAGTATTAAATCAAATTTAACTTAAATTTAGCTCATTCCAGATAGTGCTGTGCCATATGGACACAATTTTATATCCTGATATAGCTAATTTTATATCCCAATAACGATATATATCAAGGCGTGTCTTTAAGTGGTAGAACAGATTAGATGTGTTCAAGTCGCTAGTAACAACTTGTTGGCGGCATGTTTTGTAGATTACCGTTGTCTGGTCGGTGTCTGACTTTTTAAACCCAAGACAAAGCCAAATGATGGAATTTCGGTTCCCCCTTTTCAGTACAAATCTTCTCAGGGTTCTGCTTCTGTATCCACGTTACGATGTAACGTTACTAGTAACGTTATTTTCTTCTTCCATTGCTCTCTCCTTGGTCTCCGCTGCTTTGCCTCTGTTTATTCCAGAGCGACCAGTGCCGTAAACAATTCGTTGCGGGTGACATAGAAATGCTACCACCAAGCAGTAGCGTGGCTGCAGTTACATTCGCTTTCATACAATAAAATTCTCTTGAACTCAAAATGTGTTTATCCAACGGTCATTCCAATGTTGAGTTGTGCTTTACACGGCGTATTAAATTACAACCGTAGTGTACGTTAACGTTAGTGTAGCAACAGTGCTAATCAAGTAGCCTACACGTTAAAATTATTATTATAATTAATAATTATGATATAAACAACAGAGGGTTATATCCTACGATAGACATTTTTATATCGCACTACAATATATAGTAATATCGCACAGCTCTAATCCCAGGCTAGAAGTAGCTACTGTAGAAGGTAGCAAAAACTTTTTCTAGTCCATAACACTTGTTCACTTATTGTGCGTAGCTCATTTTCCATTGTATATCTATCTATCTATCTATCTATCTATCTATCTATCTATCGCAGAAAGGATTAGTCTGAATTGAATGTATGACAGTAAATACTGTGTACTGTAGTACTGTATGACTGAGCGTGTAACAGAAAGAACAGTAAGTTGGGTGTGTGTGAGCGTGTATATAATTGTATGCTGGCCACATGGTGTCTAGCTCTGTGTCCATTTTTTTCAGCTAATACTGCTTGGCTGTAGATTTCACTAACCCTAAGGTCATGCACCTGATATACCTTTGAATCCCGCTGTTTGCTGGAGTGTAGAATCCTCTCAGGGGAAAGACGCGTCCACAGATAAGAGTCTAGTGTGATGTTGCGAATCTTGGCCCTGAAGGCCCAGACATTGGTTTTCTCTTCATCTCGTTTTCACATTTTTGCAGCTTTCCATTGATTTAGTACGAGCTCAAGTCATGGGCTGTTCAAGCTGGGGTTGTATTAGACAGGGTGCTATTGTCTGTACACAGACAGCTGGGGATGCAAACATTCAAGATAAGTCCACATTTTATCAGTGTAGGTCAATGTAGACAGAGTCTACCTGTTATCCCCTTCACATACTCGATTTATCAGGATTCCATTAAGATCCTTGAACAATGTCTACACAGTCGAGAGCTCTTACAAGAGTAATTATCACAGAAAGGATAACATACTGGCAACACGCTGAAAAATAAACATTCAAAGTGTCTTCAGAGATTACCTTCTTACAACTTTATAGTCTGCTGCTTTAGGAACAAAACTCATGGCCAGTAGTTTTGTTCTTAATTAAGGTTTGGTGCTTGTCACTGGCTTGTTGTGTAGCTTCACTTCATCAGTGTGAGTACAGTTATGATCCTCAGGTGACTGTTGTGCATTCTGCAGTATTTTGGCTGTTTTACTGGTTGGGTGAGGATTCCCAAACAATGTAAATAGCGTTTTAAATATATTTAATGTATTATTATTTTGGTTTCAACTACCACTTGCTCTAAGTTTGAAATACATGCGTCTTACCTCAGAAGCTTTTGCCATTTTTGTTTCTGAACTGAAATAATCTAAACAAGTGGGATATTGATACCTTCATACAAACCAAATACAAACCAAACTGTTATGTTTCTGTTTTTGTTTTTCTAACAGACAGCAAGAGTACATGAGCCTTAGCCTCTTGTAACTCATCTATGAATGTTCTACAATATTTTACAAACATGTCATAACTGGTCAATAATGGACTTCATCACATTCAGGCAAATATACTACCATTTAATATATTTAACCAGTATTTTATTGAAATGTCGAACCGAACTGAATGTTGAACTTAATAGAATTGAAATTTGCAAATTGCAATTCTATTAAGTATATCTAAGCCTATCTATCTAAGCATGTCTAACACAGCTAATGTGAATAGACATAAAAACATTTAATTAATCAATATTTTTTCAGCTGAGTGTAAATTTCAAATAATAACAGTAGTGGAAATACTGCAATTTGTCTATTTGACAAATTAAGTGAACGGTGGAGAAAAGAAGAAATCAGTGTGTAAAGGAACCTTCTCACTTCTAAAGAGAAAACCTGAACCCACAGACCTCTTTCTTAAAGGTAAACATTTATTACTTCAGGGGTTCCTGATGGGCGGTGAGGCCCACACTTCACCAGGCTGTAAATGTCATCTTCTCTTTGACATGTTAGTGACAAATGAGTCAAAGCTCTAGTGGCAAGAGAGATGCTTTGCCCTTCCTTTCTATGGTCCAGGCAGCCAGCTGGCTAAAATCACCAGCAGTGCTTCACTGCATGCTTAAGTATATATTTGCAAAATCATATTACATTGATTGGACTAGTCCTCCAAATTGTTGCTTTGTTATTATAGAGTGGGTGGAATGTTTCTTTCCTGCCCTGTTTGTTGTTGTTTTTCATTTTTAATGAAGCTTTTAAATGGCTGAAGGCATGGTTCCTATTTATGTAAAAAATATTCAAAGATACATAAAGGCAAGAAGACCCGTTATCATTCATGACATGAAGTAAATAAGGTGTGATAACCACTGGTGAGAAGCATTGTTTGAGAGTTACAAATGTGATGCCATGCAACAGCCTGAACAACGGTGATAGATTTTCAGGACAGCTGAGCAGTTGTGTATAAACAGCATATATTAATTAAAAATGAAATAATGCATGTATACTTTTTCCTTTTCAAGACTTTCAAATCCCTTTGTCCATTAATGACTTTGTACAGGTAACTTTGTATTGTCAGAACTAAAACTTAGGTAGGTCCTGCTCATTATAAAAGAGCACAATAATCTCTGAGGCTTTTTTTTTTCTCTTGGACTAACATTAGGTTGCCTTCTGGAAGTACTGACCTGGGCCAGACAGCGAGGCTTCAGAACTGGCAACTGTCTCTCCACGCCATTAATCAGGCACACAGAGGACTGTCTTCCATCCAGATGGGGAGCCTCTCTACAACCAGAGAAAAATAAGCAGGCTAATTAATTCTTATTGTTATAGACAGAGGGAGATTAGATGGAGAGAAATTGAGAGGGGAACAAGGAGAGAGAGCGGAGACTAAGTCACCTTTAACGAAGCCCTGAATTCACAATATATTCTACCTACATGGTCATTGTTTCTCCAGCAAAATACATCAGTGACTTCAAATGCTGTATGACTGAATGAAGAGGGCAGAGCGACATCACGGCTAGAGGTTAATGAATGATAAGAAGCCTGGAGCACTCTGGGACACAGTGTGGCAGTGATTAGACAGGACCAACAGGACGCAATCAAACTTTTGAGTCCACTTTACAAGGATAAGTGATATAACAGAGGATAATTCCCACTGGTTATATTACTATACAGCGACACTAAATACTTATCCACACTGATACCTAAAGAAAAAGGTGGCAGACTGCATACATCATAGAATTCAAGGGGATATCTGCAGATTTTTGAAATCATAGATGTATTTGTTGTCGTGGCAATTTACACAAAAGGGTAAACATTAAGTCTAAAATAAAAAAAGCTTCATATCATGCACGTCCAACCTTAGCAAGCGGCTTTTGTTTCTCCACCGCTATGACTGCATACACAATAGACAAGGTAATGAATAAGAAGATAACACAATTACTAAAAGAACAAAGTCAACTAATAGGATTTCTATCAACTTAAATTAACAATAGTGTTTCCAAAGAATTAATTCAGACAGGGTGGGCTGCTACGGTAATCAATACTCAATGCTCATTATTCATCAGTATGCAGCTCTTATGTGTGCTCACGTGGACCCGTCTCGATTTTCCGGGCTTGCTTCCGAGACAGCATTCCTACAAAATAACTTTTGAGTATTTTTGGAGCACATGAGAGGGACATAATACTCTCTTAAAAACTTAAATAAGGCCTTATTTCATATAACTGTTTTGCAAAGACATCTTTTTAATTGGGTATTAGATATGACAGAAACCAATTAATAACCTGTGTAGCACTTGGATGTGTCTGATGCGACAGGCTAATCTGCCAGTATTTACACAAAACCATCTTAAACTAAGAAAGGAACTATGTGCAGGTATCACACACAGTGTTTGTGTGCTTTCCCTGGAGTCATGATAGGATAATAAAAAACTGAAGTTGAAGTCAAGTTTCACAGCCTTTCCAGATGGCTCTGTTTACATGGGGCAACAACTTATTGGTTTTCTTATCAAATGTGAATTACAGAGAGGATATGAGCTCCTGTTTCATGATAATGAAGCAGCAAGTTAAAATGTGAAATCAATTTTGTTATCTTTTTAATACATGAAGGGAACATTCAGACATAAGAGGAAAATATACTTGCTTGCTGTTTTACTAAAAATGACATGAAAAGGTCAAATTAGGGTTTTCAGTCTGAGTTTGCACAAAGAGCTGGAAGCAAGGGGAGACAGTTTGACTCGCTCAGTCAAAAGTAAATAAACACACACACTACTGTTTGTCCAAACAAGTCGCTAACACCTCACTATTAAAGCTGAACTTTGCAGCTTTACCCAGCAGCACAGACGAGATTAATTGTTTTACGTACTGCAGTTAAAAACTGTGGATAATGATGGAGGATGTCTCTAGTGTACTTGCACAATTATCTCATCTACCCTGAAGCCTCAACTGGCATCTGTGGTTCGCTACCTGAAAATATGGCACGCATGGAAAGATAGGACAGTGACAGAATGACACCGCGGTGCTTTGGTGAGACAGCATACAGTACTGCTAGTGTTTTATGGGTCCACGCACAAGCTTGATTTTCAAAAATGTATTGCATCCATTAGCTGTGTGTGGGACCGCACCATTTAATCAAATTAACACAGTCAAGCAACCTTTCTGGGCAATAACTCTTACTTTGTTCATTTTTAATTTAGTTTAATTCTGCACGAATGTTAGTTTTTGTGTTTTCAGAGATGATTAATATCAATTATTATTATTATCAGTATAACAGTTTTAAGTCAGGGTCAGTGCCATGTCATCTCTGTCTTTATTTCAATGAACTGGGTTGACTTATCACAGGCATTGGCAAACACACTAATTCTTACAACTGAAGACACTTTCTTTTAACTAAAAGTAAATTATATCCTTGATAAATAGCACCTACTCTGCTCAGATGAGGGCTTGAAAATTGTTTCTATTTTTTCGTTTTTACTTTATCCATGGTGATATGTTCTCTTCCTTATGACAAATGTACTTTGCAATTGTAAGTTGCTTTGGCCAAAAGCGACTTAAAGTGATTCATTCATACATTGATACACTGATGGTGGTGGCTGCCATGCAAGGTGCCGACCAGCACATTAGGAGCAGTTTGAAGTCCAGTATCTTGCCAAAGGACACTTCCACATGCAGACCATAGGAACTGAACCAACGCCCTTCCGATGAAAAGACGTTGGCTCTACCCCTGAGCCACAGCCATCCGAGGTAGGCAGTTGGAATTTCCCAGCATGCTTTGAGACAAGGTGTTTGACCCATAGCCCTCAGTAAACTGTGCTGGGATGTGTTGTGAATCACCACAAATTTTACCTGGTACACAGCCATTAGTGTTGCTGTTCTTCACACTAATTCTACAAATGTTTCTAGCAGCTTCCGGTTGTGGTAAATTACAGTTTTGAGTGAAGGCATGTGGATAGAGTGAGTATGGAGATTAGCTTGGATTAGCGTTAGATTTCCGGCCTGGACTATTATCCCAGTTGGCCCCCAATATTAGGTCTCCAACCACAGCTAACAGTCTAAGTTTTATCACTGTATTCCTCACAACAATCACCAGATTAAAACAGGTCTGGAAAAGCAAATCAGCTGCACTGTTTTTAGGAGCTGTATAAGCCTTTTAATCAACAGTGCTGTTCGAATTGAGATTTCTACTGTGTGTTTATTTGCATAAATATGTCTCTTGGTTTCAGAGTGTTCATTAACTAAAACCAACTCACCTAATGGCCCGTTTTATGTATGCAGCAATGGTGTATGGGCCATGGACACTTGCTCTGTTTCTTGTGAAGACATTGTCCCTTGTGAACCTGCGAGCATGCTCCTCAACCCCATGTGAGGGCTGTGAAGGAATCTATTATTTTTTCAATCCTGGGGGAAGGAGAAAGGTCTCCAGCATCATTATTTTCCTTCAAAATGTAACTGACTTTACTGCACACCCTAATTTGCTTGCCGTAATTATAGGTCATGCTCCCCTTTTGTAATTTATAAAACCTTTTGTTCTTATCAATAATGAATGGGCTTTAGCAAATCATGGTGCTATAATATTTTGATATTATGAAAATGCTAATGCGTCAGGGACCTTAAGCCTTATCGGCCAGGTCCGATGCTCTATTAAACAGCCAGCAGAAGAAGTTGGACGCAAATTGCTTATGTTAATGCCCCAGTTGTACCCAGACAGCATGAGGAGTCTGCAATTAATTTCATCCAGGCGGTGGATGGACAGGCAAATTTATTTCCCTTCCACAGGATGGAGGCTCCCCCTCCTTTCTCAAAAGGTCTCCATGCATAGAATTGGAAAGGCTGTGAGAACAAGAGATAGAGGGTAAAAGGGAAAGTGAGAGGGGAGCGGTAACTTAGGAGCAATCTGTGACCTAATTGAACAGCAGCAAAAAAGGGAGGGCAGCATCAGGGAGACAAGAGGCGAAATCTTCATTCATTCCGCTGACAAGTGTTTTCAGAACTTAAACCTGTTTTATTAATTATGTTTGACATTTCCCTAATTACTTTCATTTACATCACATCAGCTCCTAGCAGATGATTAGACTGCATATCAATGTAGTGCGGTGTGAGAGCACAGGGAGAGGACTGGATAGTGACTGAGTTATAAAGTGTTATTTTATTACAAGTAGTCTGGTATGATAAGATCCCACACACTCAACGACAACATAGCTCGCTTATCTGTCAACTTGCTGGGCGTTTGTCGAGTGTAAATAAAGAATATGAAGTTTCAGCATGGCAGATACTTGAACAGAGTAATCAACATACAAGTCCCACCATGTTTCAAATAGCCATCCCTGCTGAGAGCACTAAACTTTGATGTCTTGTAGAGCACGGCCTATAAACACTTGATTAATTGACACCACTGTTTCCAGTTATATAAGCCCCTGCCTTCAAAAGCAAAACTATGACAGAAACACACACAAAGTATGTTATTTTTATCCTGCCTTGAGATAAAAAAAAATAAAATAAAATAATCTTCTCACAGGAATATGCAGAGGGAGATCGCTTACGTATAGTAAGTCTAGCTTCACTGCTCATCTTGTTAAAAACCCTCATCGGGATTCTCACAGGAGCCTTCAACTGGAGACCCCACACCTCGTTCACTGTCCTTCTATTTGTGATCACACACTCCCTGGGCAATTCCCACCGCTGTGATGAGAGCATTTTTAAAAAAGAGTTTTCCTCAATAGGTTGTGGGACATCGGCTACAGACAACGATGCCTCCAAGCCAGGGGTTCTCTACTGTATGTTACAACCTGCATTCAAATAATTACATTAAAACGGTTGTAGAACATTAACAGATGGTTGACACCATATGCAGTACATGTGGGGCTGTATGTAACTTAGATTCAATTAATTATCACAATTGTTTACACAAGTGCCAAACTTGGAAATCTTTGGCATTGTTTCATACATTTTGATTGACAAATGACTGGAAAGATCAAAATAATTGCCAATTATTCTTCTGTCAGTCATCTAACGATTAATCAACTAATCCTTCAAGTTCCTAATAAAACAACTGAGCTAAGCTAACAGCTTTGCTAAACAAAAAACTATTAGGATGCAATTAGGATTAAAGCTGTAGTTTTCATTAACTGTATTTTCTATGAAGCTGTCTGAGGAAAACTTGGGATTCATGAATGCACCTTTAACCTTCAATCTGTCTGCTTGAAGGAATGCGTGTAGGATTGTCTGTTTAATCCAAATAACAGTGATTCTTTCATTTTTAAATACATAATGGAAATAGATGAGGACGACTCATAAAAATTTATACCTCAATTCTCCATTTTAATTTATAGCCCACCCTCCAGGCACATATTATTCAAACATTAATATAAAAAAGAACTATACATCAAAAGGTGTCAGCTTTCACTTTTACTTCCATTCATAGTCATGCATATTATATGTAGACTAGGCTTGACTGCTGCCCGTCTTATAACAATTATACATTAAGTAACTACCAGATTGATGGATTGATAGATAATGTCCATATTCTGTATTCAATATACTTAAATTTTAATGACCTTTTCAACACCCTTACTTTACACTTATATGTTTAGATAATACACTTTATGCAAATTGTGGAATTCTATAAATTTTAGATTTATCTCTATTCATCTTTCTCTGTGTCTGTGAGAGTCGTACATTGTGAGATGTGATTAAAATCAAGTATAAAACATTCATTTTCTTGGTGGGAATAACAGCTCCATGTGTATAGTCTCAGCTTCATTCATACACACACACACACACACACACACACACACACACACACACACACACACAGAAGAAAAAAAAATCAAAGCTTGTGTGGAAATGGCAACAAATGTCACCAATCCATCAAAATAACTTATGTCAAGTAAAGTATTATACTTCCTTATCTCTGTAATCAGTATCAATACTATTGAGATCAACCTCTGGATGCAGGCTAATCATCCTGTATAATGTATTGATGCCGAATGCTCTCTTTACATTAGCAATCATTAACAAGCCACTCATGTGATGTGATGCTAACAAACTGTTTGCTTTAGCTACAGGGGGCTAGGTAAACACCCAAATGGCATTTTTTTTCTTTCTTTTTTTTTTTTTTACATTTTTGTCCTCACTAGTTTCAGTCCCGTATGTTTGGTAATCGGCATTGGTAAGTCAGAAGACATCAGCTTGACTCTATTAATTACCACCTGATCCTTTCTTCCTGGATAATTAGGTACCCATTAGTTCTAATCAAGTAGTTACTTAATTATTGCAGTAATTAGTCTAATGGTCTAGCAAATTGAAGCTTTATCACTTTCGGATACTTAATGTTCTTGGCAGAGTACATCACAAGTGTCAAGGCTTGGGCTTCAGCAATCAAGCAGCAGAAAACAAAGTTTATACCGTAGCATAAATGATATTGGTCTCGTCACGCTTTAATATACATACTGCACAATTTCATGTTAACATGCTGTGTATAAAAATTGGAACCTTAAAAAGAAAATTGATTTCAGAGCGACAAAACATCCATAAAAGCCAGGACAGGAAGGGATGGATTGTGTTGATGTGATACACGCACATTACCTGCTGGAACAAGAGGAATACCTTTGATACTGCTAGAAGAGGGCAAAGTAACCAGCGAGGCTAATCTAACAACACTCTTTTTTTTTTTTAAAGAATGCATGGTATTCCGTTCATTCATTTTCTTTATGGGTTGTTTCGGTGGTCCGTCACACAGTGGAGACATCAGGCGCCAAGTATATTCTTCGGGGTCTGTGAAAACATTGCTCCAACATTAGGACTCACCCCGGCCACAGAGGGAAAGTGAATGGGTTGTCTTCAAACCGCAATAAATTGGGCCTGGCTTGTCTGTCATCACCTTCCAATTAGCTGCGGTTTATTGAGTCTGCCAGAGATGGAGGATGTTGGCAGGTGAAGAGAGGTGTCTAAAAGGTGCCTGCGCCAGTACGCCGAAAATTGGACAGAGCTCACTTGTGACCTAGACATCGCCCACCACCTTGACCAATACACCTCACAGGCAAGACAAAATACATGTACACACACAAACTGCTGACAAAATACAGAAAGATCCCCACTTCATGAATGTAGGATTTTTTGCAGAAATGTTGTCTTAGACTGTATTAGCTTTAGCTTGGTGAACCAAATAAACTGTGAACTTACGTTAACTAGCCCTTAAGTAAAGCTGCATTCACAGACAATTGCAAACATTTCAATAAAACATTGTTAGGACTTTCAACAAATACTTTTGCTACACAATAAAATCCCTATACAAATTTAGAGTTACAATGTTGTTCTGAATGAAAAGCATCATGGCAATGGCAATGCGAGTAGCTGAGAAGATTCCATGTAGTAAAAAAAATCAAGGGGGGGCTTGGTAAAGACTGTAGTCATATGCAGATGTTTTTGCTGGCAGCTTGGCTGAAATATCATGTAAAATAAATAACAAGAAAAAGAGAAGTGAAAATGAAGGAAAAAGCCCACACTGACCAGGAATCCTGCACAGGGCCAACTTAAACCTGCATCAATGTTGACCTGTAAAGATCATTAGCGGACACGACCCACTGTCCGCTAATAATCTACCTTAGATTATCTCAATTATCTCTAAATTACATCAAAGATAGAGCTCTAATCAAACAGACTTAGAGCGAGCAGTTAGCATAGGCAGTACGCCGTAACCAACAGCATGGAAAAATAAATGAGAAAATAAACATCAATGGAAAAAATTCTGGGTCGAAAGCATGATGGATTATCTTAACCTGTGTTGCCACCTTGTTGGCAGTTTTGCAAGTTAATGCACAGCAGGCACAGTGTGGATACCTTCACAAAAATGTAGATGTTGTTTAAATGCTCATTAACGTAAATTAAACCATTTTTTACACACTAGTGCTCCAAAAAAATTCTACTTTTCACAGAGGTGATTGAGAGAATCCTGTCGTCAACAAACCTTTTACTCTGACAAAATGTTTCACTGACTAGTTGATTGATTGATAATTGACAATTATGCAAGACTGCAACAATGGAGAAAATTGCATTTCTTTTATTCTATTTGTGTATTAGAGGGTTAGTGTATTATTTATCTCACCCAAAATCAGCCATTATTATTTCCCATATTTTAACACTTAAGTATCAACATTTTTTACATGTTACCAAAACCTTTTGTGAGTCAGCCGTACACAAGCAGGACTCTACAGTGCACTGCGGTATGGGGGTGCAAACATAAAAACCACTCAGCCCAATCAAGACTTTTTTTAATCAGAAGAAATCAGATATCTCATATTACAATTACTGCACTGGCAAAAGTTTTTATGAATTTTCAAAGCACACATAAACATGTCATCTTTCTTTGACCTACTTGTCACTGAACACAGAATGCCCCACAAGATGCCTTCACAGAATAAAGTAAAAGGCAAAACTCTGCAATGCTCCCTGCCATATGACAGGAGTGTGTGAAAACTGACACACAAGAGTTTTCAAATTGGGGCCCGGGGAGCCGAAGCATAAAATAACTTCAATCTCAGCAGCTCTCCCAGGAATAGAGCAGAAGTGCGACCAACAACAACACAACAACAGAGAGGCAGGAAGGGGTGAAGGTAGGAGTTATTAGAGAATAAAACATGCCTCTCCATCTCACTCCCTCTCTCTCAGGAAACCCAAGGATGATCAATGGATTTAGTCAGAGAGATATTCAAGCAGAAAATTGCTGCCTTTTTGCTTTTCTTTGAAGTATTTCCAGAATACATACCGAAGCCCCTGTCCACCAAGGTTGAAAATAACAGCACAAGTGCAGTCTCTACTAGTAATCCTGGAAAAAGGAGAAGAAGGTGGGGGAGGGTGCTGGTGCGGGCACCGTATGTTAAAGGACGCAGGGAGGGCCGAGATTGAAACTTTGCAGGTATAAAATTGAAAGCAGCCATCTGAACAGACATAGTCAAACTATGGCTATTTTTCAAAAGGGAACCTCAATGACCAACATGGAAACTTGAAAATAAATAAAAAAGGAGCCGTTCCGGGGCCAAGACACAGGGCAAAGCTATGCAGATACGGCTGCATGATTTATTACGTCCAGTTCACATCTATTTACTTTAAAGATCCAGTTTAACTTTACCATGAAAATGTTTGCTTTTCCAGAAAATTGTAACTTCAGTGTCTTACAAAAAGAAAAAAAAAGGTGAGTGAAACTATATTTTTTTAACCTACTGAATGATGGTTGCTCTTTATTATTTAATGAGCAGCAGATTTTTAGGGTCACTGGGATGTAGAAGGTTTCCTAAATGAGTGAATGAGCCCAGAACTCAAGTGCTGGATAGCGAGGACCTCCTTGGCCCCTGGGGGCCCCCGGTGGCTCCGTGCAGATGACAGCAGAGGCATGTGGCATACTCGTGGCATTATGGATAGGACACAGCTATGGGGGACCAGACTCCTCAGCTCCCTGCTGTGTGGTGTGATGGCCTCATCCGTTTTCCCATCGCTACTCTAATACATCTGCGGCGCATTCCCCCCTAATTAAGATTCCACTGTTCTATTTGTCATAGGATGCAAAGGATATCACAGAGGGTAGTTTAGCCACAGTTTTTGGATTAATTGCTGGGCAAATCACCACACGCAAGAATGCTCAGTGAGCCTGAGCAAGATTACCAGTGACAATAAGTCTGCTTCTTTCTTTTTTTTTCTTTGTTATGGTTACAGATAAGCCTCCGTGGGGAATTGGATCTAAAAAACTATTTATTACAGCCTGTTCATAACTTGCATTATTAATGCTCAATAGTGTCCTGTCATTGCTTAAAGGCAAGGTTGTTCACTATTGAGCATGTATTAGTCCAGATAGACACAGGCACAGTTCTGCTCCACGTTATGTGGCTTGCTGTATTTTTGGTGCGCTATATGTGTAGTACATGGATTTCCCTAAAAAAATGCAATGATAGATAGTGAAGGTTATTGATGGTGAGTTTAGTTTCCTGTCACACTCATGAGCATTTAAAAAGCAACTGCAACGTTACTATACGTAACTATAATATAACAAATTCTCAACATACATACTAAACGAGTTGTCTCAGACCTAAAGACGAGTCAAGGTGCTATTTTGGGCCAGATAATCCTGCTATCCTTTGACTGAGATGTGCTTTGTGATTTGTGATTTATGGGAACATTGTATACACAGTCATCATGTTAGATCATATCAATCATAAGAGCGATAAAAAAGTAGACCAGAATTTGCAAATTGGAACACAAAGTATCAGCAAATATAGGTTTGCCAGTGTCCAATCTAATCCATTGTATCCAATCAATGCATCTTTCTCACAGTGATGATACTCAGGTAATCTTCTCACTTTCATTCGTAAGGCAAATCCCCTCATGTTATGTGGAAGTCAAGTGGGTAGGGCTTAAGATACTATATGTGGCTTATGCTCAAAAGGAGAATGAATCAATAGGCAACACTCAT
>CAEMYA010000177.1:6477427-6513196 GCA_903131615.1 Diplodus sargus | reverse complement strand
GGTCCCAATCGTGCAGGGAAAATCGGAAAATGTGACAGTCCTAGCTCTTGTCTTCACTGGCAGTGAAGTGATCCCTTTGTAGCACCAATACACTGTAAGAAATAGAGAATAGAATCCACAGTCCTCGTTTAGGCCATAAATGCAGAGACGCAATGAGGAATTATTACAGGGACCAATAACTCTTTTAACGTACATCTGGGCTTGTAAGTATCATATTAAGGTGGACTTGTGCCCATTGGTGATTTATAACTTTGCTATGTGTATAATCAGTGATCATATATCTATATCTATAACTTGTCCTTTTTTGGGGTAATTGGCTAATAAGCTGATTAATCTTTACATACTGGCACTTAATTAATGTTTCTAACACCTCCCTGCTGTGAGCATGAATCCCAAAGAACGCTTAAACATCCAGGTAAAAATATTGTTATACATAAGCTTGTATCGCATTTATCTGAAATTCAAGCGACGGACATATGACTAAAAACTAAATCTATGGAGGTGTGTTGTAAGAAAGTAATTCTTGAAATGTAAACAGTTTAAGGCTCTTTGCTATGCAAACTCCTCAAGTTATCTCAGAAGAAATTTTACCAACACCATCAGCGCCTCACAAAATAGCTCCCTTTAAAAAGGCATGTAAAATGTCATTGTTTAAAGAGTGCATCAATAACTGCTGACATCGTTAAATGTAAAGTACCACATGAGGGGGAGGGGTGTGTATAAAATTAATTAATTCTACTGGCACATTATTTATGACTTAATATGATATACTGGTGTGCTTTATAATAACACTGAATGTGCATATTTCTGGAGGAGACAGTGGAGTAATTATGCAGAATGCCTTTTACCATGAATGTACAATATTAATTACAGGCGCGGTTGTTTATCAATTGTGAAACACTGTTTAAAAGCTGTTTGGAAGATTGCCATGATGACCCAGGCTTGTCTCCTATCTTTTACTTTCAGCTGTTTATAATGTGACACGAGGCATTCCTTATCAAAGCGCGGATATCCAGGTTAATAGATGAGGCAGTGATGAAGGAGAATCAAAGATTCAAACACATGATAACCCTGACAAAGGCAAAAGAATGAATGAGATAAGAATATTAAAACGTTAATGTCAAAGTAATATTATGTATGCATCAAGGCTACAAGACATAACCTTGCTGTTTGTTGACCGTGCCTAATTGTAGAAGAGGGGCAGCCAGATTACGATGAAATATTGTAAAACTTGAACTGTACAAAGAGTACAACTTTCATCTGTTGTTGCTGTTCATCTGCTGCACTTACCTCTTCAAAACAGCCCAGTCAGGAAGCAATTTGGACCATGTGTCACTGATGTGCCATCACAAGCATTACCCGCCTAATCCTCTACATTATGTTGGATGAGAATCTGCACTCTGATAGTCTAAAGCACCAAGGAGGATTTGATCCGAAGGCCGTCTGTCTCAGAGTGGCATGTAATAATCATCTGACGGAAGTGGCCAAGCGCAGACAAGTACACTGGTGGAATTGTTTGTTTTCATATGTTCAGTGCCTACTGAGGCCTGATATTTTTACAGCACAAACTAGATATTAGGGATGTGAATCTTTGGATGTCTCACGATTCGATTCCGATTCTTAGGGTCACGATTCGATTCAAAATTGATTCTCGGTTCAACCGATTCTCGATTCAACTGATTCTCAATTCAAAAATTGATACAATGCATAGTGTGTTAAGGCAAATTATGGCAACAAAACAATACAGTTTGTATAAGATAATGATTTGATAGTGATTTTTAAATTAAATTGATTCCAATGATGTGATCACACAAAGGCAAACTTTAGACAAAAGGTAACATCTATCTATGGTCATATTATGCTATATAAGAAATGAGAACTTCCTCCATGAAATGCGCAACAGCACAACTTTAATATCGCAATCTGCTGCAGAATGAAAAAAGCATGCCCTTAAAGAGTATGTTTTGACTAGATGAATATGGGTTTTGAAAAAGTTGCTGTCTCTCTGCTTGGAAGAAAGGTGCTGGCTACACTGTGTGTGGATGTTATGACCTGCACCTTCTTTTTGTGCACTTCTGTTTGACATTGTGCCTGCAGTGCATGGCTGCTCTTCTTTGCATAGTTAATAGCCGCTTTTATGCTGGGCATTAAGCCGCCAATTTGACCATCCTTTTTGCGGCTCAGTCCACGGATTTAGACAGAAGCCGGTAAATTGGGGGTCTGTCCTGGTCCGCCAATTTGCCACCTCGGAGGGTACACTTTTATCCAACTCCATTCCAATCTAAATCCGAGACGTTGTTATGCCGGAAATTGCATGAGATGGGCGGAGGTGTGGATGACCGGCACTGTTGTGCGCCCCACAGCTGAGGAGTTTTAAAACCAGGAAACAGCTGATCACAGCAGTCAGTCCATCACTTCATCCCCAGACGTCAAGATGAGCAACCAGACAGCTGCAGAGATCCAGGAGATGCTAGCGTCTCCTGGATCTCTGAAGCTGTCTTCGCTGTTAGCTTGTTGTTGTAGCGGCTAGCTAGGAACGGTCGCTACTTTCAAATTAAAAGCCCCCCGCTACGAACCCAGTTCTAAACGCCAATGGGGTGCAATGTCAAGCTGTTATTTTGAAGACAAATTCCTTGTCTTTCTTTCCCCAAGCTTGCTGCAACGCTGTGTACGGAAGCCTGTGGGGACGCAGAGAGAGATGGGAGAACGTTAATAAAAAAATCGATTTTTGAAGTTTATGAATCGATTCAGAATTGTGGATGATTAGAATCTCGATTCTTATGTGAATCGATTTTTTCCCCCACCCCTACTAGATATGGTGTGAGTTTGGAGGATGCGGGCTGGGGTTTGAAAAACGTAGAAAAAAATCCTTCTTGTGAAAAATCTCCTCGACTCCAGTTTTTTGCCCTAATTCCAAAAAATGATATTCCTATTTAGCCAACTGGCTGATGCAAATGCATATTCCACTAAAATTTCCCATTTGCATGCGGGTGCATACTCGATTTATGTGGCCCAGTCTCAAACCAGAGCATGTAGTACACCCACTGATTCACTGTAGGACAGAGTGCAACTGCCAAGGTGTGCCTCGGCAAGGCAAGAAAAGTAGAGCTGTCCCAAACAATTATTTTTCAAACGATCAATCTAGCAATTATTTTACGATCAGTCGAATAATCTAACAAATCATTTTTCGATTAATCTAACGACAAATTTTTCAGTTACCGATTATGTCACATTAATTGATCAACGTAACTATATACACAATATGGATATCAAAACATTTCTTGTTAACATTTCAATATTTATTAAAAATTTCTTTAACATGGCACTTGAAGCAAAAATTCCCACACTTTTGAAGATCGTGTGCGTGATTTTTTTGCTATTTGTTGCTCCTCGGTGCTCGCAATGCTGTTGCTGCATGCCACAGCAATTGTTGTTGATTGAATTCTTCTTCTTTCGTTTTAAACTATGGAGTCTACAACAATTGCCGACTAGCGTTCTGGTGCATTACCGCCACCATTGGACTGGAGTGGAACAAGAGTTAATCTAGTAGCCGGTGTTGGGCAGTAGCGTTGCTACAAGTAGCATCGCTATAAGTAGCGCCGCTACAAGTTTAACTACATTTCTCAGTAGTGTGGTGGTAATGTCGCTGTTTTCTGAATCAAATAGCTTTTCAGTAGCTTAGCTCTTTTATTGACCAAGCAGTGCGGTAGCATCCACACAAGCTACATTTTTCCAAACATCTCTGAAGCTCAACGCAGCGGAGCTTTCTGCTGCGTTCTGAAATAAAAGGATCAGTCAGTGGTGCCGCCAACATACACGGCCGTGTATGTGGAGCCAACAGAAGCACTTCCGTATGACGGTGACAACACAAACCAATCGTTGGGCTGATGCCTACAACATCTCTGTTGCAGGGGAATACAGACAGGTGAGCTTGAGCGAGTTACGTTACTTGATGGAAAGATGGCAGAGGGTGAGGAGGACGGAGACAAATTGATCCTGAGACAAAAAACAAACATAAATAATAAACACATACAGTAATGTTACATATAGGAGGAAAGAGGTGGGGAAATGAGGGAGCAGAGAAACATTTGAAAAGTTTACATTACTTTGAATTATTACTTTTGTGATTTTTAACCAGCAGGGGGTACAACAAAAACGCAATTTCTACAAAACCAAAGTATGATGGTTAGTCAAAATGATTATCTTAAAATCTATGTAGATATTGCTACTAGTACAGAGTGGGCCTAATAAAAAATACCATTTTTGAAACTGCCAGTTATATGGGATACTGGTAGATGGATAGAGTACTTTATTAATCCCAAAGGGAAATTAAAGTGTTACAGCCACTTGACATAAATCAAATACAAAAACAATGAGGGAGGAAAAAGAAACAAATACAATTAAAAGCTGAATTATATACAATAACTAAGTGGACTAACTCAAATATAAAATAGAAATATAAAAGCTGAAACTAGAATACAGACTAGAGAACCTTAATGAAAACTATAACTATAATATACTATTTGCTGAGTATACACTGTTTAATTATGTTAATATGCTAAAGTTGTTCCAATATCAAAAAATAGCTTTGATGAAGTTAAACTACTTTCGCCGTGTTGCTGTAGCTGTAGCTTGCTACATTTCTCTATGGGGTAGCTTCGGTGTAGTGAAGCTTAATTTAATGTAGAGTAACTGGTAGCTTAGCTCGCTACACTTTCCAAGTAGCTTGCCCAACACTGCTAGTAGCATGGTAGATGTAATCTATAAAGGACTGTCCAAATGTTGTTTCGTGGACTTTCAGATATAAATTATCAGGAACCTCACAAAAGCATTTTGTTCAGGTAAGTTTGCTCAACATACCTTACACATCGGCTTTCTCTTTAGATTGTATGGACATACAAAAACATGCTAAAAATTCTTCTTACGGGATCCGAACACTAGGTACAGGGCAGTTGAGCCTGTTTTGCCTTGTATTGTTGATGTAGAAAATACAGACGCTACATGTCGGCACAGTATACATGTTATGTGAAGATGTGGGATTTTAAAAAAATACCAAATGAATGGGCGTTCAATGGGGCTAGTGAAGGGTTGATGTTCTCAGCCTCCACGGCTTCTACCACTTATTCATGTTGTTGTTCCAGCCCTAGTGAAAAAGTACACATGTATGTGTATGAAAGAACCGGAACAGCAAAGGGGTAAAAATGAAAGGAGCAACAGACGGATATATTAAAACAACCTGAGAGTCTGCATAAGGAGTAGGTTGGGGTGTGTGGGTGCGTCAGCCACTAGTGGGTGGTGCTTGTTTAAAGGAAGTAGCTATCTTAAGCCAAACCACGAATCTTTCTTAAACCTAACCAAGTACTTTAGGTGCCTTTATTTGGACTGTGTAACTGGATTTGCATATTTATTATTGCTACATTGACCACCAAAAGAGAATGTGTTTTTTCCATGGGAAGGTGAGACCAAATGTGACAGTGGATATATTAAAACATTACAGAGCTCTAAATCAAACAGTCAAACAACTAAGATCATCAACAAATAAAGCGAGTAAAAAATCTGAATGAAAAAGTCATAATCTGTCCTGGTAACTCAGTTTGCATTACAGAACATTTTTCTTTTTTCCTTAATGCCGTCCAGTAAAGCAGAAATTGCATTAAGATTTAAGTAGATTTTTCAAAAAAGCTCATGCAGCATACAGCAACCCAAGTGTTTTGTAGTCAGACAATAACGATCTAAACGATCAATATTTACCAGATTATATCCCTCACTGAAAATGGCCCCAAACCTTCAGAGTGACTCGGTTTCAGAATACCTTCATGCCTGCAATATTTTGATAAATTATCATAATGGTTTCACATCAGAAATGATAAGGAAAGCTGAACACCCAACAACTATGTCAGGGGGTCAAAAAGATGAATTTCTCGGAAACAACAATTGAGTGGATGCTTAAATCTCTCTACTGGAACAAATGTATTATTAAGTGGCTGAGGAATTTAGTGATAGTGATACAAGACAGAACACTTTATTTATCAAAAAGTCAGATGCCATGGTAACAAGTAACCAGCAAAGGAAACCCCCAAGTAAATGGTACATATAAAATCCTCTTCAGGAAAGGACATCAATGGTTGAGTTGAAAAAATTACAAGTCCATAGCTGCTAAACTCACTGTGTTATAATTTACTGTAGAAGCTCAGTTAAGTCTGAATGAGCTGAAAAAGGCAAATTCTCAAGGCGTAACTTAATAATCTAAAATATCATTTACTCATACTTCATGACTCTCTAGGGCTGGGACGTTAACCAAATTGCCAAATGATGTCCATAGTGGAACATTACAATGGACAACGATATAATTCATTCGCAATCATTTTTTTTGTATTTGAGGTAGTTTATTCCCTTAGAGTTGGTGTAAGGCAGGAGTTGTTCTGTTTTTGACTGTATCAGGAAGGCTGTCACATAGCAGAGAAGCCAACTAGCTCAAACAAATAGGAAGAGCCCTCCCCAACTCAACACTGTAGTCACCACCGCTTCCCACTGTCAATCTCACGATAACCTCCAACTGTCTTACCCAGGGAAAACTATGGCTCCATCATGGGTGAAGGGAGCAGGTAGCGCATCCAACATGCACCCCTGTGCCGCGCTTAGAGGTATTTTTGTCCCTGCACCACATGTCCGAAACGTAGTTGTGGTCAGCCTGTCGGTAGGCTAGCTTAACTAGGAAGGGCTGAGCTAAGAAAACAAAAGCACAAGTATCAAAAAAGTGATATTTTTAAAGCACATGACTGCTTAAATTGTAAAAGGGCTGCCATTACTGCTGAATCCACTAAGAATCAACAACGGTGTCTGCGGATGTATGCGTTTTCAGTCACAAAGTAACTTGTTGTACATGTTAGTCAGTATGGATAACTAAAAAATAGTGCTCACCCAAGCCTTCATGTAAAGTAGGAGTGAATGGCTTGTGAGGAGTTTGACACATCTAGTATGTTTGAGCTGAGAAATGTAACTAAATAGTATTGGCTAAAGAAAAGGGGATTTTGTAGTTTTGACAGTAAGGATTGAGATTAAGTTATTCTTAACTGTTAAAGGGGCATTCCAATGATTTTGTAAGTGAAGATCAATTTACTTGTTACAATGAGTACAAGTCATTCTGTGAAAACAGATGTATAATACAGTCTACAACCTCTGAAGCTCCCTACAAGAGGTTTTATTCTGTACGGAGCTTTCTTAAGTCTGAGAAAATAACGTCATGTCCGTTACCTCAAATGGCCTAAGACTAAGTATTGAACTGAAAGCCTGCATTATAGAGTGGTGGTTTTAAGATTGAATGACGTGGGCATCTGACAAATGACTGACTAGATCCAGTGCTTTTGAAGCTTGACCCGTCAAAATACTAAATATTTTGGCATCTCCTTGATTTGGATCATACTTTTTAAAACATCCAATCACTCCTGAATGCAACACCAGAGTACTCATTTAAAAAATAAAAAATACAGACCTGCTTGTCATCTCAAAATTACTTTTTTTTAAAAAAGTTTCTAAATTATGGGTGGGGTTAATATGCAGAAATGTACTCCAAACAAAACATACATTTAATATACAATACAATTAATTTAATAGTAAAATAATATTTTGCGTTATTATTAGGTTATAAAGCTGCAATTCTACCTTTACTCAAAATGAATAAATACAAAATATATGTAATAAAATACAAAATAACTAATTTACCTGGGTTTGAGATATTTTTTTCTCAGCCAACTAGCAGCATTATCACTGGCAGTTTCATGCTGCAGATCAGTGGCTCTAAAAAGGTTTCATTCATTACATGTCACCACCGTATGTATGTGCTGTGTTGATGTTAGATGTGCCATGCTTGGAGAACATTACATGCACTGCTTTGAGAGGACAGGACAGATCCCACTGTGCCATGTGTCTTCACTGCCCTCTACAGGATAAAGACTACCTTATGATCTTCTGATCTTGTCCTTGTGCCCCCTCCCCCCAATACAAATTTTACTACCACCTTTTGCTGCACTCAAGAGCCTTTGCTTTATGCCCATTATACAAAACAGGCCGTATATATCTATATAATCTAATTAAAAAGAGTTCATTAAGTTGTTCGAAACAACATTTTAACCGTTGTCTCATTGCACAAGGTTGCATTATGAATGATTTATTTGCCCTTGCATCCTCTGAAAGGTTTAAAAATGATGATTTCCTCTATACCTGAGAGGACCAGGTTAGTTTTAGGGCTGGCTGCTGTGTGTGTTTTCGGTCACTTGCTTCACTTCTCAAAGAGCACAAAGTCAGATTATCTGAAACTAAGGTCATTGAACTGAGTGGCTGGGGGCTTAACCAGTTGTTAAGATAAATCCATACAAACCTGCTTATTCTGAGGGACTAGTTTGCCTACGTATTTTTCAGAATCCTAATAACCTCATCCTGAAACTTACAAATTAGTACAGGAGAAATGAAAATGATTTAAATACATGCTGGATGATACACCATGACTCATATTGGATGAGACAGGAGACTTCTTTTCATGTTTACTTTTATGTATAGTAAATTTAGTGACATTCAAACAAACCATCAAAGAGCAGAAAGTCTCACAGTTTTGATAAGCATAGTTAATATCCACTGAAGTGTATAAAAGCTTCCCATCAGTTGGGTGACATTTTGGTAAAATTTCTCAAACTTTTAAACTTCGAGTCGTTGCTATTACACCACCAGGAGAATATTTTATTATATATTTTAACCCCGATGGACCTCGACACCTGACATATTTGATGACATTGCTTGTGATAAATCAATATAGGTGTTAAAGACAAAAAGTAAAACAGCACACACAAAGTATCTAAAGTTCAGTTCATGACGGCTTCAAGTTGTCCTCAATTTCAATCTAATAACTGTTTGTAATGTGACTACATAAATATACACGACAATGCAGTAGAATGGACTACAGTGCATCAACACAAGACATACAGTAACAACATGTTCATATAAATATTATGAATATGTCATGAAATGTTTCAAATATTTGTTTTTCATCATTACTTCATTCTTTTAAATAAAGAGATCTTTCAACGAGGTTGTCATACATTCAGTTTTTCTCCCACCTGTCCTTGAAAATCTGTCTAAAGGATGACCCTCTCATAAATGTTATTCTGGTAGAGTCAAATACCAGAAATGACCTTGGCTAACACTCATACAACGCCTGATGCACATTCCTTGCAAGCCAAATGTCGAGGTGATGTTAGACCACTGTACTGTTTATCTATCCTCACATTTTTTCAAAATTCAGTTCATAAATACAATCTACAAATGATGTCTCCTGCTGTAGACCAGCAAGTAAAAGTACGGATTACTTCAGCTAATTAATGTACAAGTGTAGATCTATAGAAAGAAAGAAAGAAATCATCACATGTGATTTGTTCAGCTATGGTATTGATTGTTGCTCTTACATTACCTCTTTAATCAAATCAGTCATTATAGCCATATCTTTGAAAATAGTGCACGACCCATCAAATATAAAAGTGCAGAGAGGTGATAATGTGACATTCATATAAATGAATTAAGAATTATGATTTAAAGCTTTGAAGCATAGCTTTTTGTTTATTCTAGAGGCATTATTGTTCAAAGTATCCTTAAGGAACCTTACCACAGCCTCACCATGTCACGAATATATGCATGTGCGTGCTCTCACACTTTGTTGAACCCACAATCTCTCTTTCTCTTTCTCTTTCTCCCTCCAACGCTTTCTCTCTCTTTCTCTCCCCGCCTCTCCTGTCGCAACCTCATGTCTCCTCTGCACCCTATCCCCTTCTTCTGTCTCTGTTTGGGGCAACTGAGGTAAATGTGCCAAACTGCGCTATTTAGGTCACACTAACAACAGTAGCACAGTTCACTTGGGATTCCATCCAACCAACTTTGACATCAGAGCAATAGGGCAATGCAGGGCAGGGCCTGCTCTATGTGAATGCATCACCATATATAGAGGGCAAGTGCAGATGTGCCAGCTGCAAGACACACTGTTTAAGTAGATTTACTATTCTGCTATCCATCGCCACCATTCCAAGAGGCATTCTTAAAACCAGGCCATCATGTTGCCTCGGAGCACTCTCACAGGTATAAGGGCACTTGGGTCAATAGGGGTAAAAGTGACCTGGCTCTTTAAGAAGTGGCAGAGGGAATTACTGATACTGTGCACAAGGACAGACAGAGCAGCTGCTGTCACTTTTAATGGCATCACAGATTGCCTCAGAAGCACTACCACTGGCTTTTGGTTCCTCTGTGATTTTAAGAGCTGGACAGAGGAGGCCAAGCCTCGCTGCTTCCTCCACATTTCCACCCAAATGGGTGTCACACATTCTCAGGGGCAGGGTGCTATTTTATATATCTTTGAAAATATGTCTCACAGTGAGCCATATTTTCATGTCGCGACACCGTTCTTGCAGTGCATTGTTCAAATTTGATAAAAAAAATATGAATTATTCTAACAATCTGATCTGAATATCCGAGTAAGTCACATCACTTTTATATATAGAGCACACTATTTTCCTTGCATGGGTGAACGCAGTAGCAACAGAAGCTTGAGCCCAACCACAGCCACAAATGTGATCCCATGGTCTCTGAGTAAGTCATTTCCTCTTCCCCCTGCCTTTCATAAAAAAAGATGGTTTCTCCAAAATATTTATCTCCATGGTCCGACTGTCATATCTTACACTCATCACCGCAGCACACAACAAGAGTTGCGCTGTGTTCTCCTGCCACTCATTCCTCATCTGTCAAAATACACTTGCTTCCACATTAAGAGGGCAGCGGTGACAAGCTGGCAGTGTGTGTGTGCCTGTGTATGTGTCTGTTTGTGTGTGCGCATGCGAGGCATGGGGGCTTCAACCGCCAAAGCAAAGCAAAACAAGCTGCACTAATCTGGCATGATCTGTGACTCCCCCTCATCATCTCATTGGGTGTTAGGTCTTGGGTGTGGTTATTAAGGACACTGATCTTAAATGGGCCTTCTGCTTTCTCTCCGATTATTACTCAAGGGGCAGCTGTTAGTCCTTGTTCAAGTGATGCAAGTTTAAATATTGCATGGGAAATTCTGCACGGAAAGTAAAACAAACTAGAAAAAAACAACACACACACGCACAACTTTTTTTTTCTTTTAAACGTAGACTGTAACTGAGAAAACTTCTGTTTTCCAGGAACATGGGTTAAAAGTTCAACGGACAGCAAGAACATTTTTTTTTAATAAGACAGTAAATATTTTAAAGTTTAATTATTTATCACATGCTAAACAGGGAATCCAATACCACAGCAAAGTGTGGAGCTTACTATAATGCAGCTTTAGACTTAAGTGAGGAAGTAAGGGTCAGTGTGTGTGGAGTGTACAGTAACAAGTTCCTAAGTTAATGCTGGAGGGAAGCAGACATGTTGAAGCTCTGCGAATAAGCAGGAGCTGAGTGTCAGGACCTGTTAGAGGTTTAGAGGTACTATCCACAGTTTACACCCATGTCCAGGGGTGCCTGAAGTCCCACCCCCAACCTACCTTTCAAAAAACCTTTGCCCTATCCAGTTTAGCTGCTCTGGGGTTAATTCCATGTCCTGGAGCTGAAACAACAGGATCACAGCCGCAGCACTAATACTCAATAGACACTGACCTACTTTGTTGGATTAGACGGGGGAAAAAAACTGATCCGCTGCCCTAATGCCAGCAATGAAAACGATCTAATGGTCCTAACTGCTCTGTTTAATCTGAAAGCATGCTCATGTTATTAATTTCTCATTATGGGAATGCAGTTCTGCTGATGGGATTAAATGCCCTGCTCTGTCTCTCTTTCATTCTGTGACCTCCCCACAAAAACACAAAGGCTAAAAACCATCTGGCTGGACGCTCCCTCATGTCCCTTGTTTATTTGTTTATGTCCCTTATGTGTTTGAATGTGTGTGCGAGGGGCACTGGGTTACTCACCCACGTTAAGACTCAAAACAATTTGAATCTAAGAAAGCCGAGGGAATCTTTGTGATTATGCTTTGAGAATAAAACCAACAGTGTGACTGCATAACAAATCTCTGCTTTGTCTCTAAAAGAATTCTGCACAAATTTTGCATATTAAAATATTGAATATATTATTCTTCTTTCATATCATTGTTATATGCATCTGCCAAAAGGAGAAAATATTACATTGTTTGAGGCTTTTATAAATGGCTTTACAAGTTGTTTCCTTCTGCACAAATTAATGCTCAGATGGACGTGGAGTGCCCTTGGCTGGTTGTACATCCAATTTGAACAATCAAAATCTATTTTTCTGGTCCATTACATCACCACCAGGGGGCACTTGATTCCTCAAGCATGCAGTGTTGTGTTTGACAAATTGCCATAGAGGTAACACATGTATTCGGCAAGGGAATTAGGGAATAGGACTGGGTTTACAACCAGCCTCCCACCCTCCCGCCCTCCTACCCACCCATGATTTCCTTTCTGTACAATCTGCTATATCACAACAGCCAGAAGCTGCAGAAGAAGAGCTCATTTAATGATATTATGTCGGGTTGATAACTCAGTAACAATAAGTTAATGGCCAGGGAAGTAAGAGAGAGTAGGTGCACCTAAACACTCCTGCTTTAAATAGATGACTTGTATGACTGTATACAGTTTATATCCTTAATCAAGCATAAAAGTGGTGGAACTCGTGTCAGTTTTGTGTCCAAATGTAGAATAAAGCTTTTCTGGAAAAACAGAACAACAAATCTCACTTTTTTCTTTCGCTCCATTATTGGTGGTAAAGCATAGAATATTTAGCATGTAAAACAGGGGTGAAGTAATTCCTGCCAATTTAAAATACAAATACAGGATTAAATTGTCATGTTTTTACACAGTAAGGCAACCGGGCTGCACAGTTCAGTGATCAGTTCTGAAGAATTCATATTGAACGTACTGTTCTATATTTATCTTCAACAACAACAAAAATAACATATTTAATAAACATATGCAGAGAAGCTTGTAGTCTTTGCATTTTCGCCAATCTATCATGGCACATTTGGATATAAAAGGCAGCGATTCAAATGGCTGAACAAGCAGAAAATATGTCTAAACCTGAGGCTTTCAGTATACCTAATAATACAAGCATGACATGTAATATATCACATCACCCATTACCAGTTAGCCGTATAAAACAAGATGAAAATATGGCTGTGGACAGATCAGAAAAGGCATCTGCATTACCCAGTGGTATTTCCATTCAGTCATTCCACTTGCGGCAGTTGTAACCGTGCATGTAAGATGTTTTGAAGCACAACACTTTAGTTGAAATCCTCCTTTACTGCTCTGTAATTTAAGCGCAGAAAATTAAAAAACATCAAAATGTCCTCTGGATTATTGAATGTGACATTTGTCTCTAAATGCACAAAAGATACAAATTAGTCAATTTGTCATAACAAATTCCAAATGTGACATTTTTCATAACACAGCTAACACAACTATATTTAAAGCTTGTACCTTTAAGTTCAAAGAGTAAACCCTGGGGTAGAGAGTGCTATAAATTATTTGCAAGGGAAAAGGCATGATGCATCTTTTAACATGTGCAGTCATTTCAGAGTGCAAAGCCTACAAATGTCATGTCCTCTTAAGATCAAAAGTAATTGGTCAGGCTGCACAACAAGGCACAGGGGTAACGAGGCATTTTGCCACTGTAACAGACTCAAATGACATACTGTGTAGCATGTCGGTGAGCTAATAGACCCCATCGCACAACGAGAGACCACAGTTTCACTCTGTCTTATCAAATTAAGCTAAAGAGGTGCACTACTTTTTTCAGCCATAAGCTGCACTATTCTTCTGTACCAATTCATTTTTCAAAGCTACTGTGGCTTGATATTCATATACCTCCATCCAAAAATAAACATTAATTCTGTCATCACACGTGAAAAGTGTAAATAAATACTATTCTGTTCAGGATGAGGCACCATTTTTTATCTTCCAATTTGCTATCTTACTAATACTAAATGACAACTGCATTATCTACAAAAAAGAGGGATCTATGAACATGACAAGCGACAATTCATCGACGTAAAGAGACAAGTAATTGCGTTCTGGTGTTCGGGGTGAGCTGATGAGTGACAGTGAAGTGTAAAGGCCATTAAGAGGGCAAAGAGGGGGATGGTGTGCATTTGCTCACGGAGCAGTGACCAGGCCCTCTGGTGCCCTCTCAGCTGCAAGACAGTGACGACAAGGGAAGCAGGTGATGTGCTCCAAGAGGCCCTCTACCACTTTGCAGCCTGCAGTGTGCTCCTTCACACCCTCAAGTTATCAGATGTCAGATCTAATGAATATGGTTCAGATAACATTAGGTCTATGCCAACCTTAAAACGGAAGTTTCAAGCAGAAATGAAAAATCTAATCCAAACAAACGCAGTCATGAGACATTACATACCCCAGGTTATAAAACTGGTTAAGATGTGATATCTTCAAAATATATAGTAAAATACTATTATGTCTTGTGTATTATTATTTTAAAAATTACAAGAATTACAGGAAAGAACTATATAGCTGTCAAGTACAGATACTGGATTATGTTTTTTAATTTGCAGGTATTTGAAATGGGCACTGAGTAGCTGGATTATGAAGGAAAAAATGTTGCGTTGTTACTGCCAGCAGATGCTAAATACCCACTTGATTCCATTTAATGTTAGGGACAAACAAACCATGTACATCTGATAATAGCATTATGAATAAGGCAGACCAATGGCCTATGGTAGATTATAAACTATTTGTCCATTGCGCTGGTTGCTAACTTTCAAATGTAAGCTTCAATAAAAGAAGTCAAAACCTTTTTATTCTACTCTACTTTTGTACTTAAGTACAATTGTTGTGTAACTGAGAAAACAGTAGGAAAAAACTCTACCTTAAAGAGAACAGATGCCAACTACTGGGAGTGGTAGCATATTTCTGGTCATTGTGGGGACAGGAACACATGTCACCATGTGGGGTCAAGCTGTCAATCTGGGTATTTAATTTTTTTGAAAAAAAAGGTAAAAGATCGGTAAACAAAATGACTCACTAGGGGGAAAGAGGCCCCAACAGGGACTTGGATTTGAAGCCATATTTGAAACAGAAAAAAATTGTCAAACAAGTCATTAAATTCATCTGATTTAGAGGGACTACAAGTTAACAATGCCAACAGTGGAACTGCTGTTTGAAGGTGAAGTTGATGCTGCTTATACGTAAGAACATGACTGTCACCCTCCCATCAGTTGGTAAGTGGGTCACAGGACTGTACGTGACCCAGACATGGGTCTCGCCCCGCAGGGTCATGGGCCATTCAGGCATGAGGTGCCAACTGAGCGCCTCTGATTTGACTCCCAGTTAGGTGGCCTGAACTGAGCCCCTGAGTCGAGCCCCTGGCTCGTTTTACTGACACAAGGCATGGTCTGTAAGGAACCTCAGGGTTCACACAGTCACAGTCACATGTCTTCAGCAGGACACTGTGGTAGCATGCTTGGACTGACTCCTCTAACCCCTCAGTCTTCCTCTGTCTGTCTTAAATTAACTAGCATGGTATTATGTTTTAATAAACTTATAATATCATTATTACATCATGGATGTGCTTCATATAAGCATTTTCATTGTAACCACATTGAAAAGACTGATTTTATCCATATTCAAGTTTTAAGATGTTATACAGTAAGATAAGGAAAATGTAAAACAGAATCTCAGAAGAGTCAGAGTCTAATCAGAATAATTTTGTTATCATAGCAAGACTTTTCTTCACAACATGTAGTAGAACTTAGGAACTGTTTTTCTGTACATGGTCAAATTCTTGTATTGTTCAGAAAATAAAACATTGTTTTACTGGCTCTTGCCAACATAATTTAACATAGAAGAGAGCGCCCACCTTGACAAGACTCTTCTCAGACCATGTACAAAGCATTCTGCTAGGCACAAAGGACAACACTTTCTTCAGTATTGAGCACTTTTATGTGGCCCAAAAAATTTCTTTTAGGCAAGACAAGTGTAAAAAAAAAAGGAATTCATTTTTACCTGCCCAGGGCCTGCTGATTGAAATCACAGTATTACAAATAGGGCAGACATCAGTCTGTCGGTGGGACCCCCTGCAGTGACAGAAAAGCTTTTCCCAGAACTGGTTGATGGACATGATTTATAAAGCTGTTGAAAGAAAAAAAAAAAAAACTGGGCCAAAATGGACAAGAGGACGTACAACATCCACAATACTGTAGAAAAGGCTTGAAAATATCAGTATAGAACAAAATGTCAGATTCTGAGCAACATCCACATACATTTCTGTCTAGAAACGAACACATGCCAGATTAATCTCCTTAATGAAGCTACCCAACAGCAAATATAATAGAGTCAGAGGTTAGACCCATCCAGAACCACACCACATGCTGCTTGGTCAGAAAGTTTGAGTGGGGGATATTAAAAACGCAATACTAATTAATTCAACTGACCTGTGTAACCCTGAGACAGTTCGTACTCTAGACTGTAACATCTTTATTGATCTTGGGAATGCTTCAGTGGACTCCCCGCGCTTATCTCACCATTAAAAGCATCTCTTGTGACGAACCATGATTTAATTAGATGACAATCACTGTTAACAATGCACGGCTAACATCACAAAATTTGCACATTAGCTCTGGCAGTGATAAATTTCAGCACCTCAGCAGAGCCAACTCACATCATTCACTTAACCCGCTCTTTACTAGATGGTGTAGTTTTATAACTTCATAATAAAGAATGACATGCAGGAACTCTAGAAATATCAACTGTCATGACAACAGATGTTGCATACATATGTATTTATAAGATGCTATTGCTGTAAAAATGAAATGACTCACCAGTGAGCTTCTGGTAACAATACCAGAGTTACAACTCTCACTACACTCAGACCTGCAGACTGGCTATAAGAGCAATGTATGAAAATCACCACTGGAGGGCAGTAAACAGTTTAAGCACCATGGACCTGTATATTTTACACACAGGGATATTATACAATGAAAGGGAAAGGGGGCATTTAGGGAAAAGCTTGGGGTACTTTCCAAAAATGGAGAGTGTCAGAAAATAATTCAAGACAGTCAAATTGGCTTTCTGATATTGGCACTGTGGTGTGACATCAAACTACACATTATTGAACCTTTGGACAAAGCTACAAAAATTTCAAGTCATCTGGAGTAAACACAGCTCTTATTACACTGAAATGTATTGGATGTTTTCGTCAATATCCGTTTTGCCACTTCACAATCAAGAATGAAGAATATTTGACCTGTAAAGCCAAATCTTAATAGCAAGGGTCATCAAGACAATAATAGGAAGACACAGCATTTTTGGCAAGGAGCATAGGTGGAGGCCAGGGGCTAATAGCAATGAGGGATTTGTCAGTCATCCCTGTATTTAATAATCCCTAGCTCTCCATTTTCTGCTGTTTGTTTATATTAACCTCTGGTTGAACCCTCTTTAGTGGCAGCCTCTTTTGCCAGAAAGTTCAGTGAACATTCAGCTCGGAAGCGGAGAGCATGTCATCTCGAATCTATTAGCCCACAGGGGAGATTGCAGCGCCTCTCTCTCTCTCTCTCTCTCTCTCCCTCTCTCTCTGATTCTCTCTCTCTCTCTCTCTCTCTCTCTCTCTCTCTCTCTGACTCTCTCTCTCTGTCTCTGACTCACACTATCCCTCCCCCTGCTTCTCTCTCTCCGACATAAACATGCACACAATCACACACGCGCATTAACACACACTAGGTGAGTTTTAACCCACACATTTGCACACTGATGGTGAATGTAACTGAGATTATTGCATACAATGACCTGGTACTAACCTCGCCTCTTCACTCATGCCTAATAATCTCATCACACCATGCACTACATCACTCTGCCACAGAGCTGCACCAGGCTAAGGAACTAAAGCTCAAGAAACACAACAGAGCAGATAAAGTTTACTTTATATAGAATCTAGTAGATATTGAGAATAAAGAAAGAGCATTATGTGTGACATCATGTACCAAGAAATATTTAAAAAGCAATTCAATCTAGTACAAGCTCTGCAAGCAAAATGTATAACTTTGTAAGAGTACTTTAATATTATCAGTAAAATATACTTATCTTATCTATCTGTAAGTGCAGGTACTCACAAAACAATATGTCCTCTTTTCGATTGTTAGATTGACATATAGTATCTCTAGATAATTATCAATGCTTTCATGTATAAGAAGCATTTTATTTTGAAAGATGGTCGAGGTGAAGCAAATTGTAACTTATATTTTTGGATTGTTTAATCAAATTTAACGCATGTACTGCAAAGTAATGATACATTGTTGGATCGATGTTATGGAGAAGAAACTATTATGATTTTCAATTTTTTTCTTTAACATGTAGAAGATACATGGAAATACATATGAACAAAAGATAGATTATACAAAATGTACACTACTGGAGAAAAAGTATTAAAGTTATTTTCCACCACTGCTGCCAATGTGTTTCTTTTAAAAAAACAAAAACTCTTCTATTTTTCATTCCATTAGGTCTCACTGTAATTGACAATAATTATTATTATTGAGAGAAATTATTTTAAAGGACATCCACATTTGCTTTAATATATTTCAGACTTTAAAACACTATCATTCTACAGAGGTCTTTAGTGTAATAAAAAATGCACTTTGAAACTTCATTAAAAGCACATAACTCTGCTGATTAACAACAGCTTTGAGCAGACTTCTGTGCGCTTTCAGACCAGCTGTTTTTTTCTTCTAATTGAGGATTGTTGGTTTAATATCAAGAGAATCTTTGACTGATTCTGATGTGTGATTACAACAGCTGCGCTTTTAAAAATCTAACGCTAAGATAAACATCATCAGTTTAGTCAGTTTAGAATAAGCCACTGTTACCGAAACCTGAAAAGAGGCTTTCAACTTTTAACATAACAGATGACTTGACTGTGTTTTTTGAAATGGTTGCATAGTCTTTTTGCCATTGATGATACTGACAAGGACTGATTGGGATAGAATCACGATATGAACTCAGAGATTGTTAGAGATCAGCATAAATACATTTCCAGCAGGTGACAACTTGTGACAAGTTGCATTACAAAAATCGATTCTGACTGTACTCTAGCATTGCAGTTATGAGGTCATTAGTGTGACACGTGTTTTAGCTCCATTATCTTTTATTTTATTGGCATTGTGAAGGACTCTGTTATATTTGCAATACAGCTCAGGCTGTATAAATTAGAGTTTGGCTTTATGCCTCATTGATACACATAAACATCACCCTTATATAATGGCATTACTGTTTTTTTTTTCAGATTTGTGTTGGAGACATGGTGTTAAAAGACTGGCACTTTGAGCAAATTTAGTCACATGGAGATCATCAGAGGGTGACAGTGTTGTTTCTGGGCCAGTGCACACGTGATTTAGTCACCTCCATGTTACCTCTGCAGATGACAGATTCTTATCCCCTGTCACTATGATGTGTGAAGACATGAGATTAGATGCAGGTTCCTAGTTTATAGTTCAAGTTCATATTCTTATTTGCAAAGCATACCTTAAAGAATAAGTTTAAGGTCAATTTAATGCATATACTTCTGTCCAGAGGGCCCTATGCAACACAAGGTTGCAACTTGATAGAAAGTATACCTTCGCTGTGGACGCTTTTCCTCTTCACCCAGAACATAATTAGAGTTGTACTTGAGTAATTAGAGAGCACTGTGATATTTTATTGATATACGTTAGTTGTAGAAGTTTTTCCTCTTTAGTAAACAGCACTGTATTGTTTTGGTAAAAGTCCACTGCAAGACTAAAAATGAGACATTTTGGTACCAAGAATGAGTGAAAGAGAAAAAAGACTATTTATGGTTTGGCTGCATCTATTTTAGTACTATTTTAAAAAGAGTCAGGAGTGCAGTGCTAAACCGGTGGAGTACTATTTTTTGAGATCCGACCTGACTTAACCCATCTGGTACTGCCAAATTTAAGACCTGAAAGTCATCCAAAGCTGTACACTTGCTTTTTTTGCCAATTGGCAACATTGGACAGTTTAAAAATAGACTCCCTTTCAAAAAGTCACCGAAACCCATCCTGGCATTGCTGTTATTTTGTTTGTCTATTTTGTTAATTTTTCGGGGACCTGTTTGTTTACTTTTTCTTGCTGTCTTTGATTTGTGAAAATTGTACTTTTTGTTGCAACTGTGGGTTGCTGCTGTTTGCAGTTAAGCTTAGAGAGTCAGTTAATTTCTTTTGTGATCTATATGTTGGGTTTGTGTTGCATTTTACAATGACTTGTTGATACTATAGAATGTTTACAAGATTGTTGTTTGTGATGTTCTTGATTTTTTGCGGATCCCGTGAAGACTAGCAACCAGTCTTGTGGAAGCTAATGGGGGATCCAAACAAAGAATAAAGTCAGGTAGAGTCAGCGATACACCCCTCTTTTACACTTTAAAAATAAGCACATCTGAACTTGATCTGAATCTAAAGCTTTACCCAGCTGAACTGCCAGAAAGTATCTTTATGACACAGAATATTACAGGAGCTTGGTTAGTCCATTAAATGCTTTTGGTATGCTACGTAAGGCATCAAATGGCACATCCTATGGAATCAACCAAAATCTGTGACAGAATGCCATTTTATTTAGTAATAAGTCTTGAAATGTAAACACTCATGCTTAGTCTTTCCTTGATCACTATGTAAAGTCATTTTGTAGCTCTTGATTGACTCTGACATCTTTTCCTGGATTGTAATAAACGGCATATCAAAATATTCAGCTATAACTGGATTTCCTACTGATCCCATAATGTCATTCATATAAAACTAGATTACATTTTCTTGTTTTACACTGATTCTTACATCCTTTTCCTGCATCAACAACACTCTGAACTATAACTTTGTTATACGGTCAGTGTAACATCTGATCACTCAATTATTCCATTTAATCTGGCAAACGAAAACGAAAAAATTAGTCAATATCTAGTTTTTCTGTTTTTCTGTATCCACCGAACATTGAAATCTGGTGTTTATTTTCCTATTTTCAGCCCAAAACGGAAAATATAATAAACAAGGAAACCAAAACGAAATAATAAATCTAATTCACATTTTCCGTTGTTGTTATACCATTTCAAGGTATACCATTGGCCACGCTTTGCGCATGTGCAATGTGTAGTCTGATATCTCTGGTTGCAAATTACGTTTTCAATAAAGCAATGGGGGGGGAAAAAAATCTCTGTTCGCTAAATATACTACTATTTGAATAATCATGTGTCAAAATCCTTAACAGAGAACAAGATTAAGGATATTTCACCCAACTTTGATATGGAAATTTACTTGTAACAGAGTATTATTAGACTGTGATATTGCTCACTTTTTGTTAAGTAAAATATCAGAGTATTTCCTCCAACACTGTGCAAATCTGAAACTTGGATTCATGAGTAGGTCTTTTTCCAGTCATAACAACACCCCAAGCATATAAGGCCATGGATACAACCTGAGAAGTGAGCTGACCGTCAGCCAGCAGACGTTGACGTTGATACATTCATAATGCACCAATAATAACATATACATTTAAATAATCTTGTAAATCTATCACTATGAAATCATTAGCTTTTATATATTATAGCGACTATCCTGCCCTCCTGTAGTCACTCTGCATGGGAGTGGGAGACTGTTTTTATGCGCTCAATAAACAACTGTCCATGCACTTTTCCATGTTCAAGTGATGTTCCCATTTAATAGACAAAAAAAGGTTACAACAAAACATGACTGGATTAATGCAAAAAAGAAACTAATACAGTGATGCTGCTGGAAAACAAAGGAGTGAGGTGAGTGTGTGAGCCGGGCGAGCGTGCGGTAAAAACCGCATGATCCTCCACCCCATGCCTCCCTGATCGGAAATACTCCGATCTTTTATTTAACAAAAAGGGAGCAATACCACAGTCTAATAATTCTCTGTTACAAGTACATTTCTACATCAAATTTGGGCAAAAATATTTATTCTTGTTCTCTGTTAAGGATTACTCGAAAAGTACACAGTAAAAGTACTTCATACTATTCATGCAAGTAGTCTAGGAAGTACTACGTTCAGCAATATATGAATCTTGGAATCCTTAAGGAAAATGTGTTTTTTATTCTACATCAAAATTCGGCGAAATATCCTTAATCTTGTTCTCTTTTAAGGATTACTCGAAAAGTACACAGTAAAAGTACTTCATACTATTCATTCAAGTAGTCTAGGAAGTACTAAGTTCAGCAATATATGAATCTTGGAATCCTTATGGAAAATGCCTTTTTTATTCTACATCAAAATTCGGTGAAATATCCTTAATCTTGTTCTCTGTAACGGATTTTGACAAAGTATTACTCGAAAAGTACACAGTAAAAGTACTTCATATTAGTTACACAAGTATTCTAGGAGGTACTAATTTCAGCAGTATATGAATCTTGGACTACTTATGAAAACATTGTTTTTTTGTTGTTTTTTTTCCTTACGTCGTCCTTTACTTTGAAATCCGGAAGGATACCTTCAGTTTATTACCGGGAATAATTACAGTAAAAGTATCGTATGTTTCATGGGTCTGATTGTGAGACTGCAGTCTGACCCACACTCAGAGCGGGTTCAGTACGATTACCGTAAATGTTATTGCATTTGGGCACTGAAATAAAAAGGTGTGGCTGATTTGACCAAGTAAACGCAAACCACGGCTGGCTTGACTGCAGTATATTTAGCGACCAGAGATTTTTTTTTCTCCCAATGCTTTATTGAAAACGTAATTAGCGACCAGAGATACTAGACTATACATTGCACAAAGAGTGGCCACACAGCAGAAATGTACCGTGGGAAATGGTATAACAATAATGGAAAATGGAAATTAGATTTAGTTTTTCGTTTTGGTTTCCTTGTTTATTATATTTTCCGATTTGGGCTATAAGACTCCAGGTTTCAATGTTTGGTGCTTACAGAAATAGGAAATATTGACTCGTTTGACGTTCGCCAGATTAAATAGAATAATTGAATGATCAGATGATACACGGAACTCGTACATTCCCACAGTCATTACACAATAAACAGAAACATCTGACATTCTTATTCTTACAAATTCACAACTTGGCAAGACCGGTAAATCTCCTCTTAGGGTGGAGGGTAAAACTCATTAAGCATGAGCACATCCTTGTGGGAGAAGTCGGTTTCATCCTCATTAAATACATTTCAATGTCCCCATTTATCTTGCTGGCCCATTTTCCTCAAAAACATGCAGCTTAACCTGGGCAAGCTTCTGAACATGAGATAACCGCCAGCAAATACCCATAGCATCACTACGCTTGATCATATTTAAACAGCCAACTCTCTCTCTTAATTTCCAGAGGCATGTTCAGATTAGTATCCCACCAACTGCTTAGACAGTCACACTCTGGGACTCTAGAGATTTAATAAAGCACCTTTTATGAGAACAGCATTAAGATTCATGAAGGTGGAGCAGGCTACAGGAGTTTAACATACACTCAGTTAACATATACCCTCCGAGGCTGAAGAAAGTAATTAGAAGAACTTCCTATGCATCTTCAGGTAAAAGGGTATGTGTGACTTCCAAAGGAGCTGCACAAAGAAAAAAGGTCCACCTCCATACCATTAACTAATGCTTATCTTAGAGACACAGAGCAACATTAATGTTCAACTGACACCGTGTGTCTGTAATACTTAAAGTAAAAAAATCTAAGCGGCTTTATCCATCCAAACCAAAACTCCAAGGTGTGAGCCCTTAAATCGAAACAAGCATTTAAAAGACTATAAACTTCCATAGACCTGAGGGATCTGCCGAGTCTGGTGATAATTATCGACTACATGAAACCTCTTTGCATGTAAAGGCCCCCACACACCGCCCAGACTCAAACCAACAGCCAACTGCCTTCATTCGACCACTCCGTTGCCTCTCGTCTGACCTGTTCCACAGAAAAGTTGCACTGAACACACCGCTTCGACGTGCTGCCAACTCCACAGTAGCGTGTACATTCAGTGCTAGCGCGAGATGCAATAAGCGGGTGGCGCTAGTCTAGGGCCAGTACTCCAAAACATGAAAACAGGAAATGACGGAACGGAGTGCATAGAAAAACAGAGCGCACACAGTATTCCGCCCCTCCCACACACCGCACTGATTCACTAGCACACCGACAATCAGAATGGTCATACAGCTAGCACACAACCAGTCAGAGAATCCAATGGCTCTGACGGCCAACAGCCAACCTCCTCAGTCTTCGCATGTTGAATCGGAGCAGACAACATCCGCACGGTTCCAAATGCTTCCAACGCAGCTGAACACACCAAACAGATTTGTTCCCAAACCCGTCCAAGTCTCCCAAAACGCTTCAGACGTCCAACGGCAGAGCCAGTGTGTTCCTGCCTTAAGTCATCATGTGACTATGGAATTGATGATTGTAGCCGCACCAGTCTACAGTTTGTGTGGTAGCTACTGTAGGGTTTGGCATCAAGGACCATTATAAAATCCCAATTCCAAAGTAGGGATCGCACAGGGAAGAAATTCCCTCACCAGCTGATAAGCTTGTGATGCTGAGCCGCCTTTGAAATGAAGAGATGCTTACAGTCTGAGCCTTGCATTAAGTTTCTGCTAATGCAAACCAAACATTTCCAACTGCTGTAGCTTCACATTCAAAGCATTTAACTAGTGAAACACAAATTGACTTTTATCATGAAGTAGGATACTAACCAGAAATGTAATGTTTCAGTGGCTACTGTCCTTCAGCAAAAATACATCTACAAAACAAGACAGCAGTGATTTTTCACATTTGTTGACGGTAGATCAGTGTGATATATTGCAGAGGGAAATCTTTATTACTCCATGGAAGTCAACAATGTGCAGCCATAGTGAGCTATTAGATAAAGACAAGAGGCTGCAGCTGCACAACTCCAACTTCTCACAGAGGTAACCAACTTCTTTTCCTTCAAAAGGTTAAATTCTAAATATTGCCAAAAATAGGCACTTTTGCTTTTTTCAATTTGACAACAAATCCTCCGCAATTGTCTACTGTCACTCCTCTCAACACTTGATAATTGAAACAGCCTCCATGTACTGCAAACACATATCTTGAGACTAACAACTAAATAGGTGACTCGTTGCTGATCTACTACTCCTGCGGTTTTTGTGGCTAACAAAGCAACAGTAATGATTTACAATGCTGACTTTTAGGACATTTTCAGTATATAGTTAAGTGATTTCTTCAGTTACTAAGATGGAACAGAGACAACATGTATTTTGTCACAGAACCAACAATATATTCAATCTTTTGTGACAGCCTCACAAAACAGCAGTTGCAATAATACAACAGTTAACAGTAACTGTTTAAAACAAAAATAAATGAAATCGAGACGTGCAACCTGTGTGCAATACTCACACCCTCATCCCTGCAAAAATTCAATCAGATATATTTTAGGATGAGCATCCTGCGCAAAACCCAAGGGTGATGTTACATGTTTTGATGCCAGTATTTCCCCTGTACTTGTATGGGGGGTTAAGTGAAGGCAGTAAAGATTTGTTTGCTTCCATATTGCTCCCTGTCGTCAGCAGTAAGCAGCTGCAGTGTGTCTTGAAAGTCAACTTATAAAAGTTTTATGGAACTCAGAGAGCTTAAGTGATCTTCCCAAGCTCTGCAGTAGCCTGCAGCGTGCAGGATGTCTGCTTATATTAATTTCATGGAGTTTAAGAGGTCACCAAACTCATTTGGAGATTCTTACTCATTTATGAACTCTGCAACCCTTCTGTTCTGCAGTGCTCTAAGCTACTGGTCTTGAGATGCTTAAATTTACATGGAATATTATATGGCTAGGTGGCAAAAAATATAGTGCATTCAGAGTTTAAAGTACATAGTGCTGAATGAAAATGCACTTTGAAATGACATTTACCTGAGTTTTAATGAAAAGTAAGGTGAGCAAGCTGCTGTTTTATCTGTCTTGTGTGTTGGGAATTGGGCATCTAGAGCACATGAGGGAGGGTTGGGGATAGGGACTTTGGGGAAATTGGTTTAACCAATATTCAGAAAGATTCCAATAAGACAATAGACTTCTCAGAAAGCTGCTTAGTTGGAGAGCAGTGAAACCCTGAGGAGGAAACTGAGTAAATGAGCTCACTGGCTGGTCTTAAGTCTTGGAGCAGGCGTGCTGACAATGATACAGAAAAAATAGGACATTCCTTTCAATTAAAAAAGAAGTTTAGATTCTAAAGCTGGACTATAAGAAGGAAGCAGTTAAGTCGAAGCTTAAAGGTTAATCTGATGGTGCTCTCACACTTTGACCTCCCCTCAGAGCAGCCTGACTCCCATATTGCGAACAGCTTCACTGTCCACACAAACCCTTTGACAAAGCCAGTTTGTGGCAGCCTTTCGTCTGCAGCAGATCTCCCAGTGAGAGTGTTTAAAACCAATGAGGCCTCACATCTGTGCAGGGACTGAGCTTGGTCAGGGGGGTAGTGGGTGATTAATTGATGGTCACATCTCGCTGACTGCTGCCCACACCGCTTTGATGAAGAGGGATTAGGTTGTGCACCACAGGCTCAGCTGATAATAGGAGAACAGAAAGGAAATGCTCATGTCACGCTCCATGGCAAGGATTTCAATCAAAGAACCACTTCATTCAGAGAGCCAAGACTTTTTAAAACAAGTAAAACCCTTAGCTTCCTGCAGCCTTTTTTTTTTTTTTTTTAGAAAGTAGGTATGTCATGATATAAAGTTGGCCCCTTTCTAATTGGCTGTATGATTTGAAGGGAATCTGTTTAATAATAAAAAAACACATACTGCATAACTAAAACATCCTTTAAACTATCCATCTTCTGCTGTAAAAAGATTTTTTTCTGAGGATCTAGATTATTGTTGCAGTAATGGGATACTGCTAATGAATTAGCTGATTAATGCATCAAACTTATGTTCTACTTGTAAGCAGATGCAATATAAATGGAGCTACAGGCTGACTGACAACGAGTTTTGACGTGTCTTTAACATCCAGTTTTATATCCTTGTATTCTCAGCTGTCATTACCATACAAATAATACTAGCCTAATTCACATTAAACTTAGTTCAAGTTATAGTTAATCTCAGTTATAAAAGACATTCATGGTATGGAAAGCATACGCATCAGTATTTGATGCTTGTAGTATACTATTGAAATTAGCATCAAAACTTCAATTATATAAACTGAGTAAAACATCCATGTTCATACAAAGGAGTATTTTCTAGCAACTTTGTTGTATATATGATGAACATGGACATCAGAAAAGGGTTGAGGAAAATGATTGTCTTGGGGTTGTAAGGTTTAGGTACAGTTTCATCTATCTGAGCCTTTATTTAGCCCCCTATCCTGTCTCAGTACTGGCTGAACTGAGATCAGTCTGCAGTTTTCCCTAGAGACAACACTAATGTCACATACTGACTTGGCACACTAATATTTCACATCCAAACCAAACCTATTAAGGATGACTACTTACCATAGACAAGATATGTCCTTCACAGCAGCAACCTTCACATTCAGTGTTTTCTCAATCTACACACACCCACACGGACACATACATGTACACACACATACACACACACACACACACACACACACACACACACACACACACACACACACACACACACACACACACACACACACACACAGACTGCTGTGCATATTTTTTGTGTTATATTTCATCCTCTGCCACATGTGATGGTGTTGTCCTTCCTACAAACACCCTTGAAATCTTTAAATGTCCCCAGACCAGTATTTTCTGTTAACAATGAAAATGTGGCACAGGACTATGCTCTCATATTACTAGGGTTTTTTCATTAACTCCTTCTTCATGCTCTCTTCTCAAACTTTGAGACAGATTTAATGATACTGTATGTGCTGACAAATTATTACTTTTGCACTCAATTTCTCGTTTAATACTCTCAAATGAACAACCTGCTACTAACAATGAAATCCAGACTTTAATTGTTTCTACAGTATAATGCCTGGTGTTGTTTGCAAACAGTGCATAGGGACCTCATTTCTTTCTGAATCTTTGTCACTTCGTACTTTGTTAAATCCTATTAGTCGTATTAAACACCAGAGAGCATTAAATGTGTAACTATCACACATAAAATATACACACAGGGGCTAGGTCAGTGTTGCAGTTGAACAACTACTACTGAGTAGGGAAGTTGGGAAAATTACCTGCATTTGCAATGAGAGGTGGTTAGAGCAGGGAATGATGAGTGCCATTTTGTGCCAAAATCAGTCCCAAGTTGCATTATTCCGCATGATCTGAATAAACATTACCTCAGTTGCACCACTACACCCAAACACTCAATACAAATAGGTTCACTTGAACCCAGGAAATTACCCAGGTGCACCATCCAATCACTGAATCACACATGAGATATGGTAAACTTATTGCCAGCAGATATTGGGTCACAATAGCATTCATTTGGAGTCATGTTTTGTCCACCTGGTAAATGTAAGTCCAATACATATTCTCCTTTTAGCTCTGACTTTGGTCTCCACCAATTCTTGAGAGAAATATTTGGCTCCTTAGCTGCTAAAGGATCTGCTACTTTCACTAGCTTGCTAACATTGTCCGTCTATCATTTGGTGCTGAGAATGTGGCAAATGGTTGGTTTTGAGAGTGTTTTTGCTCAAAAAATGTCCCTTCTGTGATGACGATGTGAGACTGAAAATGTACTTAAACAGTAGCCTCAAGTCACAGACTGAACACAAAAACATTGAGCTGAGAATATGCTGTAAAGCCCTGAAGAACTGAGGGGAACTATAAAAAAAAATGTGATGGTTCTCTGAGGATTCATTAGCAACCCATATCACATTACAATTAGTCATTTTATCCATTGATTAAAAACATTGATTATAGTCGCTTTATTGCAGATTAGCTTTATGAATGTATATTGACTTGTATGACAATACATGATTTGGGAGATTATAGACTACAGTGTGTCTGATTCCGGTGGCTAAGAACAGAGGAGTTTGATTTATGTTCTCCCCTATTCTATTGAACTATACAAAGGAACTCTCCACCTTGACCGCTCTATTAAAGTAAGAAGCCAAAGTTATCAATCGAGGTGGTGAAAGGAGGGGTTGTCTTCACAACAAGCCATGCTATCTCAGCCTAATGGATCATACTATGCTGCAGAGAGCAAAAGAGAGAGAGAGAGAGACAGAGACCGAGTGAGTGAGACGGAGAGAGGAAGATGTTGCTTCTACTGTAAGGTTTTGACTGATTATGCATTTTTTTCTTAAGCTATTCATAGAAGATAGATTCATCATTCCAATTTGTCAAGCTAGCAAAGATTTCAATTAATTATGTGCAGCGAAAGACCGGGTGTATTAGGCCTCTCTGTCAGCACTAGTCTGAGTCCCCATTTACCGGACTCAAAATAAAGAGGTATCAGAGAGGTGCTTGGATCCACCAGTAATTAATTTGATGAATGCCTTAGCGGCACAAATAGTGGCAGCCGTGCATCTTTTCATCAGACAACGGCAGCAGTCTCCATGCTCGGTGCTAATTTGAAGGGGGCAGCTCATCTGTATAGTGGATGTGTTTGTGGCGGGGACTATTCTTCAACCCATGTACTCACAGCCTCCTGCTGTCCAGACAGTGTGTGGGGGCCTTATGTTTTCTGTCAACTTTGTCCTTGTGCCAAGCAACTTGCTCCACTTAGTGCCCAGTTTTTTGACTTTGTGGCTTGAACTTGATAATGGGGGGCCTGCTGGATTAATGGAAGGTGCAGTCATGTTGTTTCCCGGGTGCTGCTCTTGTGGTTTTCCAGACACCAGTGTTGGTGTAATGACCATCATATCATATACGGTACCTGGCAGGTGTGAAACAGATAAACATTGTGATGAAAACTCCAATCTGATGAACTACCAATAATCCATTAAAGGAAAATGTCTGATTACAATCTTAAGGGATAAGGGTGCATCTACACAATGATAGATGAAGTAGGTAACATGGAGGGAGGTGTGATTGGGCCAATCTAAAATGATGGATCATATTATTGTTATTAGGTGAAAGCTTCAATGGCAGCTATTTGTGATGCACACCGTCAATGTCGACAGGAGCCTCGGCCGAACAAAGAAATAATTGGACTGGTGCCACATAATTCAGGTTCATATTTTCACAAGTGGGGGAACCTCATTATAAATCAGGTCAGCCACTGATACACGACCATAAATCAAAGAAAGACATAGCTCGAACAATTAGATAATTACTAGACCACCATGTCACCACTGCTGAGATGTTTTGCTGTGCCACTGATGGGGGAGCGGATAGAGTAACGAACGGCACTAAGAGCCCGCAAATACACTGTCTGCAGCAAAGCAGCAGTAGAGAAGAGATAAAGATTTAAAAAACAAAAAAAAGGTGATATGAAAAGTAAATGTATGAATGTAGGACATGCTTTGAATGGTGGTCTGATAATTACCCTTTAGCAGGAGTTGTTGTTACAGTTCAGATATAAACTCTGACTACTTTTAAGTTTGTGTAAATGATTCAATTGTCACCTTTGGTCAGTCAGTAAAAAATCTGTCCTCTGATCATACCTAAAATTGATGATATACATGGGTCTCTTCACTACATGATTGCGTGGTCTGCCACTGACCCCTAGTGTTGCTCAAACGTTCAGTTGCACTGCTTGAACTACAGTATGAAAGCCTGTTACTCTAATTATATCTACGGCCCTTGATTACCCCTAGGCAGGGAAGCTGCCTGAAATCCAGAGGCAGGGGTCCAATTGACCCCAATTGAAAGTGTCATTTCACAGGATTGCCAAGTTGGAGATGCTCTTGCAGCCCAGAATAAGCGGATGTTAATTCAATGTTCCTCCTCAGCTTCATTGTTTGATATTCGAGCAGCTCTTCCACTCTGCCGACCTCTGCTAGGCTGGGCGGGTGCAGAGCTGCCTGTGCTGTTTCTTGTGTCAAACCAGAGTGCAAGGAAGCTCCAACAGCAGTCAAAATTGAGGTCACAGCACAAGAGTGAACCAACTGGAACAGATTGTTGTGGAACCTCCAGGCTTTTGCGGACACGTGTTGATCCCAGCACAGCATGTCCTAGCTTTTACCTTCCCAACCCCGTCTTCACGACTCTCCTGACAGCAGCTGATGATAGCAGAAATACCCAGGCCATTCAACTTTACAGCAGCCTTTTATCATCACTTGTAAGGAACAGGTCCATGTGTAAAATATTTGACAAAAATCCTAATAATCAATTGCTAATAATCAAATGTTACACTAAATGTCTTTTAATGGTATGGAATTACATGTATTCCAATATTAAGGTTCATCATTTTCCTTGAGATTTTCCAAACTATGGAAATCTGGGAGCATTACTGCTGGTCATTTAAATAACAAAATGATGCAAAAAGGTGGATGAAAATAGAATTTTTGAAATATCTGTTGCAGCCCAAACACCCTGGAGTTTACCCATTAATGGTTTATTAACCAAGAGGGATTCTTGTGCATAAACAGGAGCTAATCTGCATTTTCTCTCAATTTTTCTCCTTACCATTTTAAGAAGCATCTAATGATCAAAGGCACTTTGTAGACTGTGTACTACAGCAGGAAAGGAGAAAAAAACTCCAGGTGTGAGTGTGAGTGATCAGTTTGGTTTGGGATATTTACCATTTAAAACTGTCAGAAACAGACCAAATTACCTGTATCCAAATTTAAGTCTATACACTGCATGTGTATCAACAAAAAATAGGGACATTCATGCTGGTAGTATCACATGGCAGTTGCTTTGGCCTAAGCTTTCTCAACACTGCTGAACAAAATGTAAATGTCTCATTAGATCATTGTCTCTAAAGCACTTTAAATAGATATTAAAGCCGCTCTGCATAAGCCCCATCTGTTCTACTACATATCCCCATGGAGGACAGGCAGTGTTTTAAGGCACAATTGATCCTTTTATAATGTCATGACCATCGTGTGACCCGTAGCAGGGGGTGTGTTTTATGAGGAGGGAGCGGCTTGATTCCAGACACACACACACAAACACACATCATGTTAAGAGAAACTAGAAGAATGTGTTAAAAGTCTGTTGATGGATGATGGGAGGGGGACAGGTACGACGTCTCAGTTTTATTCAAAGTGTCGTCTTGTGTTAACTGGCCACATTTGGCAACGTTTCTGACATTCTGTCATTATTGTCACTTTACATGAGAGCTGGGACAGCAAAGAGGGAGCACTGACAGCAGATTGACCCCAGATGCTGTTCATTTGATTGATATCTCTACAGACAATGATCCTTTTCTGCACTGCAGTGGTGGTTACATAGGGAGGCGATGGGAGGGGGCAAATACAGGAGAAATGTCACACCAGGGAAGTCAGCGAGGCGTAAAGCCCTGCCTGACGAGTGCAGGGTCAGTGGCTCCTCTCTGCCCCCTTTGTGCCCCGGGTAAAATGATCTAAGTGGCTCTGGACCTCTGCCACCGATCCGCTGGAGTGCAGGAGTCAACCGCGTAGGCATGGCAGAGTGAAGGCTGGCAAAGGATTAGCTGGTAAAACTGCAAGTAGTGTGTTATTGCTTAGAGGACAAACTCATTCTTTAATTGGTGGTTTCATTCTATGCTTTTCCATAACTATGACATATTCTAATAAGAAGCAAACTCTTTACATGATTGTGTCAATAAGTAAAGCAACTGGTGCATTTCACACTATATATATAGAAGTCCTCCTGATGCTGATGGTGGTTCTTTATTTATAGCTGAGTAGTTGAGCCTCCCAGATGATGAATAAAGGGGAGAGGTTAAGATTACATTGTTCTGGTAAATTACTTGCACAGAATGGCTGCAAGGCAGAAGCCATATCAGCGGATATATCCTTAAAGACTGCAGGATGGAGCGTACAATATGTCTGAGCTAGCTTCTAGTTGTAAGCTGTCTGTGTTTGATGATTGTGATCAACCTTAATTAAATGCGCTAATACCGTCTCTGTTCATTTAGGGAAGTGGAGACTGCAACACATGCACGCAAAAACAAACGGCTTCTTTTCTCTCATTTGCTCTACTGATGTCTAATGACAGCATCCATGCATTTATTTAAATCTAGTTATCTAGGAAAATGTTGGCACTACAAGTTCTGTGATAATCAATTGATGGTAATTTATAAATTATGCAAGCCTAGGGATTAATGTGAATGAAGTCAATATGTTTCAAAATTATCTAAAAAGGTTTTCATGGATGTTAACAATTAATGAGTAAAGTATCCTCATCTAGATTTGTTTGTGTCAGAGGGAGCAAGTGTGGCAAGCTCGTCACTGTGCAGGGTAATAAGGTCAATGCAAAAAATAACCCACAGGCACATTTCCCAGCAAATGTGGAGAGAAACACACACACACACACACACACACACACACACACACACACAAATAAACACACACACACACACACACACACACGCACACATAAACACACACCACTGTCCCGGCCTTATGTTGCAGAATCCAAACCAATCGAGTCAATTGCCAGAAAACATGACATGACCTTTCAGATTCACTGAGCATCAACCGTGAGTGGGACTGGCGTGCTTTCCGTTTCAGCGCACCCTCTGCCCCTCCCGCCCACTCCGTCACCCCCAGGGCCCTAAACCCTCCACAAATAATTACTCTCGGTGGAGTCTGTACTCCACAAGACAGAGCCAAAAAAACTTGACTCTGATCTTGACCCATACTTAGGGTACTCTCACTATTAAATCATCCCTCACAGGGGTTTTACTGTTTGAACAATTCAGTCACCATAAATTGAAAATGAGTAAGGTCAAGTTCAAGTTCACATTCTATTCCAAATACATATATATGTTATGGACTATACAGCATCCAAAGTATAAACTCAGTTTATTTTTTCTAAAAGGTAAGTTGTGCAGGATTCCTATTAACTGTCATTTTTTAAACAAAATGTCAAATGTCAATTGTTGTATTGAGCACAAGCTCCTCTATTTTTTTTCATTTTGCAAGGAATATAATCTCAAATTTCCCAAATTTCCCGAAAGAATAATCAAAGTATTGATAAGTGCATTTCTTAAGTTTAAGTTGTACATGGTGAGATGTACAGTGATGCAGATTTAAGTCACAGCACAGATGCAGACTAGGCAGAGATGGCTTTCCTCCTAAAAGCATTTTTTTTTACCACCTTTAAATGAATACACATTACTGATGTAATATGACTACCACCTACTGGTTGAGAAACACACACTGCCATTCAACCCTCCTGTCTCTTTCAGTACGTTTGAATGTCACTGCCTTGTAGTGCAATACATAATCATAGTCTTACCAAAAATTGTATAACATACACACATGCCTATGGGAGTTTTTTAGGACCAAGGTACAAACTGAGTAGGGTTAGTGCTAAAAGTGAAAATCTACATGTCAGTGCTCTCTGACGGACACACAATGAAATGGGGGAAAGGGTTTCTTAATTACCTCAAACCTAGCTTTGGATTTTCAAGCTCTTGTTACCTACATGTACAAGTATACGGATGTATCTTCAATAAGCTCATTTCAATAGAAATATCGATGATATACGGATGATACTATGTTATGTTCTATAACTTTCTGATTACTGTCAAATATGTTTTCTGGTACATTTTATAGCATGGTTATCGTTGGTAACTATGTACAACAAACCAAGCCAGAGAGAAGAAATAGCACAATGTCCCCCTTCCAAAAGAAAAGTTGGATTCATTGGCAATATGTGCCCCATACAAAGCTACCCAGACAAAATCAATCGGCATCAGTTTGGTGGTGGTTGCCAGGTTATGTTGGCTGAGGGAGGGGAGAAAAGCGATGAAAATGTGTTTGACGACGACCTTGTGGTGAAAAGAAACAGCACTTTATATACTTATTTTGGATTCAGGAGAGACAACGTATTACAAACACAGGTACTGTGTAAAACATGCCGAGCAGTTATTGCAACTTCTAGAGGAAATAAAACCAACCTCCATCACCACCTGCAACAGAACCATAAAGACCTGCACGAACAATTCAAAACTAACGTTAGCCATCATTAACTGTATAGATGATAATATGCAAACTTCAACATTTGTTTATTTATCGCAAGTTTCAGTGCGTTTACATGCACAGCTTAGTCGGATTACAGCCATAGTTTGACTATGCTACTCAGTCAGACAACTGCAATTATCCGAGTATACATGCCGGTGAGAAAATCGGATTATTGGGCCGGAGCATGTCATACCCCAGTACGCTAGGCGGAGCTGTGCCCATTTCAACTAGTGGTAACAGAGACACCTCCGGCTGACCTCTTTGCGTCACCATCTGCCTCGGCATTCAAGAAAGGTGGCGTACGAAGAGCGAGACGAAGCTACATCTTTGTACACTTTGTATATGGTGTACATGATAATTACACAGACTAGGTGCACAATGGCGCTCTTTCTTTGCGATGATTTCGGAAAAGACGACGCCACCGTCCGACTACTTCCGGCTCACGGCCCCGGGGAAAAATCTTGCGCCTGCGCAGAACGCAAAAATCCGATCCGACCCCCCCTCCCCCCCACCATTTATTTATTTATTTGTCTATTTAATTGTATTTATTTCAGGTTGTTCCCCCCCCTTTTTACTTTTTATTTTATGTTATTATTATTTTATTTTATTTATTTATTTTAAACATTTTTATTTCACTTGCTGTTTACTCTATCATTTTCCTTATTCTTGTATTTGTTGTATGTACTCTGTACTGTTTATATAGTACCCGATTTATAGAACTGTTCACCTTTGAGTGGGTTGGGATC
>CAEMYA010000177.1:6449322-6467835 GCA_903131615.1 Diplodus sargus | reverse complement strand
TAGCCGGCGGTTCGGTCCCGTTCTGTTCTGTGCATGATCTAAACTGACTGTTGTGGATTAATGTGACTAAACAAGACCGGACCGGTCTGTTCGGGTCTGAGGAGATGCGCGGACAACAAAGTGGAAACGCAATCTGTGGATGTTTGTGTGTAGCTAGCTGCTAGCTGCTAGCCGCTAACCAACCGACACGGCCCAACTCCCAAGCAGACGGACCGGACGCACCGACATGTCTAAAACCGGACTTAGGGTAAATGATGTCCGCCACGCTTTTTCGTGAACATTGCCGTCACGTTTGCTTTGTGTCTGGTGCAGAAGAAACGGTAAAAACGGGCTTTTGTCACGAAAGTGTCCAAGCAGCAAGTTTGGTTGTAGAGCAACAGGAAGTTGTGGGAGGGACGTCGGCGGATGATTGACAGGCAACGACGGCCTGGTGTACTGACAGCGATATTGATAGTTGAGAGATTTGTGACATTGAGCGTGTTTGGAGTGTATAGTAGTGTGTTATGTAGTGTTTGGTGTCGTGTGTTTAGTGTGTAGTGGAGTCGGTTTTTTGTTTAATGAGTCAAAACAGGAGAAGCTGAATGTGGATCAGGCAGTGCAGCTCTTCATTCAGCTGGAAGGAGCTCAGGCAGACCTGAGCATTGCCTGCATTTAAATGTAAATAGTTACACAGAACTTTGTACATTTTTAAAATGTATGCACATATTTAGCAAACAACAATTTATATTTACATTTTAAGTAATAAAAAATGGTTTGTTAAACATATTTGTGGTTTTCACAGTAAAAAATAACTTTTTCTACTCAGATTTTATGTTTTTTTTTGTGATTTTAGGTCTATTGTGCTAATACAATATGCTAAAATGATAAATAACTGTACAATCACACATGTGAGGTTGTGCTGAAAATAATCACACAGTAAATAGTTTTTAAGGTGAAATATAACGGCAAAATCAAAAATGGAATATCAGATTTCATAACAAACCTAAATATCCCTGACGTTCCACCTTCAAACAGCCTCATTTGGCCATCAGTGAAAATGCTTCTTAACCTCCCACTTTTCTATAGGAACACATATTTCCTACGGGCACTGCACTAGTCTTTAAAAACACAAGACTTCGTCACTTCAAAAGGTGTTCAAATATTTGCCCTAATGACGCATTTTATTTAGGGATGCACTATTAACCCAATAATTACCATCTTCATATGACAGATACCAATAAGATATCCAATATATTTAACATTTGTACTTCATGAACACCTACACCTATACACCGTAACGTCTCATCTCTGTGTTTGGTGGTGGATCTCAAACCAACTTTAAAGGTGCGAACAGCCATCTGCTGTGTCGGAGTTTGTAAATGCTACTCTTTTTTTATGTCAATGAAAGCAATGGCTTCATAATATTGTCTCTACAATACCAATAAATAACTAATTCTACACATTTTGCAATATCAGGCCAATAAAACATCTGTCAAATATACATGTAAATCTTTTATCACTAATCTTATCAGTATCTGCATCTGTACTGTTACCTCACATTTATCAAAACTGCAGTTACAACACAAAAATGTTGCATTAAAAAGTTGCTACCTATCAAATACAGTAAATACTGCATACTTGAACCCAGCTTGTGTGCATAAATAATGCAACATAAACATGTGTTTTTTTTTTGTTTTTTTTATGCCAGGTGAAGCAGTTCAGTCGGCTTTATAAATGTTTGTAAAGGAGGAATTTCTCACTTTTTTTTATTTAACACAAGATACAGGACCATGATATAATATGGCCACACAGCAATGAGTTCATAGATAAGGCATACATGAATGTTTCACCTCAATAAATATTTCATCTTTGCTCTGAATCATTTAAAGCAAAGCCCTTTCTGTTGTTCTTCAGGCAACATGTGCATGCAGTGTACACGGTTTTATCCCCACTTCTCAGTCCCTGCCTCCCTCCCTTCCCTCCCTCTCCCTCTCTCTCACCACAGTCTCCCTACCTCTCTCTATCTCTCTCCGTCAGTTGGACAAGCTGCTCAGTGGCCCTGAAATATGGCACATTATGCCGCTCTGCTGATCATCGTTCAGCGTTACACCCTGATTCTGAATGCAATGTAAATGATATGATGATTCCCTCTAAGGCAACATTAACTTTACTATCGTTAAGCTTTTTCAAGTGCAAAGGTTGACTTCATGAGACAATGAAGCAAACAGCACGGTTCACTTTAAGTGCAGTGGTAATGCTGGCAGAGGATCATACGATAACGAAAGCAATTCCTGAGCAATCATGGTTAAAAAGGGGCAACAGTACACACATGAGATCAACAACTATTAAATGATTCTTTTAATTAAGAGACTGGTTTATATCCTTTAACACTAAATCAAGACTTGCCAGTGAATCGACTTTGCTATCTAGTTAAAGAAGTCAACTGGAGGTCATCTGTGGTTTCCGGCTGAATGGGTATGCATATGTGGAAGAAATGCTAGAATATGCATGACTGCTATTTACTTCATGTTTAACCAGTCTTGCTTGTAGCTTAGCCCTGTATCATATATGAAATAATATGCACATACTGGGTTTTATTAAAAAACGTGACTCTAAGGGCTGACTGTATGAATTACGCTGTAATGTTGATACATTTATTGTTCAAGCCACAACAGCTATGCGCATATTTTTATAAATTCATTCAATCCAAAAATGTGTCCCCTGCTGTGTAAGATATTGTATATCAATAGGTCAACGACAAAGATCTGCACACACATTTTTCCAATGCAAGAAAATGCACAGCTCGACTCATGAAAACCAGAATTTTTACAGCTTGTCTAATCTTTAACGCTTCACTCAAAACACTGCAATTTCTTGTCACAGAAAGTATTACTTACATCTTCCAATTTCAAATCACAATACTGAGTGCTATTTATTGTGTCTCTGTAGGCTGTCCACTGTTATTTCTCCATTTAGCTGCCTACTATACTTATACCTCTATTACCATTATATTTCACAACACACTGCACATATTAATCAGGCTACTATTTGCTCCTTGATGAGAATTGCTTCAATACTGTTGTACATTACAGCTTTACTAGTAATAAATGATTAACACATCACAAACTTGTTAAGTGCATTTTGCCAGCTGACTCTTCTCCCTGTCCACTTCAATCCTACTTCATTCATTTAACCAAAGATTATGCTCATGTTTGCTTGGGGGGCAGTTATCTCAGTTTTGTAGTAATACATTAGCAGCATGTTGTGTATCTGAGCCCTCAAAAGTCCTTTATGTAAATGTTCCACAAAAGTTCCCATCACTGTAGAAAATGTCATGATCTGTGTGATTATAATACAACTTACCTCCTCATCTGTCTTTCTGCTGTAGGTATGCTTTCTCCATCTGAACCTCTGATGCCTGTTTGGACGATGTTTTGAATTTCATTTTTACACAACAAAAGATGATTGCAGCTACTCAAAGCTATCAAATCACACGTATTTGTCATATATGATATTATTACAGTCATGTCAAAATTCTCACCTGTTCCACCTTCTCTCAACAGTTCTGCCTCTACTTCCCTCTGAACCTGTAATGACCACAGGTGGGTCTCAGTATTAAAATGTCATGCTTTATTGGAAACAACTTAAAATACAAAAAGTTACCAATCTGTACAGTTTAATGGCTTGTGTGAAGTTTTCATATTTGAGTTTTGTTCCAAAATGTTTTCATAACAATGAGCTGCAAAATCGTGATGGGTGCGTTAACTATGGTACCATTAAAGAAGTAAATAAAACAAACTATTTAGAAAGACATGACCGAACAACATGACCGAACAACATCTGAATTTAAGTTTCTCTAATTTACTAAATTAAGATAACAATTACCTTGTTAACTCATTCAAACTCATAAACAAAACAGTCTTGGTTTGTCCAAATCAATCCTTTGCTCACGCTGCTGATGTAAAACTCTTTCTCCCTCGCATCTGCTGCTTGACGCCTTTCCTGCCCCTACAGAACGTGTGTCCTCATTCACAGAATCATAGTCTGCTGTAAATCACCTCCATACTGCAGTGCGTGACCTCCATTGGTCCTGGAGGCTGTGTTCAATCCCAGTGTGGTGTACAGCCGTGTTAATTTAAAGGCGCCATATGTAAGAATGTGGCCAAAAACGGTTACTACTGTGCTACTAACGTTTGTTTCTATGATCGAAATGAATAACGTTATTACTCGACAATTCAAAGTATTCGAAATGTCCATCCCTGTCAAGCTATGATGCTAACTTAGCTAGCCAAGCTTAATTTACCTGTCTAGAAGAAGAGTAGCCAATTCCGCATCCGTTTTCAAATTCCTCTCAGCTTTCAACTCTCTCCACCGTTCAAATGCATCTCCTATATAGACCCTGACTTTGCCTAAAATTTTATCTTGGCATTTTTGTGATTCATAACGAGGTCTTTTAGATTTTGTTGTCTCCGCCATTGTAGCTCAGTTGTAACTGGCAACCTGTGGTTGCTTGGCAGCTGAGACTCTACTGACTGCAATGATTTGTAGACTGCGGTGGGTGGCGCCACATGCCAAAACATGATTTCAAAACATCAACATAATTTTTTTTAATGCGAATATTTTGGCTGTACTGTTGTTGGTGGTGAGTTCAGTATGTTATATGAACATTATTCCTGAGTCTCTGTGACATATTAGGATGATTTTACAGCCAGTTGCTTTAGATTTCTTACATATTGTACCCTTGAGGGCATGCTGAGCCCCATTGCTTAAGGTTACAACGAACATGATCCCATGTTACGGTACAGGCATTGTCCGTCGGCCAACTAGGCAATTTTTAAAATTACACTCTCAAGAATTCAGTATTACAGGACTTGGGTGAGGACTGGGGTTAAACAAAGTTTTCCAGATATCCCTATCAGAAATGTTCAAAATCTTCATGAACATTTTTGTCAGATTTGCTGGTCATCAGAAAATAATCCCTCAATGTATGATGATCCCAGTTGCTCAAATGTGCACATGTATCAATCAATTTAAAATACTAAACTAACTGATAATAAATAGGTTGTAATTGCTGCTATAGCGACAACGTGATCATTTTAAAGTAATGCCCCTGTGCACAAAATCTAGTTAAAAAAAAAAATTTTTTTTACTGTACTTGCAATATAGCATAGCTGCAAGAACTAAGGGCTAACTATTTTTAGCTTAAGTTTTCTGAGCTAAATTTGAGTTTCTAAGATAGGCTAGGCTAAGTTACCTGAGCTAACGTTTCTTGATAGTTGGTTTTGAATAGCTTTTTTGTCATACTTTACATCTCTACCATCTAAAAAGATTACAACATGACAGCTAACTAGTGTTATACAGCTACCTACCACCACAACGTAACTTACTCACCATCATGGTTGCGTGCTGCTGTGAAAGTTATCTGAACTTGTTAGCAAGGCGGATACGGGAAGTGTGGCTTGTGCTTTTGCTGCAAACGGCATTCAAATATAACGCCATAGCTAAACGTGCTGGCAATTTACATGTCGGTCTCGTATTTATAATAAGACCCGGGAAATTCGCGCATCATCTCACGAGGGATTAAAAACTAACGCACAGCTAAGTCAACCACCAAGCTGATCAAGCTTGACCAATCAGGTTCCTTATAAACACTACGTAGCCAATCAGGCTCCATAGAGGGGGCGTATTAAGCAGTTGGTGTACATTTATTTTTATTTCATCCATCCATACAGTACATAACATGTTTTCTATGTATCCTATAAAGCTTAAGTATAATTAGTTGTACTGTATTCGTAGTTTAGTGTATAAATTATGAACAGCAGTGTTGGTAATTGTATCTTTTTTCATTTATGTCAAGCCATATTGTAACAACAGCAGGCTATTCACTTTTAAATCAAATTAGCATCACTGTTTGGATTTAATTTAATTTAATTTAATTATAATTAACTGGTTTATCATTTTTAGACAGGTGACTTGAGATTATTGTTTTAAGAAAAAATATATATAAATGTATCCACAGGCATTGTCTTTATTTCAATGTGTGACAAAAACAAATATGCATTTACCAAACCAAACATTCAGCAGCAACAGATGTAGGCCAATCCAGGAGTTATTTCCTAACTTTGGTGAAACTGCAGCTCAGGTTATCCTGGCATGTCAAATGCATGAGACGACGGGCAGCAATATCAGTGGCTGAAGTTTATTCAGGACCAATGGCTGGGACAGGCAAACACGGCAGGATCTGAGAAACACAACAGGAACAGGCAAACACGGCAGGATACGAGAAGCACAACGGGAACAGGCAAACACGGCAGGATCATGCAAACACAACAGCAGATTGGTGGAGACTCATTTGACTTGGCAATAACTGAACAAAAGACTGGACTTAAATACAAACTAAACTAACAGGGCGATAAGGTGCTGTCGATGTATGCCGGAGAAACACGGGTGGAAGTAATGAATAGAAAAACACTACAAACAGGGGAGGAGCTGATCGACTGAAAAAAAACAGTGGGAAGAGGGAAAAGCTAACTGGGTAGATGTAGTGCAGGTGTGGAGGGAAGGCAGATAACAAGGTAACAGCGGAACTCAGGTTACAGGGCTGGGCTAATTAAACAGATACAAGACAGGTGTGGTTGGAGGAGAACAAGACAACAAAAGGGAAAACAGAACACCACAAAACACATACAATGAACAAAATCACAGGGCCATGACACTATCACTCTCCACAGACACAAAGGAAGAGCTATTTATGAGCAGTTACATATATACTTTAGAGAAATAACTGATATCCTCAGTCAGTTATCTCTTTGTTGGAATGTCTCAAAACTACAACCCCTCAAATCCTTTGTAAGAATTGACATTTTTCATGAGCTGGACCTCTTCCCCTGGATAACAAATGGCTTTCACTCAAGATAAACTTCAGGTTATTGTGGAGAAAATTGAATTGGTCAAAGCTCCTCGCAGGGCAAAAACAGTCTTGTGCACCGTCCAGAAGAAAATGGTCAAGACTATGAACAGAGTTTCATGGAACCATATCATGCTGACTATGGTGGCAGCTCGTCCTGGTGTTTAGTGCTGTAATTGAACCGACTGAATTATTTGTATTGATATGGATATATGTTGCTCATACTTATCTTTTGAGCCTTTTCCTGCATATTGCTCATATACAGCACACTCTGCTACAATACCAGTTGTTGTACAATACATACCAGTTAACAATAGCCACCAATAACATAATGGAATGGGAATAATGATTTGTCCCACACCCAAAAAAACGCTCTGCATCAATTTCATCTCATGACTATAGATGTACAGTTGAAAAAAAAGACAGGAGTTATGAAAGATCAATAGCACCATCTAGTGGTCACATAAGATACAACCAGTGACCTTTCTCAGACCTCTTTGGTTTGGACTCAGGAAGGGATACTCACCATCAAGCATACTCTCAGCCTAAGGCTGTGTCCTGCTACTGTTCTCACCACTTATCTTGTACTGGAAAACTCAGAGAGGGACAGAGGAGAGGAGGAAAATCCACATGCTTCAATGGCTTCGATGAGATGTAATGATGAGTTTCAACCAACAGATGTCAGACATAGTGGAGCTTTTTAGTTACCAAATGTGGATTAGCATATAAACTTTTAAAGCATGAACACATGTACTACTTTTGTATTCTAAACTTCGGGTTTAAGTTAGTTATTTGTCTCACACCTCACTGCTGCTCTGTTTTCTTATTATGCTCCATGATCCAGCTTGGCTTCATGCCAATTGACAAGACTGACAGCTATCACATGAATTCAATATTTTAATGTTATTACGACAAATGAAATATGTATCACATGTAGGAACACAAACGGTATGATAGTGCTGAAATCAGGATTGAAAATGGTTAATTGAGTGAAATGAAAGAAATTACACTCAAAATTATGAATTAGTAAAATTAATGACATAACAAATAATGTTATTATTATTATTATTATTATTATTCAGATAGTTGATTGGAAATGAAAAAAATTGTTAATGTAGTAAGTCATGTCACCCTCCATCAGTGTGCGGCAGTGGTGCATCTCAGCTACCTTCTTCTTCTAAGGGCACGAAGAAGAAGTCGGCTAACGGTAGCAGCTAGCGCCACCAGTTGCTGTCGTAATGTTAGCGAGTCTATCCTCAGTCAACCTGGGGAGGACAGCTCGGGAAGGCGGCGGCTTTCGCTACTGTCGTCAAATCAGTTGGATAAGGTAACTAACTGTCGGATGGTGACAGCGCGGTCTGAGTTTAAAGCGTCTGTGAAACCGCGTTTCCAGTGAGTGGCGCTCCCTGCCACACGGGCTAGCTAGCTAACAGTAGCTGGAGTGAGAGAGTTCGCTGACTTGCTCTCTGCCACGGTGTCGTTACTTGGGAGAACACATGCTAAACGCCCGAGCTAACCTGCTAGCCTCTTAGCTAGCTGGCTAACGCCAATGCTGCTTTCAGGTGCTCTGCGAGAGAGTCGCCTACAGAGTTGTAAATAACGGTACGGTTTGCTGTGCGGTCCAAATAAAGTAGGGAAATAACTGTAAGACGGGAGAAATTAACAGTTTAAAACGAACAGTTGGATTAAATTAGTCAAATATGTTTTAGAAGGATATTCGTGTTGGTTTGAGAAATCACAAATCAGCTGTGAGGCGACGCAACATTAAAGTTAAGTAAAGTTAGCATTAATAACTTGCATGTTCAGTCAAACATATATGTATATATATTAATGTAATATCCGGTGAATAGGGTGCTGTCAATCGTAAGTGCAACTTAAACGACTTCGTTCAGGCAGGTGTGAATGCTGTAATTCAGTATTCTAGACAGAACAACCGTGCCGAGACTTGCACTACTCTTTCCCTTTTTTTTAATGCAGCTGAACTGACCCGCAAGTCAAATCTGGTGCGGTTTGTTTGCGGTGCCAACACTAAGCAGACTAATCCAAGGCAATGAAATCCAAACATAAACACCTGTTAAATTTACACTAGCAAAGATCAAGCAAACGTTGTAAAATCTCTGGTAACGGTGGCAACGCGCATGCGTGCAACCCCCTGATTTGTTTTATTGCACGTTATAACGTAAATCTGGGCAGATGAGTTGTGTTTGTGTCCTGCTCCTCTTTTATATGTGAGCAAAACATAGTGATTACACTCTTATTTGACAGTAGTTGTCGTCAGGGAAACTCTCGATGACATACAAGACTGATTTTTTAACTACCAGTTACTGTTACTGAGTTACTGAGAGGGTGCCCACTGGATGACCCCCTGACCTTTCAGCACTCTTACACAATTTCATTTTTAAAGCAGGCCAAAGAACAAGACTCATGAAATGTTTTTCATACCAACGGTATAAAGAGTCAACTGGTTGCTGGCTGTTAGTAAGACCAGCGCAAGGACATAACCATTTATTGAGGTTGGACAATTTAATTGGCTGTGGCATTCAGATGAAGCGGCCTACTCAAGCCATTTGGGTCTGCCACTGCAGTTTAGATACAATGTAGACAAGATTGAAGGCTAGGTTAAGCCGCTCAGTAACTGCCCTTTGCCTTTGGAGAGCGTAGGATTCTAAGGCACATTAAAAGTGCATTAGGTCATGGGTAAAGAATGGGGTCATCTGTCATTGGATCCAGTAGATTTATAGAGACGCTGCCCAATATCCACTGTGGAGCCTGATGACGTTTCAAAGATTAATTGAACATGAATACTGGGCTTCCACAGGAATGGTTACCCTCCCTTTTGGCATATTCTTCTGTACATTTACAAGTGTAGTATTATGTTACACAGATTCTCAGTTGCTGGACTCCCATTGCTACAGGAGAGATACAATTGCTATTTGGTATTGAACAACTACACCCCCTGTTAGGCCACGACAGGGCCTCTTGGGAAATATTGTTAATTGCTAACTAAACTTTCAAATCTTGCTTACTGACTTGCTTTCAAAAAGACAAAAAGGAAACCCTCTCTGAAAAAACTGTTGCACAAGTTAGTGGAGCAGATGCTTACTAGATGTACACTGTATGTATGAATAAGTCTAACTGTGACATGTCTAAGACTCGCGTTTACTCGTATACATTCTTCACAGGCTGGTGTTTGACTATGCGGCGGGGGGAGCAGGGTCCACGGGCTTTCCAGGCCCCGGTGGATGTCCATGCCAGTGCAGATGGCCAGGTTTACATGTTCAGGAGGAGGCAGAATGAGTCTGCTGGATCCTCCGATGATGAGGAGCTCAATGTCATTGAGATGCAGCCACGGGTTTACCAAGAGCAGGAGCAGGACAGACTGAGGAACATCCAGCTGCTGGAGCGAGAGGTGTTAGATGGCGACAACCTCAACAAGCTCGCACTGCAGTATGGCTGCAAGGTAAAGATTTGTGATAGCAGCTGATGTTCTTTGTATATTTCTGGTGTTGTGCTCTTCAACAGCAGTGATGACATTTATGTATCTTTATTTGTGTTTCTGTCCACAGGTGGCTGATATTAAACGGGTGAACAACCTTATGCAGGAACAAGATCTATTTGCACTGAAATCCATCAAAATACCTGTTCAGAAGCACAGCCTTTTAACTGAGACTTGCACGGACCTACGTGACCCTGCAGAAGAAATGCCATGTTCATCTGCAGCACCAGCAACTTCTCAGGACAGAGCCAGAGCCCAACCACATCTACAGGAGGTCACAGACTTTCTAATGGAGGTGGACCACGACATTGAGAAACTGATTCAGACCACAATTGATCAAGATGACGATTTCCTGGGTAACACGGACAAACGGCAAAAGTTTGGTTTCAGAGGACAGCGCCTGACCAGTTCCGGTGCGGACTGGGGCATTCAGTGGTGGAACGCTGTAGTTGCCATGCTTCTGATTGGCATCGTCCTACCATTATTTTATGTAATTTACTTCAAAACAAAAGATAATGGAGTAGTTTCACCGACAGATGGTAGTGGTGCCTCACATTCAGCCAGCTCGTCTTCAAATGCCTCATTGACAACACATGTAGCGCCTTCTCAAAACCGAGGATAGCTCAGACCAGAGTCACAGAAAACCTGAATTTTGGGTCGGATAGTCTCGGAAGCAGGTGACGGTCATGTTGAATCCAAATTTCATCTCAGTGCAATACCATCATGTGTGTAGTTTCCAACAGAAAATGTGAGCTTTTATTTTCTACTACAACTGTGATGCTTCAGGCAAACACCTCAAAGATTGTCTTGAAAACAAAAATTTAAATAGCTGCACAATCATTTTTGTGACTTTAGGACACTAATATGAGCTTTCATACGGGGTACAGTTAGCTGAAATATTGCCTTTGGTACTGTTTATTTTGGGGTTTTTTTTGGGGGGAGGGGGGCACTAGTTCATCATTATACTATATTTGAGGTATTGGGCTGTATTCAGACCAAATCAGGCATTGCAGAGATTAAGTGCAGTTGTACAGCAGTGTAGAGGACACAACTGGGAGAGAATCGGTATCGTCAGTCTCCTGGAAGCGTTAAGTTGTGTAAAGCACCAAGCAACATTGTGGACCTCTGATTGTTTGTGCATGTACATTATTTTTAGCCATTATGATAATGTTTCACCTGTTTCTTTTGTTTTTTCGCCACACAGCCTCTGCACTCTTTTTTTTGAAAACCGAAGCAGTCCGCACTGCCTTAACACGCCACACACATTCAGATTGAAAGGGTGGACTGGACTTTTCACTGCAGTGCCTGATTTGGTCTGAAGGCCTTAAATGGTCATACAACCACTATGCAAACATCCACCCGGTAGATATTTCTTTGTAGGCTATACCACAACTTTTCTTTCCAGCCGTGCCTGTTGCCAGTTTAAACACATCAAGTGACATAAAATCCGTGTTCAGGCGTAATCTTGATATCTGTCCCAATACAGTTATATGTTTTTAGACTTTTGCCTAAAAACGGTAACATTGGAAATGTATTGTTACTGCTTGAGGATAAGCTGTATTTGACATGGGTATGAGCATTTTTGTGTGCCTTATTTGATGTAACTTATTTTCTGTGTTTGTGTGTTTATTGTTAAGTTATTGCCATGCACGTCATACCTTTCTTCTGGGTCCGTGTACAGTGCCAGAAGTGTAAAATTGTGTTTACAGTAAGAATTTGGTGCAATATACTTCACCATGTTAGATTTTATCAGTTCATTGACAACTTACAGTCCTTTAAGTACATGGTGTTGCAGTTTGAAAATGTAATTTACCCACCTATAAGCTCTGAGTGAGCTTTGCGATACACGAAAGTGCCTTAAACCGTCATTGTCAGGTGTGTATTGTATAGCACACGTTATCTTACATTGTTTGATGGGTATCTGGGTCCACCACGAACAGTTGGTGGCTTGTCCAATGCACTTTTTAAAATCCGAAGTATTTTGATTTAATGAAACTGGAAAATGTATTATTGGCATATTTTTCAAACGTTTAAGTCAATTTTACGTTGATGGATGTTCAAGAATGTTTTTATTCGGCATGTAGCTATTTGAATACAAACTTTATAGCGTGAGTGTGTCTCTGACGTATACTCTTGTTTTCTGTGACTTTTTTTCCTCCAAGAATTTCCAAGATTTGTATTCACGCTAGCTTGTTAGGATCAGACACACAAATTACTGAGATAGAATTACTAACTAGGACAGCACATATACAACTACATGCATATACAGTATATTGTGTAGCTATAGTATGTATTATGGAAGTATCTCTAAATGCAAAGTTTGATTAGTTGCAGTCCTGACAGTCACCAAAGGATGGCAGCATGCACAAATATTTGTGTGTTGATTATAGGAGGGATGGCGTCAGAAAAGTTTACTTCCTATAGCTCCTGAGTAAGACTGCATGCAGAATGGGTATTTGGTTTATTATAGCTTTTTAAAAATATAAATGATTAAAATAGTCAAAATATTAATAAAATATAAAGAAAGTCTATTCCTTCTCCCACATCAATACCCACTGTTTCAGACCTCAAAATTTTACATTTATGATCCGATCTGGAAAGATGATGCTCTAAAGCCAAAACATGTGCACATGGTGAGGATGAGAATGCGAAGACGGAAATAACAACGATCTGACAGGGAATTTGAAACATCTGTTAGTTACATGACCCGAGCACCATATAGAGGTTATAGATTGATTGCCAGTTTTCAAAATCTGGCTTAATTTGAGAGAACTTCAGTCTTCAGAACTTATTAGCCATAAAGCCTGTCAGCCCTCTCTGTCCTTTCAGGCGAATGAGTGAACTTAAAGGTGATACACACAGCGAATGATTGCAAGTTTGCAGATAAATCATATTGGCTAAAGCTAATTAACTATCATGTCTTCTGTGGCCTGTAGCATTAACCCATCAAGTTACTCCTGCATTGAGAAGAAAGTCAGCTCAGAGTCGAGTTGGAGCTGTAAGACATAACTCATGTGCGCTAACATGCACACGCAGCCAGTCCAGCTACCAAAACAACGACCGGAGAAGATGGATGACAACATGCAGTTTATACAGGAAGTGTGACGTTAGTCAGGATGCCATTAATACACTATATCTGTATATAACATAAAGCTGTTAGCTGCTATCATAATGTTTAAAATCTCATTTATAAAGCCAATATATAGACTTAAAAACATGTCGTACACACTTGGACACCACAGTTAGTGTTTTTATTCATATCTCAACAATGAATACCCATAAAACACAAAGTAGAAAGGAAATATGATTTGGCACAGTAAGAGGAGCAGCAGGACAGAAGGTGAATTTCAAAGCAAAATTAATTTGTTTTGCTTTCCCCATCTGTGCAGAGGTCAAAGCACAATATCGGCACTGCTAAAACTTAGAGGAAAGTCAGTGTCTAGCCCCTGGATGCTCGCTGTAATGGGGTCCGAGCCTGGATATTCTGTCCAAACTTTTTGTACCCTACATTTAAAGCCAAAAAACACCTCTGGGAAACATATTGACGAGATTCTAAGTGACGTATCGTAGCCACCTGGACCGCTGAATAGACCAGGACGTTTTTGAATATGTACAAGAAAAAAAAAAAAGCCCTTTAACTGCTAAACGTACACATTTAAGTCCTCCGTGTCAAACAGTAGTGCTGTCACCCGCAACCCGAGTGCAGGGGAGAGCAAGCTTCATGAGGACTTTCTGAGACTTCAGAAGAAAAGTTGTAGTTTAGCTCTTTTACTGCAGAGGCTTTATGCCTTTTATTATTCCATGACCTGAGACCCTCATCTCATAACTGCAGCTCACGAACCCTGCTCTGATGTAGCTCCAGGCCGCAGAGCTCTGGCGTTCTGCCAGCTCCCAGACTGAGTCTTATCCTACTGTTGATGCATGGCCCCCCAGCCACACCCACCCCCACCCCCACCACCAACCTGGACACTTCTACTCCCTGCCTTTTCTTTATTTGATGAAATCCATATCAAGTTTGCCCATGAAGAAGACAGATTTACTTAATGTAATCACATTCTTACTGTTAACAATCCAAATATGGTGTGAATTATTAGTTTGAATGTGATCAAGGTTTTTTTTTTTCTTCTAGTGGACTTTGGCTTGAAAATAAATGAATCTACTTAAACCATATGTGTGCACACTCTGTGCATGGGTGTGTTTTTGATGGTGGTGGCACAGTAAAACGGCTGGTTTTGGATCCAGCACATTTTTTAGGGGTAGATCTTGGCAGAAGTGGAGGTGGGGGCAGAAGTGGAGGGGGTTTTCCCCTTGAACAAAGCACAGCCATCCATCCAGTCTTGGGTGGAGGGTAAATAGAGTGAAAAAGATTCACGACCGAACCCGCAGCTCTGCAGCTTTAAGAAGTTTGCACACTTGAGCAGCTGGCAGTGGGCCACTTGGCCAACATAAACAGCCGTAATCCTTTTTCCAAGGAGCTTTCAACACTCATCTCTCTGGCACATCGGCCACTGACTCACTCTCTCTCTCTCTCCTTCCCTCTGACATTCTTGCCTCGTTGCAGGTCTGCAGAGCGCTCACCAGGAGGCACTGTGGCCCTTGCGATGCAGAGGCTGTTAGGCTCATGCTGTTGATCATTATTCACTGCTAAGGTATGTGCCTTCCTTTGATTTTCCCCTGAAGCGAAACAGGTCTCAGTTTTCACTCTTTCCCAGTGCGAGCGGAGGCTTAGTTTTCACGATGCCTTGTTGACCTGAAGCCCACAGAAGTAGGGGTTGTTCTTCAAATTGGTGTTGACAAAAGCAAACCAGGAACATTCATATGGTTTTCTGTTCCTCACCTCCGGACACTCTCAGTTCACATCAGCTTTTTTTTCCTTTTTTTTCCTGGTGAAAGGTTTGCAGTAGCTCTTTAAAGCCCGTCCTCACTTTTATAAACTCAAAGATAAGAATTAAAATGAAAATCTAAACCGTCTTACGTGTAGTCATTTAATAAAAGAGAACATAATTGTCAGGATTATAAAACAAGAAAACAATCTGCAGGACTTCTGTGCGAGCGAGGCTCAGGTTTGTGTCTGTGGGGGCAGGGAGATCCAGGGTTCTGATTTCCTCCGCTCCCGGGGGGATTTGGCAGACACAGGGTAATTTGTAGTGAAATTTCCAGCACAGTTTGTTTTGCAGGTGGCTGAGAACGAAGGCAGGGCGTGGTGGGGAATGAGAGAAGCAATTTGCTGTCTGTGGGCTGTGAATGTGTGTATTGTTGCACAGCAGTAGGTTCAGTGTGGTGCTGGTATGTGCTATGGTCGGGGCTGGACTTGATGGAGGGGAGGCAGCACACAGCAGCAAGCAGACATTCAGGGACAAAAACCAAAAAGCACAGCTAGTATGTATGTTGAAAAGATTTTCATTAAATGGACTTTTTACATGTTTTGTTGGAATTTGTTGACAGCAAAGTTAAATTCATCAAAGTTCCTGTCTTTGTTCTGCAAATACGAGTCACTCTTCACCCTTCTGAGCATGGAAAGACTATGTCAGATTGACACAGGCGTCACAAATCAGGAGGAAAAAAAACAAAGAAATCTGTGAGAGAGGTCACATGACAAAGCAACATGAGTATGTATTCGGAGCGTCTTGCCAGAAGACATTTCAGTCTCACAGTCTTTGGGGTGGATTCAATTAAAAACTCCTCTCTTTGAATCCTCAGCCAGGATTTCGATGTATAAATCCATGCCAGATGTTACAGCGCCACTTGAAGAACACACAAGGTGTTAAAGAAAAGAGCTCAGATGGTTTAAATTGTTTGGGGTTTTTTTCTTCTTCTTCTTCTTCTTCCAGCATATCTTTAATACTATGACAAACACGTAACACAGATCAGATTAAAAACATTTGCTTTCAAGGTATTTGTAATATTCCTCGATACGATTTTATTTTGACTTGTCGAGTAACGAAGAATGCATGATATATTGCACGCATGCTGTATGTTATCCCCCCTTAAGTCCGACTGTGTAGGGAAGGGATCATCTGGAGACACAGCTGGCTGGAGAATGTGATGTTCTGTCAGTCATGTTCCTGCAGGGGCGGCTGTTTTTCTTTCGCCCCCGCTGCGGAGGAACCAATTGTGCAGCACCTGTTTTGCATTCCACCCGAGGTTTTCGAGGGCTCTTCACTCGAGGGACGGTTCTGGTCAAACTGCACAGGCACAGTGTGCGAAGACAGCAAAAGTTATACAGTCTTTCATTATTGTTGAATCCTTGAGACACCTTGTAGGTATCAGTGTGCATGAGCTGCACCAACCACATTATAAACATCTTCGCAGACGACCATGTTTAAAAATGGTATATAAATGTGCTTGTGTATGGAAATATATGCAGTATATACTGTAAGGGATTCTGTCAGTCATCCATCTACAGGAGTGGTTACTCAACTTTAAATATTGGCAGACGTGAACATTAAATGAGTTGGTTAATTTTCTGTAGTTAAAACTTTAATAGCACATGAGCTATAAGATATAAATACGGATGAACATGCGGTATAAGCAGATACATTAGATGTAGAGAAGGCAACAAGGAAAAATGGCACTGTGACTGAAATGAGCTAACACATTCCTCCCCAACAGTCGCCCCAACAATCACCAACATAACGTAATGTCAGGGCTGGGCGATGTGGCCTTAAAATAATATTACAATATTTTGAGGCTATATTACCATACATGATATAAATCTTGATATTTTTAAGTCTCCTCAAAAGCGCTTTATAAATGCTCGGACAGGGCGACACAATCAAATCTTACAATAGTTGTTGACCAAATACCTTGATATTGAGTGCCACAATGTTGTAGCGACTGCTGGTATTTTCACAAAAATATCAACCTCAGTCATCAGTCATGTGGATATAATGGCTCAGCAGGTCAAGGCCAAGGATCAGAATGAACGGAGCGGTCTGATAAGTTCCGAAAATTACACCAGTCTACTTTCAGGCAGGTCTTTAAAACCAGGAAAAATTGACGTAATGACGCCCTAAATCTAAGATGATATCTAGTCTCATATCACGAAAACGCTACAATATCTGTGCATTCTCAGTCCTATGGAATGAGATGTTGAGCACGTCATTTCTCACACAATCATCTGACTTATCCTGAAAAATACAGTACATCACATTTCGAAATCCAATAATAAGAAATGCCATGAAGCTGTAGGCATGTTTGTAGCATTTTTAAATAAAGTAGAGTAATTAGATTAATTCACACACACATAATCATCATCTTGTTAATCATACGGGCTGTGTGAAATTACCGGTTGTTTATATCCACTTGGTGCTGCTTTCATTTCCTTGCAGTGACCTCATACTATAGTGACTAATACTTCAGATATACTCAAAAAAATAGAATAGATGACTTATCAGTGCTGTTTTACAGCTTCTACAGCTTTTTAGACACAACTATCACCTATGTCTATAAAGCAATAGTGAATATACAGCATAAACTACCATATACATTTAAATTATCTTTAAAAAGCTATTTAACACGACATCTACTGTTCTGACTCCCCTCAGTCTTCTTGATGTGAAGCAGTAATTCAGCAACTCGAATTCACAAGGTTTTTATTACCGTACGTCAACACTTAACAGTTAACTGCATCTTATGGTAAGTGGCGTTGCTCAAGCTCTCATATAAACTTGCACTCCATTGTATCCTTGTTAGCTGCAGAGGACAATGTGAAATGTTGGCAGGAAGAGGGAATCCATAGAGACAGGCATGGATGAGGAGAGGATAATGGTTTGGACATGCTTCTCGAAAAGCACTGGACGCAACTCAACCGAGCACCTGCTTGGCTTGAAGGAGCCCAACAAGGCATTAACACGTGGAGGAATATGGGCCCAGCGCTCTGGTCACATGTTACACCTGCACTGCTGAGGACATTAACCCTTTACCTGCAATGTTTTAAAAAGTATGTCCTCAATCTGAACGTAGCTGCGCTTGCAGGAGCACGAAGAAGAGGCAAACATTTTCAAGAGACTCAAGAGTGAAACGCCTCCGTGCACAACAAAACACAATGACATTTCAGCATTTCTAAGAACACAACAACACTTTACAAAACACGGCAGGTAAGAAAACACAGCAAGATTTAGGAAAACAC
>CAEMYA010000177.1:6408094-6448725 GCA_903131615.1 Diplodus sargus | reverse complement strand
TACCAACAACTGGAAGAATCCTGTGGACACATTGTGAAAACACAATATTATAGTAATTATGCCAGGAGACAGACAGCACCAACCCCAGCTGTGAGCCCAATACAGCAATTTGTTTGAAAGATGACAAGGGTAATGAGAACCACTTGCTGCTGGACTCCATAAATTCTGTCGGGGGTTTGGAGGTTGCAGGGCTCAACACTCATGCTCATCCCTCTGAAGCACTTGAAAAACATTAGTTGCACGTCACGCTGAGAGATGCCGAATTTCCTGCCATTCCCAGATGTTCTCGTGCAGATGTTCTCCGAGGAGCCGTTCAAAGGAAAAAGCTGCTCGCCTGCGAAGAAAGCCGCCGTTCGTGTTTGCACGGCCATGAAGAAGTCGGCGTTTGGGAATCTTTGGACCGAAAGTCTTGTCTGAAAAACTCACCAACGATGACCCAAACGCCACGTGAAATGCATAGAAGAACGAATAGAGTAGACATGTTCTATTTCCATTTCCTGTACATAAGAAGTTGGGAAGAAATGCTCTTTTTAATACGCCTGATAGTTTTTCAGAATGTAGAGCGTAAACAGATGGATAGAACAGATTCATTTAGTTTTTTTACAAGACTACATCTTGTCCCACAGCTGCATTTTACACCTCAGTGACACCGCCGAGTCGAGGCGGTCAAGTGAAGCACCGCTGAACGGCGAGGTCAAACCAAGTTGATCGGAACATGATAGAGGACTCAGTCCACAATGAGAACGGACACGAGGAACAAGCATCTATCTCTCATCGCAGGGCTCACAAAGCTGCAGCACATGGGGGGGAAGCACTCGTCAGCCCATTCCCCTCGGCGAACAGCTCCTGATCCAAGGTCAGATAAAGACACAGCGACAGACCCCTTTATACCTCAACACTGGCTTGTAGCCTTGAAGATTATTTGACATTGGGGAGACAGACAAAAAACTGCGGAGGGGCTGATGTGAGTCATGACCCTGAATCACTTCTCTTATTCTGAAATGCCTGTATTGATGCCAGAATACGCCGACTTGAGAGAAGCAAGCGGATGTGTGTGTTTGTGTGTCCACAGTCAGGTTGATCGGTCATTAATTGAGTCCACAGCGTACGGACGCAGCCAGATCCCTGAGCAGATTACAGCAATCGAAGCCGGTGTGTGAACCGAGGGCGACGGGTTTAGGTTTTGTGTGTTTTTCGGCACTAAAAGCGTCGGACAACAGGAAAATCAGAGATGGATGATGTGCAGTCTGCTTTCTCAGTTCAGTGCTCTGCCAGTATAAATCAGAGCTGAACACTGCCATCCACACATGTCGTTCTGTCACTTGAATTGGACAAAGGTGCAGCAGGAATATTGGTTTTCTGGTTCTTATTGACAGCAGGTCACCATGCTCAAAACGTCTGTCTCAAGAAATGGACATTATACACCAACGTGTCCACCATCAGAGCTTCACACGTTATTAGAAATTACATCCTCTCTCGCCAAAACACTTTTCTCCGTCCTTGATTCAACAAGACGAAGAGTCCACGCCCGTGTTAGCATGCCTCTGCTGTATTTAGGGAAAGTGGAGCTTTTGGCTTTATGCTGACATCAGAATCGTTCTAATGTTGCGTCGTTGAATGTGATCACATGCTAAAGTTTCGCAGGTATAAAGTTAACCATGTTCTCCATCACAGTCAAGTGTCTTGGCATGCAAACATCGGCCCACCTTGACGGTAAATTTCGCCAAAGCACTGCAGTTGAAAATAAGCTGTCTGGCGAACACTCCTACATTTACAGAAATCTTAATTGATGTGTGTTTTCATTGTGAATAAATGAATAACATTAGATGCAAACAAAACCTTTATCCTGCAGTTGGCACTAGATGAAAAGTCAGGGATCGCCAAACTTAGTAGCATTCATCCTTTGGACAAAAATGTCATGGGATCTGAGTGCTGCCGGGTGGCATCGCTGCGGCTCCTGCGAGGAAACCACAGTTTAAAACAAAGGTTTAAGAAACGTTCAGGTTTGCTGAGCAAGATAATCTTCACAAACGATCACCACTTATAGGATTTTCCAAGCGTAAATGCAATGGCTAGTACTGAAAAAGCTAACGTTAGGAAAAGGAACAACACTTCGGTCACATAAAGTCACTCCCAGTAGGCATCATACACTATATTGTACACAATATACATGCGCTTTACTACAGATGAATATTCAAATTTGAAAATTTGAGCGAGAAATGAGTTGAGCATGTAGAGGTGTTTCTATGTTTTATGTGATGACGTTTATCGTCCACGACACGCTTTGTAGTCTTACTTAGACACCTGTTAGCAACCACCTGTTAGCAACCCATAAAATATTTTGCTATTTGCTGATGCATTTTGCTGATGAAATTTATGCTGTAGAACTACACGAGACAATACATTACATTTGTGTTAGTCAAAGATCTTATTTCAGGCAGCTAACCGACAATCCTATCAACCCCAAAGACCTCTGGGGAACCAAAAATGGAAACTCATTTCCAGGTTTTAGCGCTCGTTCCTGCAGTTATTGACATTATCTCAATCCAGACCCAAGTGGTGGATCGATAGAATTCTCCCCTGACATTGCCGCGCTGCAAGCTAAAAAAAAACACAAAGCACTGTCAAATAAAAACACGAAGACCGAATCATTACTTAAATCACTACTTTGATAACCACTGTGCCGGGCAGAACCTGGGTGAACTGCCTGACTGTAGATGTACAGTAGAAATACTTTAAGTAGGTCACCGATGTGCAGCGTGTCGAACATTTCTGCAGCAAGTTATTACAGGACGATAATATCCTCTTCTTTTGTGGGGCACAAAATGTAGCGAAGCACCTTTTTCTTCCACGTTATGAGAGTGTTCTATCGGCTCTAATGAAGGCTGTCACGTCTGCATCAGTAAACTCAGATAGAAGCCGATGTGCACCACTTCAATAGCACCATGATAGCAATCAAGGATTAGTGGAATATGCCCCTTGAGAAATGAAAGCACACTCCTCTCCTTGTGCCTCTCAGCTCTGTGATAAACACACGAGCAGCCACAGACTTGTGTACAGACGAAAGATCACATACTGCTGAGCTGGAGGCTTGCTGTGGTCTGTCTGCAGACACTGTAAATGCTGCTAAATATTCAGTCAAGCATGCACAGACTGCTTTTTTTTTCTTTTTTTAAGCGCATATGAAAGATTCACAAACTTGCAAAAATATTTTACTGAGATCGTGTTTTTCTTCTTGTGCACATTCAAGAATAGATTAAGATAGACAGTCAAGAAAATATGTTTAGAGCCTGAACATGAACATGTCTCGGATAAAAAAATGTAATAAAATGTTAGAAGATTGATGAAAACAGTAGAAAGTGGGAGCTGATTTGACTGACTCTGAATGGCGGAGGCAGTGACACGACATGCTTGTACTGCAGTCTGATAATTTTGCTGACATCAGATTTTTTTTTTTTTTCACATTGGGAAACACTCTACGTGCCTAATTCATGTCTCGGTTCACCCATAAATCTGATTGTTGCTCTATGAATCGATTATGAGTGACACTGACTCATTTTCTCCTCACTCTGGAACTGATACGGTCTTCCATCGTGTCGATATGTTTTCCTGACCTGATTTGCGCTCCCATGGATACAGCTGCAGCGCTGGAAGAGTGGGGGAATGGAAAACATGATTCCTCTATGTGCTTGGAGGTAGTACACAGTGTGTGTGTGTGTGTGTGTGTGTGTGTGTGTGTGTGTGTGTGTGTGTGTGTGTGTGTGTCAAAGTGATGACAATGAAGCCTCCCAACACACTGTAACCCGATGCAAAAGGTCAGACTTTGTTCTACACTTGAAAAACACGGTAAGCCGCTCAGATGGGCGGGTAGGTGTGCTCTTAGCTTTTAGCTCCATGTACTGTAACTACCACCCTGTGGAACTTTTATATCACGCCGTAACTGAGTCTGTGCACAAGCAATTTCTGACTGGCAGGTAGTAATTGAGGGAGTATTGAGGCTGTCGTCTTTGAAGATCGCGCAGCAGAAAAAAGTAAAAGTCGGCAGTAAATAAACACAAGTGTGAGGCAGGCGAGCTGTTGACTCTCAGTCCTCAGTGATAAAACATGGCGTTTCTTTTATCGATATAAATAATGCGGTGTTGAGCCTTGACTTGGCTCGAGACTTGAAAAGAAGGACCTGGGACTACTTCTAAGACTTCGTGACGTAGTTGACTTTGAACTTGGGGTTTCTTTATTTATTTAGAGAGGTGTTTTTTTCTTTGCTCTCTTCTTTTGTCCATGCCAGCTGTGTGGCTCGAGGGAATATCCAGCTCAGTCCCCGGAATAAAATATTGGTATTTGATGTTTCTGGAAAAAACACAGATACGTTCAAATGTGTGCATTTAATACGCAGATTATCAACATTTCTATTATATGTGTCGTTTCATGTCATATAGATATGAGCTGACTTTCATGTCAAGAGGTCCAGGGGATGGTGGTGTTTGTGAGCAAGAGCAAGACCAGCAAGCCAAAGACCACTGTTCAAGACGGCGCTTCAACATTTGCAAGTGCGAAATCGCAGTATATTTTTACGGCAACGTCGGGACATTTTCATACTGCGTTTGTGGGACAAAATTTATATTTTTGATGAGATGTTGGGACAGATGTTGAAACCCCACCGAACCATATCCACAACGTTCTCACAACATAAACCAGAAAATTGGTCCTAAAGTTGCAAAGTAAGGGTTTCGCCATATCGTTGGTTTTAAAATAAATCATCACGCTCATCCAGAATAAACAGATTTGTCTGTTCACAGCTTGTTTGAGTGGTGCACAGAGGAGGCGCTGGGCAGCTCCTGCTCCCGTGGCCTCTTCATCGTCCCCATCTGGTTTCTCCTTGACAACCGAGGAGGTTTTCCGAGGTGTTCTCTCATCAGGTGAGGCCATTGAAGGCCCTCTCAGCACAGCAATGAGTGAGCGACAACAGCCTCACTGAGATAACAGCGAAGAGAGAGAAAGACCTCTGGATAGTGTGTGTGTGTGTGTGTGTGTGTGGGCATTGTGCACACGTCCCTGTATCTGTCTGTGGAGGTGATGAGTGAGAATCAGGCCCAAGGGGGATCACGTCACCACAGAGATAGCCACCATCGCCTAGCAACCTCAGCCCTCAGGCTCACTGACGGAAGTCCAACGTGAAAGCTGATCCTCTTCAAAAATGTGCTAATAATGGATCTTTTCAAGCAGGCAAAAAAAAAAACTCGACGTGTCACCAAACACTCTATCTTTGTTTGTCTTTGTCGTTAAAGGACGTGCCTGACGATATCCTTTATTTTAACGGTCGCAAACAAATCCCACGAACAAACAACACATCGATCCAAGTATTGTCTGCGCGGCCGCAGCCTGATATAGCTTACCCCTCTGTGCCATAGACCTCTATTGTTGCTCACAAACTATTTACAGTGCAACAATGAGCCGCACCATTGAATGACAACTTCCCTCATTATGATGAACTGTGACCACTGTGCTGTAGTTCATTTTGAGACTATTCCATACGTGCCGTTGCGCTGCTGTAAATATGTGCTGGCGTAACAAATCCGCAGCTCGAAATAGTCCTCAGCAAATTCACAATTTACTCCGGTTACAGAAAAATTACTCAGTTTTTTTTTTTAAACAAATATATATATATATATATATATATATATATATATACATATATTCAGTAGGAACAAACAGAGAGATCAACTTTGGTTTTAGCCTTTTTATGGAATTTGGTAATAACATAAATACTGAATACCACAACATGGCCTTCCTCTTTAACGATCCTGGTGTTTTAATTAATCTGAGTCAACTAACGTCTTTGTTTTGCATGTCAGCTCTAAATCACGGCCTAATATGAGACGTCCTCTCTGAAGTGAGCCTCTAACTAGCCGTCACTCTGCCCCTCAGCCAACAGCTTCCAGGCTCTGGAGGCTCATTTCAGTCGCGCTGCTAGACAAATGATTGTCTTCCTGCTAGACACCACTGACGAGGCGTGTCAATACTGCAGGTGCAGTTGGGCCTGAAATTGCTTTGTTTAAACTTGTCAGCTTGGAATGAGGATTTCCAAGAAGTGATCTGTCCTCATTTGCACGGCTAAGGCGTAGCGCGAAGACCCGCAAAGATTCACACCTTGAACCGGGAAAAACAAACATTTTTAGAAGCTGAAGTTTGATAAAGCTGATAACTTCGGTTTTCTTTTTTCCGCGCAAACCTGTCAGCGATTGTAACTTTGTTCGCTTTCCATTAAATGAGCTTGTGATGTTTACTTCTCATTTCTCCCCTGTATGACACTGATTGACAGGAGCTGTTAAACGTGGAATGTGGAGGGGAAATTGAAAATTAGAGTAAATCACATTAATGTTTGAGGAAATTCAAAATTCAGCATATGAATTGTCCATCCTCCCCCTAATATTTGCAGTATTAACACATTTCTTCACTTCGTGTTGGCTTGGGTCAATACACTTTGTCTTGATACACTTTCTAATGACTATTTTTGGCTTTATTATACCTTTTATTTATTATTTTTCACGTTTCATGTTAGATATGCAGATATATACTGTATCCTCATTGTGTATCAAGTATCCTATATTTTTCTCAAGGTAACTTATCAGTACTGCGCGTCTCTTCTTGTGCTTCCTTCGGCTGCTGTGACACTTCAATTCTGCGGCCTGGGATTACAAACCGACTGACATTTCACCACAGCCCTTTCATTTCACTTGCATTTACCCTTTTTTTCTTTTCAGCTGACATTTCAGCTCCTTTCAATGCTCATACTGACTGACACTTCAAAACCTTTCAGGTCTTAAGTCTTCACCTTTTAACAGAAACCAAAAAAAGCTTCTTCCGCTCCTCGAACTCACACAACTTTCACTGTTGATACCTGATTTACTTCAACTGGTTGCAGTGTTTACAGCTCAGCTGACACTTTAACTGACAGCGACATGCTCTATTTCATACCTGAAATGAAACGACTCTTTTTCTTTTTCCAGGAAATCCGCTTACATAACGTATGCATCGACTCACATTTGACGCCTTTTAATTCACCAGATTTTTTGACACTCCTTCACTGCTTGCACCTGAACTGACAGTTTGAATTCTTTCAGCGCTTTTTTTTTTGTATTTTGACTGCCACTACAACTTCAATTTAGCCTTTTCTAGTCCTATCTTAAAGGTGCAATATGTCAGAATTTGCGCTTGAGATATCCAATTCATGAAACTAAAATTGTCAACAGAAAGTGACAAAATAACAGTCTTGACTTGATGTCAAAGATGTATTGTGTTGCAGAGATACCTATTGAAGTTAGCATGCTAACCAGCTAGCCCTCTAGCTAATCTGTATCTCTAAAGATGATCACTTCATGTTTGCTATTTAGCAGACATAACAACACTACGCCTGCTGGCTGCACGTTTAACTGAGCTTGCTAGCTAACAGCAGCTACAGTTAGCAGCAGTTAGCGGCTGGAGATGTCTGAAGTTGTATGAGTTCAGCAGATGGCCGATTCAAACATGAAGCACATTTAAGGTATTTATCTTAAGATGACCTCGGTAACACACATATTTACTCTCATATCTAAACTGAACAGTGTAAAAAAACGAGTGTTTTGGCGTTTTCACAGGTGTCAGGATGGGGCTTACTCAAAAGAATGTCAAGTATGACCGCTTGAAAACACCTCTAATGCACGGATTATACCGGCTTGAATAGTCTTTTCCCCCCAATTTGTTCGGAGGACAAAGGGCAATGATGCACATTCCTGAGAGCAGCAGCGGAGGAGCATTCCATCCACTGTTTGTAATTGTTCACAGCTGCGAGCCGAGCCTGCTTCCTATTTGTCACATTCACGGGTCAAGCGTTACCATATTTTTCATAATCACTCGAAAAAATAGAGAGTAAAGCTCCCAGAAGGAGAAAGATTGTTTATGTACACTTACTGCAGTAGGTGAAGCGGTGCAGCTGTTAGCCTCGCCGCACCGCCGCCCGAACTCTGTTCATCTTCAAATCTTTGTTATTGTGAGGAAGTACCCGCCATTTATCTACTAGAGCAGGGGAGTGTGAATAAGACCCCGTCAAGGTTTTTTTTTTTTATTGTCGCCGTGTCACACCCCTCAGGATTTCATTGTGTGAAAGGTGTCGTCAGCGTGTCACTATCGGAGCATCTGCCGTTGGAGTAAAACGTCTGAAGGCGACTGCTGATGTGACTCTTTGCATGCAAAAATGTCCTCGCATTGCAATATTCTCTCTTTTTTTTATCAGGTATTTCAAGGATGTCATCATTTCGGTATGTTGCAGATGAAAAAAAAAAAAAAAAAAGAAAGAAAAGGGAAAAAATGGATGGATCACGAACCGTCTTTTCCAGTTACACTGCTCTTTCAGTTTGAGCTTCACCAGAGCCCCGTTATTAAAAATAGGTGTTATGATTGTGTACGTGTGTGTGTGCAAGAGTGTGTATGTGTGTTTGCACAGGTGCCAAAAAAATCCAGCTCTGTGTACAACATGTGCTTGTGCTGAGAGAGCGAACGCGAGTGGCTCTCCACTTGAGAACAGAGCGGCACCACGGTCAGCCTCATTGTTTATAATCACAGACTGAAACAAAGCGTGGATCATGCAGACTGCAGGAACACAGTCCGTATGTGAAGGTAGCTGCTTTCTAACCGGCCGAGGCCTGAAAACACAATCGTGTATTTGCTTTGTTTGACACATGGACTGCTTTTTATGCCCATTGTTTCAAAGTCCAACAACAAACACGACACATTCACGCTGAGGGACTGACATCAGCTGAAGCAGAAAACCTCAGTCGGCCTGGTCCAAGTAAATCACTTCGCCCAAGCCACGAAATTATAGTTTCTAAGCTTGTGGGCGAGGGAATGTCAGTGACGGTTTTTCTTGTGGACCTTGGGTATGTTTTCAGGAACCACAGATACCTAAAAAAGAGATCCGCTGCTGCCGGTAGAGGGCACTGTAGCTCCTGAAGTCTCTGTAAGGAGGGAGTCTGGCTCTTGTGCCCACAAAGTACAGAGTGAAAATGAGAAACTGCAGCAATATCTGTGCTTAACTACTCGCAGCGTGCTGGTGCATTTGGATTTGATATTTGTGGCCGTTCCACTTCTGTCATGTGTTTAATTATTAGTGATGAGTGACAAAGGTTTCAGCAGCCAATGAGCTAAACTCCAAACAATGCCATAGTGTTGTTGCAGAATTTTTATGTTTTCTTGTTTTGACTGTGTGATAAAAATCTGTCTTCTATCTGTGTCTGTGTCTGATGCTCGTCCGCCAAATTAAACACAGATTAACATGTGTGGCAGTCTCTGCTTTGTTTTTCTTATAAAAGCAGCAGTTTTACTGTTTTTACTACACTTACTGAGTGTGATATTTGCTTACTAAAATACGTGTGTGTGTGTGTGTGTGTACGATGAGCTTTATGCTAATGCAGTGCTGTGGTTTGCAGCGCTCCCCCCCCCCTCGGTCTCTGCTGGTCTGAGCTGAAACAGCTGCCTCGGCTGCTTTGCCTCCAGCTGCTTCCAAATTGTCCCGCCATTAAGCTATTATATGTTTACAACCACAGCGCCGAGCGAGCCCACTAGGTGCTAGAAATCCCGATGATCCTCCCGCGTTGTAATGGATCATTATCCTGGTTTCTTATTACGCAGCTTTTTGCCACGGCTGTAATTAGCTGTGATACAATTAGGCACACTATCTTAACTGAGCTGTAAAGGTATCAGGCGATACTTTTGTGCTATCCTAATGGCCTGGATGTATCACTATGTCAAGATGAAACAGGGAAAAAAATCCTTTAAACGAATTTACTGGATCGTGCATCATATCTCCGTGACGCGATATATTCTGCCGTTAATTCGATGTGATGCATCCGAATGATGTCCCGTGATACATAAACAAGATTTTTTATTTTTTTTGCTCTCTAACATAAGCTGCTAACTCTCTTTTATTCCTCCGGTCAGGCTCTGGAGCTGTGGGAGAGAGTACCCACTCAGAGGAGAGGAGCACGAACACATTGATCTTATTTGGACAGGCTTTTGTCTGGGACGCATCCAAACCCAAACAGCCAGGGGAAGTACCACAACAGGGTGTCAGTAATTCTCCTGCAATCCAGACACACTCTGCATAGGTTACAGACAGAGCACAGCCACTTGTATCATTCAAAACAGTGTTATTTCTTTATATGGCGTGTAATGATTTGATTTCGCCGCCACGCTCCCGCCATTCTTAACTCTCGGCTTTAAGGAGCGAGTCGTGCTGTTGTTTAGCCAGTCGACGCTGCTTCGGACTGAGCAAACAGCGAGATGGCAGAGAGGTGTTTCTCCGTCAGCCCGAGAAGACATCTGGTTTATGTTATGACAACACTGCTCTAAGACGCAGCTCGTATACAACCGAACCAGTTAGCAGCTCTCAAGAATTGGAAGCATTCACTGTACGCATGTTTCTCATTAACTACAAATACGGAGTAATACTGTACCTCAGCACGTTGCACATATTCAAGACGAGCTTATTTCACAATAACTCGGGTCTGTTTGGTGAAGCAAGTCTAAAGTGATTAGACTTATAAGACATTTCTCTTTTCTGTTTCTCAGTTTAATGTACAGTCGTCATGATTTACCATGAAGATCCACAGCTTCGAAATTCTATGATGAGCCGCTTACGCCGATTCTTTTCTGTGCCTGTAAACACAATAATGTTAATGTAAACAGTACAAAAACAATGGAGATGTTGTTCTGATATTTTGTCTTTGTGTTCATGCTGACATTTCGCAAGAAAGAGATGTTTCCATGTCTGCAGTTGTTGGTAAAGAACGAGCTCTCGAGGATGCTGAGGACGGAGGATCGACCGGCACCATGAATAATAAAAACACTGCTTTAAGGGGTAAAAGTGTGGTGGCCAAGTGGGGTGTTGTGATAGACAGGTAGACAACTAAACACTATCTGTATACACTTCCTGTACACCTGAAACAACGCTATCATCTTCCCTATGAAATAATCTGCATGTTCTTTTCTCAATTCATTGATTCATTTCAACTATTTAAAAAAAAAGGAACCTGACACTTTTCTAACAGTTAATAGGACATCTTTGAATTGAACAGTCCAACATGAGCAATTGATCACATCTTACAAGCTTGAACCGTAAAATGTTAAACGGTGAATCCACGATTAGCAGCCTTGCTGATAATTTCCTACTGATTGACTCTCTTGAAAGACGCTGTCATTTAAAAACACAGATAAGTGGTGGTAGTGATGAATAGTGATGAATGGAATACACATTTTATGAGTAGCGAGGTTAAAAAAAGATGAATCTAGAGGTTGGTGCCGGAGAAAAGGCCCTGTGATGATTTAAATCAAAAAGGGTGTATCTCCCTGGGAACGTGAATGTGTTTAGCCACTTTCTTAGCAGTCTGCCTTTTAGATGATGAGATTTTCATCACAATTTGGTATTTTAGCATGACGGCAGCGCTAGGTTGAAGCTCAGGCTGTACTGTAATGGAAATGATTCATCCTCTGGGGATCATGAATATCCACAGTAAATTTCTTGACATGCTTCATTTGAATATTAGTTTTTACTCTGTGTAAAAGGGAATTCTCTTCTGGTTTAGCACTAGATGGAGGATTGAGAGATCTATAAAAAATTAACCATCCTACGGGAACCATGAATACATGATACATATCAGATTTCATGGACAGTACTTGCTGATTTACAGGATCTTGTTCTGAAAACAGATGGACTGTTACAAGGCACAAGATGCAAAGAAAAAATGGTATTTGGCAACAAAATATTTACAAACAAATGACCTCTGACTCTCTTCCTGTCGTGATGTGTCAGATGAAATCATTCAGTACAACGTTCAAGGATCACTCTTGTCAAAAAGATTCTGGTTCCTGCAGTGAAATGTTCGAAAATGCAACATTTTCTGAGGGAAACTGTTTTCCCATGTGTTTGTTTCACTCCATGGAAAAGACCGCAGAGCAACAGGTTCCTGCCGTTATCTGCCATCTGTTTAGAATAAGGCAGCAGAAAATACCAGTTGGAATCACAGAGCCAAGTTTACGCTCAACTGGTTGCACAGATATGCCGCGCTGCAGCTTTATGGCTTATTGGCTGATTTGGTTTTGATTGGATCGCTATCTTTGGCTGCATCAAGTAAGCTCTTACCGGGATTAAAGAAACTGTGTTATGCCTCGGAAAGAATCAATTGATGCCTTCAAAATTATTCAAAATTAAAAGTAATTAGTATTTCCTTTTTTTATATCAGCCAGTTGTTATCAGTGTAAAATGTAGACTGTGGGTATTCATTCATCTGCTTTTTCTTTGTTACGATTATCCAAAATGTTCACAGTATAGGGAAAAACCCTTGAAATGAACGCTTATCAAATCTTCGCATAATCCCTTCAGATACAGAATGTTTACGAGGTTACAAGGTAAGTCTGTCGTCATTTTTTAAAGCACAAGAATTTAAACTATGTCTGAGCCCCTCGTGTTTCATTTATTCTACAAAGAGGAGTGTTGATGATGAATCAAGGAGTCAAACAGCCTGGGGAATAAAGCTGCTACGTAGTCTGGTGGTACAGCAGCGGATACTTCTGGCAGCAGGGTGACCAGCCTGCGGATCGGATGGGTAGTCTCGTATTCAATGTGCGTGTGTGTGTGTGTGTGTGTGTGATCGCTTAACATGCACGGAGCTTCTTGTATTTCTCTACAGCATTTCTGCACACTGAAGAGGGGTTCCATTCGAGAACCAATTCATCAATTAACCAATAGAGCAAAGACTGATCTATCGGCTGAGTTATAAAGTAATACTGTGGATAATATTTTGCCCTTAAGTTGCGAATCATTCCTTAATAAACACTTTGATTACAACAAGTCATCTGCAGCATCGAGATTAGGATGCAGTCCAGAGCTCAGCGACGTAACGACACAGAAAACATACTAAAATATTAAAGTGAGACTGTGTGAACTTTAAAGAGAAGCAATAACACATTCAATCTCTTGCATATTAAATACATTCAGTGTTTTAGAATGAGCTGCGGCGGCTAAATTTAGACAGATGTTCCTTTGCAACATTAACTCACCAAGTTTATGATCCGTCCTAATCTTTCTCTGTTTTGAAACGAGCCCTTATCCAATAATTGTCGCATTGCTCACTTGACTGTTTAGATTTCCAGCCAACCTCATCACTGGAACTAATACAGAAGGCAAACTTGCATAATAAGTTCAACGGCCCATGCTACACAGAAAAACAGAATGTCATCAGGTTCATAAAATACGATCAAACCCGAGTCACTTGTTTTTATTAAAACATTCCTGGCAATGAACTTGCACAGTCGGCTCATCAGTATGAGTCACTGTTTGCAGAAATCCTCTCTTTATTATTGCCTCTTTCTTTCTTTCTTTCCCCCAGGTGTCTCATTGAAAGAGGATCAACATGCTCGAGGTAAATCGCGTTTAGTGCACCGCTGTAGGATGTGATCGGCGATAGATCAGACAGTATTAGGTAACAAAAGCCTTGAATTAACTGGCTGTCGAATCAATAGCAGCATCTCTCTCTCCCCCCCTCTCTGTCTGTCTCACTCAGCCTATCTGTGTTGTGTGTGTGTGTGTGTGTGTATCTTTTACTTTATATACAGCACATTTGAAAACATATACTTTGGTAAAAAAAAAAAAAATATATATATATATATATATGTGTATTACATATATACTTATATTGTATATTATTATACACATAAAACACAGATACACACATCTCTCTAAACATTGTGCTTTCCCTAATGAATCACTGAGTCATTTTACCTTCAGACGCTTCTAAAAAATGACTTAAAATGAAAAAAAGGAAAACATTCTTCGGGTGACAGCTGATGATGGATCACAAGTGAACCCTCTTCCTGTCACAGGGTCACAAGTCAAAATATTGCAACAAAGTAAACCCCTGTTGTAGTAGACAGAGTATTATACACCTCTATCGTGGCTTAAAGGGTCACTCCACCAAGTTTCCACATTGAAATGTGTTTACAGGTTTTGGGGAGAACTATGTGGGAAAAAAGTAGTTTAAAGCCTTTGTGGGGGCTCCAGAAGAAACTGAAGGTAAACTGATGAATTGCCCCCAGTGATTTCACTCAGCGCCTTAGTTGCATTGTGGGTAATGTAGGCAGCAGGTTTTGAAAAGCTGTCCACTGTCAAACTCATTGTGGCTCATTGTGGAAAGTTTTTTTAAAAAAATGATCAAAATCGACACAGAACGAGAGATATCACCTTTTTTCATTCCACACATTCTTCCTCGTTTCATAACCTTGCATTACCTACATTACCCACAATGCAAGTTCGCCCCTGAATGACATCACCGGAGGCAGCTTTTCAGTAGACATGCAGCTTCATCTGGAGCCACAAAAGGCTTTATACGAATGGCTGTATGGGATGTTGTTAGTAGCCTGTTTAAAAGATGTAAAGAAGAAAGAAACAGCCAGGGACGAATAAAGCACGTACATAGAGCGCACAAATAAATGACAACAATTTCTTGCCGAACACAAATTGCCTTTGAAGACCGTCTTTGAAAGCGTGTGCTCGGCCCGCTAATTTGGGAATTTGCCGGGGTCCATTGTCGTCCCTTGATCCACGCACGTGCCTCATTCAAACAGTGTTTCATTTTGTGAAAACAGATGCCTGTTTGAGATAATGCTACAGAATAACACGCTCCTCTCTGGAGGCTGACACGCAAATATTAACATTTTCCTTCCTGACATTACACAATACCCTCAGTATTTTTCCGAGACCATGCATCCAATTCATGCAGCACACACAGAACACAGCCCTTTCTATATGTCTGCCTTTTCCCTCGCTCTTTATCTGTTTGCATGGCAGATAATGTGTGAGTATAGGTGTGTGTGCTCAGTTTGTGCAGTGTGTGTTAGCTTGTGTATCAGCGAGGTCATAACAGACCTGTATTTTTGTCAGAGCTGTCGGCCTGTTTGGTGAGATAAATGAACTGAAGCTCTCAGAGACTCTCTGCCAAGCTCCAAAATGTGCATTACATCATTAGAAAGGAGATTTTGGGGTTGAGAATATTTTTGAGAAACTGAACCTCATCGGTTAAAGACCATTCGAACAAACTGAGTCAGTCAGCCATTGGCACTGGCTTAACGAGAAGCATTAGACACAAATAACTTAACCACACCTGACACATTTTTTCTAGACTAGTTAAACCCCTAATGAAGAAAGTCCAAGCAATTTCCAGGCGTCAGATGAGTCTGAGCTCGGCTGATTGGATTTCTTTTACTGTGAAAATATCTAAGAAATCTGTCATCTGAAGTATTAGAGAGGACTTAAATGAACACAATCAAGGCTTCAGAAGTTCAATCTCAACATCTGTGCGGTACATAAACTATAATCTGTAATACATGTTGTGTGATCCTGCCTCACTCACTGGGTTGTTGATTTAGATGGATGAAACACACATGAGTGATCTTCATTTATTTCACTTGGGAAATACACAGAATGTCATTCTGAGGTTTTGCATACTAGCCTTGTGTACACCGTCATGCTTAAAAGTAGTATTTACTAACAAACATTTGTGCTAGTAAGTGCTAAGTCTATACACAATACTATGGTCTGTATGATGCCTTTCTTAATATAGAAGGAACTAAATGCTGTTTTGGCTTTTGAGACATTGAACAGAACATCCATCAACAGGTTTAAAATATTAGTCTTTAGTCTTTTGTCTAGTCCACACTGTGGTTTAAACAGTTGTGTATATTATTTCTATTCCGGATTAATTTTTCTCACAAAAGTCATTTGTTAACATAAATCGATGCAACAGCTGCACTGGACTCTCTGGACTGAAGGTTGTGTGTCGAGGTCGGTTTCCTTTCATCCGGCCTCATGATTTCCCACATCTGTGGGTAAGACCCAGGTGTGCCTTGTCAGCCACCTGAACCCCTCTTGATTTCAGCTCTTTTACCAAAACTCAACCCAAGCCCCTGTCCAATCTGCCCATAGCCTAGATTTCATATCTATGTATGCATGTACAGGAGCTCCTATATCTAGAATATCTGTGGTCAGTTTCAATCTACCGTCTGCCGATCTGTCACGAACCTGTTATCTGACACACTGTAGGCATGCGGGTACACTAGTCATACAGTATGTGTTAGTGTTTTAACAGTAGCAAAGGAGAGAGATTATGTTAATCTATTAATTCATGAACTGAAGCGTCAAGTGCAAATAAAGGGAGGATTATATGGCCAACAAGCCCTGCAAGAAAAGTTTCACGCTGTGCTGCAGTGCAACAAGCAGTCTCCATTACATCAGAACAAGCTAGTTAAATGGTTTCCTCTTAAGGTGTATTCTTAATGACAATGTCTTCATTTCACAGGGTTATAAATGTGATTAAGTGTCTTCTGTTACGGTGCTCCAGCAGTAGTTTTAGCTCTCCTTGGAGGGCGGTATGACATTTTCCTCTTATTTCTGTGTGACAACCCTCCCATACTGCGATTACAGTCTGATACATGAGGAGAATATTAAGTTGTTAGAGCAGTAAGTATTGTATGGTGGCTTTTATTCCCTTTTTTTTCCGCAAACCCATTGAACTGAGATAAGTGAAAAAGAAAGCAAAACAAGTGAATTTATCACTTTAGACTGTTGTGGGCTATACCAGAAGTTCCACACAGCAGTGGGACTTAGATTAAAGCAAAGGCCAAAAAGACAGAGAGAGCAGCTGTGTAAAGGATGAACACTATTTGATGTCAATATTCAGAGGAGTCTTGCACATGTCCACTTGATTATTCAGCTACACAGAGACCAGGATAACAGAGATATTCAAACCTATGATCTTATAAAGGAGAGTTAACACGACCAAATGTTATCATCTGGGGTGCATTCACTGCAATTTGTAACATGACTTGCAAAATAAGACCAAAAGTACTTATCGTGCAAGTGATATAGTTTTTCGGGAAATGTGCTTATTCACTTTACCATCCTCATATATAAACTCTAAATGTTAAGTTAAAGTCGGCAGGCTATAAGCTTAGCTTAGCATATAAAGGCCCTGTAAAACCACAAATTGTTGTTTTTCCAGCCCGTTCTCCCTCCCAATGCAGCAAATACAGCAGCATGGTCAATGGCCCAATGTTTGACCCCCTCCTGTGTAGTACTAGAAAAAGTAAGACAGTCCAAGACAAGGAGTGGATGAGGTGGTTGGATGGGTAATACCCTAAACCTAGCCAAATAGTTTAGGAGCCTAAACTTAGCCAAACTGCGACAGTTTGACAACATTTATTACCATAAGTCATATGTCATACTGTGTGAAGTGTTAACAGGCTTTATTTTGCAAAGCAAAGCAAAACCAAATGTTGCATATTTTGTTTTACTTCTAATTTGACTGTGAAGCATCTCACATCCAGAATTGATGCTTGAGGAATGGCAGAGCATCGTGTTTTGAAGCTCAAGGCCAAAGACCAGGCTGCTGTATTTGACATTAATGGAAGTGAACGTGTTGACTTTTCATACTGATGATGATTTATCCAAATTACACAAAGTTGACTTAAGGTGCCAGTTAGAGAGTTTTAGAGGTTTTAGCAAGGTTAGCTGTTTTCCCCTGTTTACAGTGTTTGTGCTAAGCTAACTGACTGTTGGTTGTAGCCTCATATTTACCATACAGACATGAAAGTGGTGTCCATCTTTTCATCTCTGGACAAGTAAATTAGTGTCCCTTCAAATAATATAAATTAATGATTAATGACATAAGTGAACTTGATTGCTTCAAAGTGCTGGCCAGTGTTGCCGTCTGTAGCTCAGATGTGGCAGACACGATGAAGGTTTGACATGTGTGTGGTATTTATGACTCCTTTCAGGCGAGACGGCCTACGTTGACTTGCACTCTGTAATATTGAAAACTCTGACACAGGGTTTTTTTCAAGTTTTTCCAACTTTTTTTCTCCCCTTTTTCCCCTCCAGTTTTCACGTTTGTGTTGAACTGGGTGCCAAAATGTGGCTGTGTGCAGCCGTGCTGGAATATATATCGCTCTCTGTGTGTGGCAGAGGTCTACACTTGGATTAATTTGTGTGATGTGAATTAATGGCTCACTGGAGTGTGGCTGACGCCCTACAGTATCACCCACAAACTAGCAGCGCAGCTCTGGATGAGATCCCTGCAGCATTAGATCACCCACCAAGCTGTGCGGTGATGGTAGATGCACAACCAAATGACATGATCTTGTCACCTAAATCTGTTTTTCTCTGTCTGATGAAATCCTCACTGCGAAAGTACTTCAGTTACAACTTCTGCTCCCATCTGATTGGACTGGAAATGGTTTCATCTCTCATGATTAACCAGACTTCAAATCAGGAAAAAGACCCAGAACTATCAGACGCTCATCATCACCATAGCTCTCATCCAGCCAGAAATCTGCTATTCTGGGCGCCTGCTATCTCTCTTTGTCACACACAGTGCTATACTAGCTTTTTCTACCAGAGGAAAAAATTATTTCTTTTATGTGAAGCCTGTCATTGTACCTGGGGAATAGAGACTGAGATTGGAAGGCTCAGATGGTGTCCTTCGCTTCCCGAATTTGATTAATGCATTCTATTGGTTTCAGGCTTGCAGTGAGATTACAACCACACTTTGCCCCCCAACACAAAAATGGGTTCCATTCAGAAAAGCCACTTTGGTCAAGTAGCGCACTTCTTATTTTAAAGCGGCGGGCATTATTGCCTGTATCCCTGTGGTGAGCGAGGAATCAATCATGGTCTTATTCCTGTAATTCCAGGTTTAGACCACTTAAGGAACAACTCTGTATGAGCACAACATAGCAATTGGCAGTGTGACGGTACCCCTGCTTAGGTATTGATTTTAGCTTTGTGTTGTCGGCCGTGGTATTTTTCAAATTGTTGTTTTTCTCTGCTCCTGCCTCTGCTCTGGACAACAACACAGTGGAGGTAATAGGCTGCCTTAATGGTATACCTTCGAGGGACTACAGAGTCTAATGAGACTGGGGAACCGAATGTAGAACCAGCTGAGCTACAGGAACGTCCCATTAGACTTAATCTGGTTTCTCAGCTTAACAGAAGTCAAATAGTAAAAAAGCTTCACTTCAGTGTTTTCACCTGAAGCTGCAATGACTAAAGCATATTACAAATCTTAAGCATCATTGCTTCTGTCAGCTCCTAAATATTGTAGCATTTTAGCATCAATAAAACTAACACAGACAAGGCTGGCAGCCTCTGCGTGGTGTTTCACTTTATGTACCACCTGGTGGAATGGTTCTTGGAAATCTGCTACAACATAACACAGAAGGAAGACGCTGTACTCCCGGCTCTAATGAAGCATTCAGATAGTCTCACAACGGCAGATGGAGCGAGGGGGAAACGCCGGTGGAACAATCATGTTCATCCGTTTAACGGAAGCAAAACAGAATCATTTAGACGCATGAGGTGTTAATGCTGTCAAACGCAAGTGCCAGCCGTATCACAGCAGAGCCAAATGGTCGTTTTAACTTGGATCCCACTTGTTCTGAGGCAGGTTTGTCCTTAAATTATTGGTTTAAGTACACTGGGCATTAATATTTTGAGGCTTTAATGAGCCCGGTGTTGATAGCTGTGCAGTGAGGGCAGAACAACGCCAGTGTCAGTTCTGCATCTGAACCTTCTTCCAGTAATTAAATGTTTCCACCTGCGTCGCAGCCTTCCACGTAGAGTTAACATGAATCAATATGGCTGCCATTTCAAGAATGATGGCATTTATGAAAAGACAAAATATAAAGATACAGCAGGCGAGCAATTAACGATTCGTGTGCAAAACATGAGAGTTACAAATTAACCATTTATTACAGTGAAAGGGACCTTCGGAGGGTCTTTAATTAAGATCATGTCTGACAGCAGTTACATCACATGTATCTACAAAGCAGTGACCTTGAAACAAGGTGGGGCTGTGTATTCTGAGCTCCGGACAATTTGTCTCTCCAATTTCTCTGCAATTCCTGCAGTCCATCACTGTCATAAGCTCATTATTGATCAGAGACTGATGCGTCTCATGTTCACAGTTAGTTGTCTCCTACTGTATCCTCATCACTCATATGTGAGCTTTGCGCCGTGATATGTGCTGCATCAGAGCTGTAAAATAAAACAGGATCTTCAAGTAGGATTTCCAGTAACAATATCAACATAAGTACCATCATATTGAGCGAACTCTGAAGTTCAGATGTCTTTATTTATGGGTATTAGTTAGAAGGAACAGATACATTATTTTCATTTTAACTCAAATAGGTTCAATTAGAAAGACACAACGTAACAGTGCCCCCCCTAGTAGAATCAGATGGTGATCGATAGTGATGTCTGGTTAATATCAAGGATTACTGAATGGGACTGCCGGCTACAGGCCAAAGACTGGTACCATAGACAGGAGCCTGCGTGCGAAGTGACTTCAAACATTTATAGCTGGAAAATCAATCAACAGAGACAAAAAGCGACTACAAATAAATGCAAAAAGAATACAAAGAGATGAAAAAGACTAGAAAGAGATGCAAGATGACTACAAAGACACACAAACAACTACAAAGAGACAAAATGGCAACACATAGATAAAAAGATTACCACTAAGAGTTGCAAAACAACTCCAGAGAGGTGCAAAAATGACTACAAAGGAGGTGTAATATGATAACAAATAAGAGCAACATGATTACAAAGACACACAAACAACTACAAAGACACAAAATGGCAACAAATAGATGAAAAATGACCACTTACAGTTACATAACGACTTCAAAGAGGCGCAAAATGAGGATAGAGGATCACATGCAACTACAAAAAGACACAAAACAACCTCAGAGAAGTGCAAAATGACCACCGAGTGACACAAAACGTCTGAGTCTGAGTATCTTGGTCTTGGACTTGGTCTGGATATGAGCTCTGAGCTCTGCTCTGAGTTTGCGTCTGGGTCATCTGTCCGTCTATGTTGAAGTTACAAATAGCAGCTTTTTATTCATTTTATGTGACACTGGAAGATATAACGTTGTTTATTTGGCATTCATTTATTACACTGCAAAAACAATGCAACTATCATTAAAGTTCAGGTTATTATGGCCAAGGAGGGTTTCACAATTTACCAATATTACAAATTCCCGAAAAATCTGTGTCTTTGAATGAGTGGATCCAAAGACCCCACCTCTATTAGGGATTGAAAGTCTAATATTCAAAGCGAAAGCTGTGGCAGTAATGGCAGCTCCTGCTCAATAAGATGGATATATTGTAAGCTTTCCAACAAAACCTCCTAAACGCAGCCTGGAGCGCTTCACTGTACAAACAGCAGCAGGAAATTACTCCAAATTGTACCCAGAAATGTGAGCATGTGAACAGAATGCCCCATAAGAGAGCGTCTGAAATCATCCTGCAAAATGTCTGAGGACCGCTGTGTAGCATGAAAGGAACATCCATCTCATTTAAATAAGTCAACAACTCCAGAGTATTTAGATTTCAGGCTCAGTAGACATGGGGTGCCTCCACGGGAGACGCCCACCGGCATGTTAGCTTTCTGCTGATTGACTCAGCGGGCTCTCATTATCACGAGGAGAATGAGCTGTAAATGTTCTCGCTCCCCCTCCTGTTTATTTTCAGGTTACGCTGTGGTTGGGGAATGTCACTTCAATGACAGTTTTGTTTTTCTCTCCAACTGAAAGGAGCTGTCGCCACATTATTGATAGCGTGACGTGCGTTATGCAGTCATTCCCCCTAAAATAATCGCTAAGCCTCTTTGTTGGCCAAGTCGGTGAAACACTGCGGCTCCACAGTGCACATATACTGCACTCTCCTTTTCATTATCTCACAGGATGTAAGAGTACACACTGGTTTTATAATGTTTGTCTTCAGGGTGTAATCACTCTCAATGATGTCAGGAGCAGGGAACGGCTGAGCAGCTAAAGAGGTTTGAAGCCGAAGACGAGGTTTCACACATCAAAGAGCTCGGAGAAATGTTTTCTCATCCTGGCTCGAACAGGAATCAATACCGCTCTCCTTTAACTAACAGGTAGAGCCGAGCACAGGTGGTATTCTGAGAACACAGCCTCTGCTTCTGCTGAGGATTATCTGCGTATCCAGTTACACATATTTATGTGTGTGAAGAAAATAAGCTGCGCTCTCGGGGTTCAGGGCATTCGCTCTGGAACTATTTTGGGAAGGTAATTGGTCAGCAGTTGCATTGATTGATTGGACAAAAGCTACAGAGACTTGTTATTTGTTAACATAATACATTAATCCGTACAGAATTGCGATCTTGTGATTCTTGAGGCTTTTCTTGGACCGCAATCAAGATGCAACTCAATTTAGCACCGCACATTAAGGGGATGGTGAGGAATGTAAATGTTGTAAATGACTCGCACATTAAAATATGTCTGGCCTCTAAAGCACTGGGGATAAATTATGCATTGCATCTACAGTATATGCGTCCACAGCTTCAGCCCATCGTCTGTATTCTGCTGCTTTGCATTTCAGATTATTCTGATAACTGGATTTTTTCCGACGGCGTCTTTGAGAAACGTAGAGAGCTGTCGAGTTTGGACGGTTTTTGGATTTACTGACACCTCAGAGTGTGTTCAAAGGATTAAATCTTTAGCCAAGTGAAGAATTAAAACCCAAACAGGATAGTACAGGATTTCAACCGCTTGCAGTGTCGTTGGAGCTTCCAGCAGTTTACATTAATTAACGTGCCATACGGCTGAGCCTGCTTCTTGAATGACAATGTCATTTCCTCATTTGCCTCAGAAGCTCTTATCAAAAGTGATAGACCTGGCCAGATCAAAGTGCAGCCTCGTGGTTTTCCCCCTCTGGCACTTTTTCAGACTGGGTGAGTGAGCTTTTAAAGGACTTGTGACAAGCACATTGCCTTTGAAGCGGATTAGCATTGTTACCGTCTCATGTTGCACAATGATGTTCGCGGCATACTGTCCCCAGAAGTCGGCGGTTTAAAACCAACTGGCCGACAGAACCCCACACAGATTTCCCAGATGTGAAATATTTGTTCTCACCATTTCAAAGCGGCCCCTTGAGCCCCATAGTGCTGCACTATAATCGTAATTAACAGGACCTCAATGGGCCCCAAAAGCTGCTGCTGATAAAACTTATTAAGCTTCTTTTTTTTTTTTCCATTTCCCTAAGGAAAGATTGATTGCACTGAGAGCCTTTTAATATAAATATATTATCTCCCAACAGTGATATGAAATCTCTCTCGGAAAAAAAAACTGCTGCTCCAACACTTTACCAGTGGAAACGTGATCACAGGCAATCCAAGACTGCAGCACATTTTTAAATCCTGCAGCAACAGAACGGCTGAATAACCGGCTCGATGTGTTCTGCCGCGTTAGAACAAAAGAAATGATTTGTTTTCTTTCACCTTGAATATTGTCATTACATTATCTGAGTCGCTTCTTCAAATTTCTTTCAGTTTCAAACAAAGGAGGTACTGAAGGACAGCTCATCCTTCACAGATAGACAGTTACAGTATTGGAGCAGCCACTACAGGTGTTGTGTTGCTCGTCAACAAATGAGGTTTATGGACGACACAAAACAATCTCACCACAAGGTCGGTGTAGCAGCTGTCACAAGAGATTTTCATCGTCGGTCTTTCTCTCCCAGTCAACTGTAGATATTCAAATTTGAGAGGATGCATTTCTCAAAGGCTGGAGCCAGAAGACGGTTAGCTTAGCTTAGCTGACAACAGAGGGGAAACAGCTAGTCTGGCTTTGACCACAGGTAACAAAATCAGGCTATGAGCACCTCTCAAGTTCACTGACTCATTCTAGTTCCCTGAGAAATTAACAAAAATGTTGTTATGTATCTTGCAGTTTGGAGAGAATGAGAAGAAATTCCTGGATCTGTGACAAAAGTTAATGAAGTCTACTCTGCCATCCTCCATCCAAGTATCGTTCCAAGATCCATGCATTATTCCCTGGATAACGTAGAAAATCACCCTCATCTCACAATGTTGAAGAAAGTCCCCATCCCTTTATCTAGACCCATACCAAAAGTTGATAGGGTCTATTCTGGGGAAAGATTTTTGGAATTCTGTTCAGTAGTTTTTGTTTGTTGTCCCACCAACGGACAGGGGTGAAAACATAACCTCCGTGGCTGAGGTGATTCATTTATTGAGCACAAAACCCTCAGTAGAACCACGACTTGTTTCCACCATTTGTTTTTGCTGCTGACAGGAGGGATTTTTATAACCTTTTGGAAACAGCTTGTGTGTACCTGTGCAGTCGTCCGCCGGCTGTAGCCTCACACTCAACAGACAGATGTGAGAGTTTTATTAATCTTCTCTAACTCGCGGCAGAAAGGCGAATTAGTATATTTCCCAAAATGTCAAACTGTCCCCTTGAGGACTTCTCAGTCGTGTTGGCCTGAAGGTTGAGACTACCACAAGATCAATGACATAGCTCTGCTGGAGTTAGGACTGAAGAGAAGAAAATACACTTTCAGTGTCTTAGATTAACTTTAGATTTTTTAAGGTTTTAAATGATTACTTGTCACGATTTGTATTGAAGAGACGAGCTGAAAGTTCCTCCTCCTTTCATTTTCAGGAAGCTTTCAAGTCACAGTAACACAAACTGATTCCCATCAATCACTCTTATTGATTAACCCCCCCCCTTCTCAAAGAGAAACTGTTCAGGAGCTGGAAATTGATGAATAAACACTTGGCTTCGTGGCTCACCCCCTTTTTAAAAAAAAAAAAAAAAAAAAGTTGTGTGAGTGAAGCAGAGTCTAGGATTAACGAGGACAGGTTGAATTACAGCTTGAGTTTGGGGGCAATTCAATAGGAAGTGAATCAATCTGAGGATTAATTGTTGCACCACATCCTGAGCAGCAGACACTCGATACAGCCAGGGGGAGACGGCTATAATGGAGGTGAAATACAGACAGCACACAGCGATAGCGGCTTAACCCCTCTCGGCTCGCACTACTTTGTCTTGTGTCTTATTAAAAGGCCGAGGGAGAAAAGTAGGGACTGGAGATCAGCTGCAGTGTCACAGTAAATGGCTCAACATCGTCACGGGTTTCTTTCTCCCCCTGATTATATTGATGAGGGTTTATTTTCAATAAACAAGATGATGAGACAATGTGTATGTTGTCTCATCATCTTGTTTATTTTCAATAAACAAGATGATGAGACAATGTGTATGTTGTATTCAAGTAAAAGTCTATTTAAAAAAAGCTTTTATAGATGAAAGAACTAATTAATAAGCCGAGAAAATAATCGACAGTGAAAATGAACTTTAGGTGCAGCCTTAATTTTTTGTGGGTCCTTCTGAGGCTCAGGGATCTGTGATGAATGTGAATGCTGGATGTTGAAAACTGCTCATCAGAAGCAAAAAAGTTTATGTCAAAGATGTGTTATAGAAGCCATGTTTTAAAGATGACATCGTCTAAAGGAAGTTATGGAGGTCAAATTCTGAATTCTGCCTTTTTCCTTCTCTATTTCGGTTCTGTCTGTTACTATTTTTACCTCCCGAACTGCATGGTTTTTGACTAAAAGCTAAAAAAATATGCAAATACTGTGTTATTGTCACACATGGATTATTTTCTCAAGCGAGTCAGCTCTGTCCTTGCTCTGCCACCACACTGAATATTACTGCGGAATTTTTGTCTAAAGCCTGGCAGGATTATTAGATATTTGATGAGGCGCACGAGCCGTTTGTTTGTATCTCATGGTGAACAGCGTCGTTGTGTGTTTGCTCGCTTTGCATCACAATAGTCTGAAGGAGCAGAGGAGGTGAAAGTTACTCCAAATTAAATGCTGCAGTCACGTTTGAGATCTCCAGAGAGTGGAACATAATACATGAAGAGATCGAGGCACTGTTGTGTTTTTCTCTGCATGCAATATTTAGTTTTAAGTTATTTTGTATCAGTATGTCAAGAACAGTGATTATTATATTTTATGAATAAATATTTTTAACAATCTGGAGCTTTCAGTCATGTCCAGTCACATTTAACAGATTAAGTTGGACCAGTTATCGAGGAAGTGCAAGTGATTAGATTTGAACACTTTAAGTATTTCTCATTCTCATTCTCATTCAAGTGTGTCGTATTTGCTGGGGACATCATGGACATTTGCCAATATCCAGTGACTGAGTTGTCCTTGAGAATAATTGTGATTAAAATAAAGATAAAACATAACCACTGGTGTCCATCAGTGTCTAGTCAACGTATCTGAAAAGTAAACAGATCACATTCTCTGCTGTCTCACTTACAGTCCTGAAGGATTTGCTTCGCTGTTTCTTGCTAAAGTGTAGATGTGCACGCAGGCTGAGTAACGAAAAAAACACCTAGGCTGAATCCAAATTTCCCCCCTCTGGACTTACAGACTGAGCAGGCTTCAGCCAGATGTGCCGTGATGTGTTCACTGTCATCACGTCAATTGCATTGAGACGGCAAGGCAGATATAAGCCAGTGATAGACAGCCTTCGAAAGACTGTTGAATACTTTTACAGTCTATAGTTGGACTGCATGATTCAAGTAACACAATAATAAAGTAATTGTTTTACACATTCATAATAAGTGCAACAGAGTCACATCCATATTGCAATGAATTATGGGTAATTAAATCAGGGAAGTCTGGTGTCCTCTGGAAGTGCCGTGAGGTCCAGACATTTGGATACAGCCGGACACAGAAACAGTAAGTAAGTTGTCACAGATGCGGAATTCATTCATAATAATTATGAAATACATCATATTATATTATATTATATTATATTATATCATATTATATTGTATTATTTTATATTTTATTATATAATATTATATTACAATAATTAACACGCTTTTGTCTCAGTAATATATTGACTGAAAAAAAAACTACCTTTATGTGTTTGTGTGCTGTCATCAATAAATAAAGGCTCCAGCAGTAAATCATTTTGTGCTGTTTCAATTTAAAAGGGTACCTTCAGCTGCTGCCTTAAATATTCAAGTTAACTCGACTTAAGTTGAAAAGTCTCCTTTCAACTTTTCTTTATTGTTGAACACAATCAACAAATTATCAGACCAATGTTTGACAAAATAATATAATCTTTACTTCCATTTAGTAACTGTTCTGGAGCTTTCACTCATATGTATTGATCATATTATTGATTTAAGTGAAAAGGGAAGTAAATAATGTGTTTTTGGTTCTTTGATCCACAAAAGTTTTATTTATGAAGTACTGCTCTGGTGTTGTAGGGTGTAACATTTTTAAACAGTGCCTTAAGGTGACACTGTCTGGATAGTTTTTGGTTTCTTTGTTCTGAATCCACACACATCTTTCATCCACTGAGGCAGTGAATTAAAACATGAGAAGAAAAAAAATGTCCGAGCGACCCCTGTTTCATTTCATTGAAAGTCCGTCAGCGATGTCCCCGCTGATACAATTTATTGAATGACATGATCTGACCCACATCTATTGTTGCACATATTACACTCTCTCTCCATCTGAGCTTAACTCCTTGTCGGACCGTATTTGTAAACATATTGCCATAAACATCTTGCAGATTTTTGTCTCGGCTCAGATTCATCGCAGGAAATTGATTCCTCTTGGACATTATTCTTCCTGAGAGACGCCGCGACCATCTGAGGCAGGTATACACTGTCATTTGTCAGGTGTCTCTGCGAGCGCTCCTGCGCTTTGACTCATCGCATCTGCGTTGGCTGGAGAGCAGATAGGCTCTTAAACAAATGGCTGCTGTCACACGAGGGGAGGCAGCCTTTAATGAGCCTGTCTGCACAATTGGCACGGTCCATGTCAAGCGCCGAAGCTGATTCTCAGCCAAAAACTTAAGCCCAACACAGTCTACTGATGAATTGGTGGAGCTCACGATGCCAATACGTGTTCAAGTGGACAAAATTCATGTTATTTGTGAACTAAGGGCAGGAAACAGTGTTTTTGGATGCTTTAGGCTAGTAGCATTTAATCTGTCACTTAACTAAGAACACTGACCTTTAAAATAGAGCAGATGAACATCACTCTAATGCTATGTGTATTTTTTTGGTGAGAAGCGCTGTTCAGATGGAGGAAAAAATGCCTTCAAAGAGCTTAAACATAAAAAAAAAACTACCCCTGTTATGTTGATCCGACATCACTGTTTCAAGCTTGGTATCCAGAATCAAGACAATTATCTGTATAAACACTAAAATGTCCTGATTTTCAACATTCATCACTAAATTGACCCAGTTTTCACCACTGGTCCACTCATTATTCCTTAAAAACAAAATGTACCATGATTCTGACTTTAACAGTGACTTTTCCGCATGTATGTCAATCAATCAGTGTGTCGTTGGAGAGGCTGTTGCTTGCAAGCGTCTCAGGCTACGACACTTGCGGCTCCCTCTGACAAAACCTGTCAGCGAGCTAATGGTCAGCTGTCATGCCGGAGAGAAAGTCACACTTGCCCACCCTCCCAAATTTTTCCCCGGAGACAATTCTCTGATATTTCTCCTGATTTATGACAACTTATTTCCCCATTGTTTCCCCCCTTTCAGCTATCATAACCTTTTTCTGGCACTGCACAGCGTGAAGTCTGCTGCACCGTTGGACCTCATCCTCCTCAGTGAGTGAGAGACGGACGGAAAAACTGACAGGAGAACGAATATTTTAAAACGAATTTCAGACGCCCTGGAGAGAAGAAGTAAAGAAAAGGGGCTATAAAATCTGACCTCATCAATTTTCACGTCAAACACCATTGAAAGGCAGACGAACACAAGGCAGCCGTGTGCACAGACGCTCTCAAGGGCAAAGGCAAAAAAAGAAAGAATGAACGAAAAATGGTAAATATTACTTTATTCCACAGACTAAACCAGGTTTATGCTAGATGTCACCAGAATGCACGAAACACAGTCGTGGAATCGTCCCAATTTTTGAAGTCTCAAGGTTGGTGAGTATAGAGAAAGTCTGTCTTCAATAGAAAGACGGAGTAAGAAAGGAGAAAGAGCTGTGTTCATGGCGGCCATGCTTTTTAAAAGTGCGATAGGTAGGTGTGCTGTGAAATCATTGCTCCCCTACTTGAGTTAATGGCGACTTCTGTAACATGTATTAGGTGGATTCAAACTTAAATATAACAAAAAAGCTTATGTGAAAAGCTTGACATGGCCACTGTGTTGGAAAACGTGTTTTTGTCCAACCTTGGCTAATAAATAATTGGGTTGTAATATTTTCTCTTCGTTTAAAAAGGTGCAATATGTAAGAATGTAACCGAAATTATCAACAGAATGTGAAGAAAGAACAATTCTGACAATTTGTCAAAGACGTCAGTGTATTGTGTTGCACAGGTATCTACTGAAAACATTTGTTCTCGCAGGTGTCCAAAGGTCTGGTGTAAACACTAACAGCCCTGCTAGCTGCATGGCTAACTGAGCTAACAAGCTGAGAATAGCTACAGTCATAAACAGGTGATAGTGAGCAAAGAGCACAGTACAGTACATTGGAAGTGTTGGGGAAAATAATCCAAAAAAAGTCTTTTTTGCAATATGAGCCTGTAAATCATCACCACAGCAAAAATCATTAGATGCGACATGCCTTGATCAGGTCTCACCTTTTGATATCCATTTAATTAAATATTAATTTGAAGAAAAAAAAATACTATAAACAAAATAAAGTAGCCAGTGTACATCAAGGTACATAATATATTAAAACAAAAGTCAGCTGAGTATATAATACTGTGTACAAAGAGTTTACAGGTGCAGAAGCTTAATGATAGTGAATTTTAATAATGATGTAAGAACAATATGTGGTTGACGGCCACACTGCCCTTGTCCAAGTTAAAATCTATTTTTCTTCAGTCTTTAATCTCACACAATTATTCTGTGTTTTCGACACACAGGTGGATCCGTGCATTGTCCGTCCGTAACAAAGGATCTTCAGCACCACTAAGTAATACAGTCGTCTTATCTGGAAGCCTCTCAGATTAAGATAAATGGGTCAATTTGAAAAGTAATTAGCCAACCTAAAGCCAATATGTGTTTCTTGAATATCTGCCCTTCATCACCGTGTGCGCCAATTGTGCGATTTGGCTCTCGCTTCCTTTTGTTCTCCTGAAAGTGAATCTGTTTGAAGACAATAGAAATGATTGATTTGCAATGCTGCTTCCTCTCCTTACTAAAATACCTGTTAAGTAAAAACGCCGGTCACAATGAGGGTAGTTGATCGTGAAATCTGGGAGATATTTAGCCGTTAGAATTGTAATTTCTTTATCACACAAAAGGTGAAAGAAACAATTAAAGACAGTGAGTCTGCGAGCCAGACAAAGCCTGTGTGAAGGTTTGGAGGCGTCACACTGACAGAACATGTTCCACAGAGAATGTATTGTCTCTTTGAAGGCCTGCAGACGGATTTATTGCAAAGGAGTATCAAAGCCTCTCAGACATAAATACCTCTATCTTTTTTTCTCTTTCTGAGAGAGAGATAAGGGCCCAAGCTGATGATCCCGCCTTGCATTTTAGACAGCATGTTTTCTTTCTCAGAACAGCGTCTGAATATTCCCAGTTTGTCCACGCCAGAAGGCTGTTTCTCTACGTCTCTTACTCCTTTTAATTACATAAAGGGTAAGTTAATGTGGTAAGGACAGACTCAAACAACTTTACTGTTTTTGCTTTGTGTACAAGGAATTTGAATTGCTGAGAAACATGCCGCTGGAGTACAAACCAGAGCAACACAGAACATTTTGTGCAGAGAGACAAACACTGGATATTAGACATTTAAATGCATATAAGCAATTATAAGAGCCTACAGTCATACTAGTAGCTCTGTGGGGCTATACATACATGACTTTAAATTACTTTTGGGAGGTAAGGGTTATAGTTTATATATTCACAATCAATTTATATTTATAAACAGAAGAGAACAAAAAAATCAATGGGTCAAAAAGTGAGTGTATTTTTACATACGCTCTACATGTCAGCAGCTTCTTGTAGATATATACTGAGTTTTTTTTTTTTACATTAAAATATATGATTACAGATCAAATATTTAGTTTTTGGAAAGGTAAAGCAGGACCAGAGCAGTGGACAACAGTCCAACCAATTGTCTTCCCCAGAAAACTACTGCTAGTAAACAACTTTCAGCATCATCTGCCATTATTTCAAATAGCTGTCGATGCTGTGAGATTTGTATCTGTGATGTCGTTGTGCACTGCGCGAACCACCAGGTAGCATGGTATAAAGAAAGATGGACATAAAAACAGTCCATACAGCCCAGTCGTCTGATTTAAATGTTTGCATTTTATGTTTCTGCAAATTACTGATACATTAAATGTGAATATTTTTTAGGTGTAACCAGGTCAAAATTACCCTACATTGTAATAAAAATGGGGCGGCTGTAGCTCAGCTGGTAGAGCAGGTCGCTATTGATCAGAAGGTTGCTGGTTCAAATCCCAACTGTCGGCTGAGCTGAGATGCATGTCGAAGTGTCCCTGGCACCTTGCATGTCAGCCTCTGCCATCAGTTAGGGCCCTGCGATAAGCTGGTGACTCCAGTGTACCCTGCTCTCACCCAGAGACAGCTGGGATTGGCTCAAGCAAAAGTAAAAAGCTCCATAAAAGTTATAAAGCGGTTACAGACAATGGATGGATGAAATAAAAATTATGTTGTAATAAAGGCAGGTGACTTTGTTAACAAAAAAAAAAAACATAGGAAAGTTTAAATGTTACATCAGGATAAAAATGTTAAAATGGTTTAAAGGTACGTTATAAAAAACAGTTAAAAAGCTATCTCATGCATGACTAAAAGGGTACGATGTCATAACTACATTTAAAAAGATGCGGATGAATTACGATAAATACTGTGTACGGAAGTGGTATTTGTGAACGGAGCAATTCTGATCATTCATTGGTTGAGGTGGTTGATGGACAGGTGGGCAGTAACAGGAAGTAAGAGTCTTAGCTAAGCGTGTCCGACTTGTTGACAGCAAGTCGCGACGGAGAAAAAGACCGCGAAGAGTTTATGCAACATGAGTGTGTAGTTGATGTCTCAGACTAAGATACTCACGCTACATGATTCTGGCAGTAATACAATATATTACTACTCGAATTCTGTCCTATCATTAGCATACCGAGTGAGTGTTGTTAGCATTTATTAGCAAAGTGAATGGACTCTTAGTTACTGTTTAGCTAACCCAACGACAGAGGGCTTTAGTTCATTGTTTCTGGCATGGAAAAACCCTTAAGTTTTATCAGAGACTGTTTTGAGCCGGCACAACAGTATCAACTTAGCGCTCAGTGTTCGCTGCACTTTGCTGGAGAAAACGACGCTGTCACTGGAGGCCTGTGTGCCATCTTGTTCATCATGGAGACCGAGAGACTGGTAAAACTGCAGACTATACCCGACTCTCTACTGAGCAGCTGCCCAGACAACACTGGGAAAATACATATTGTGGATCTAAGTAGTGTTGTCTCAACAGAAAATAGAAAAATGACACTTAAAGAATGAAAGTTTCAAAATATCCATCAACTGCAAAACACGATGGCAATATCAAAACATTTATTCTTTTTTTTATTTTTAATGTCATTGCACAGTACTAACACAACTTGCAGGGATGTACTGTGCGGTTGATTCAGAGACAAAGACTGATGCCACCAAACACACTATTTTTTTAATTAAAGGAAGTTCAGATTACACTGTTAACAGGACGTTTAACCATTCAAATATCCCTTTCTGGTGTTTGGCCACGGTTTCCTAAATGGTTTTTGTGGGATCACAGCTCATTCAATTTGTTGTTTTATCGCTTCAAAGTCAAGTCAAGATTTGAATTCTGAACATCTTAATGACTCAGCTCTGCATAAATTGGCAGAGACGCAATTTTCAAACATTCGTCTGTCAGCGGGGTAATGTGAAAACAGCGGCGGAGATTTCTTTTTCTGCCTCTGTATGGAAATAAGGGCAGTGTTTTGCTTCACACCATTAAACTCTCCCAGTGGAAAAAACTGTGTTAAACAGTCATTTACATTTTAAAGTGCTTTATAAAGAGTCAACTGAGAATTGCAAATGCATCGTGTGTGTGAGTGTCAGAATAATAAATCCCCTGTTTCATTAAGGGTTCGCTGGGAAAAGTCACAAGCACAGAGAAAGCCTCGAGGGTCACAATGTGAGCTATAAACAGTATAACTCCAAATGTAAGTGAATAATTTCATCTTTAAGTCCACAATATACATCTTTCTTATATCCACCATCATTATTGGCTTTTGCGGTTTAGTCGAGGCAATCAATATCCCCATGCTGCAATAATACAAATCATCTTTTTTGGCTTCTTTTTCTCACTGTGAGATGAAAAAATAAATGGACTCTATAAAAGTCAGTGAACAGTTTACAAAGATACCAAAAAACCCTTGAAGCGGGCAATTACCAAAGCAATTTTGGTCCAACTGATTGCAATTACCTGCGCCTGCACGCCAAAGAGCCGAAGGTACAAAATGATTTTGGGTCGTATCTGCTATTATATGTAATCTCCAGTGACGACAGAAATAGTCTATTTACAGTTAGTGCAGGTAATGTTTGTATTTGCTGTTATTATGTATGAGCACAAATGCTATTTAACACTAAGTAATTGGCATACACTACTTTTGTTGTCCTTCTTTTCCTCAAAAATACACTAACTCTAGAAAAAACAACACAATTCAGACACCAAATGTGCAAAAATAGAATATTAGATGATATTTCACATATGTAAGACTCCTTTTTGTAATAAGCACCCTTCAGACCAACAAGTGTCACTATAAAGAATCTCTTTTCTCTCACATGGCTCATTAATTAAATAATGTTTTCTGCGATTTGTGCTTCACTGGAAGTGTTCTAAGAAATCATGAATAAACGCCTCAGATCACTTAATCAACTTTTGACACTGATATCAGCAGCTTTTCCTCCCATTTTTTCCCCTGCCTGTCGCACTTTAATATAAAAGTGAAGGACCGTGGGGTTGATTACCAAGCACGTGTTCTCCTGCAGATGAAAGCTTGTGGCTGTCTGTCATTTCATCCTCTAGCGTGCTTCAAAGTGGCATAAAAACAAGTCATTTTCAGTCATTTTTGCTTTGCGCTTTGTCTCATACATGCTGCTTATATCCATCGACAGGAGCCCGTATAGATCCAGGCATATATCCAGTTGTTTTTTATCCTCTGGAGTGGCACTCAGGCTGCAGCTCACTCAGCCTGCTGGTGCAGAGCTGCACATAATAGTCGGCTCTGTGTTCTCGACTGTCAGCTGGGCTCTTAAAAGTCAAGCTCAGATTGGAGGGCACTTCAAATAGATTAAAAGAGATGCCTTGTTGTGGATGCAGGCACGGAAAATAGCGCTGACAAAAAACACTGCTGATGTTTAAGTTCATCTACATTCGCGCCAACTGAGGGATCATTTTATCGCATGCTGAGATCCATTTGATGCTTCAGTGGATGTAATGGGAAAAGGCAGCTCGTCCAATCTCTGAGGGGCACCTAAGCAGCATCCAAGCACGTCTGCACTTCATCACACGGCTCGCACTTCTTCAGAGATGATAACTTCATCTCACCGAGGCACTTTTGAAATTTTCCCCAGCATAAACATTCATTTCTGGTTATAGATTCTCATTTGTTTGTTGTTAGATGGAAATTAGCGGTAAATAGAATCAGTGCCATCTAAATTGTGACGTCCAATTACTAGACTTTTCTGAAAGCTTTCATTTTTTTTTACATCAAATTTTTATTGCTTTATGTCCTTTAAATAGAAAACACTGTGTAGCAGTTGTAACAAGACACAAGTCACATTGTTATAGAACAACATACACATGAGATGTATAGTAAAGTATATCCTTTCTCCTCCAACCCCACTCCCTCCTTCACATAACCAAATGTCTCCAACCTATAGCCGAAAAAAATACAAAATATCTTGGAGAGGGTACAGGAGAAATCCCATTTAAAAGAAATATTTTAAGTGTAAACAGACAATTTTTCAGCTTTCTATGCAGTATTACTGCTGGCGCCACTGTCAAACAGCGTTAGCAACATGCTATAGCTAGCAGCCTTGCTACTGTTTAAAGAAAGAAAGTACAGCAAGAATCCCAATTTAACCAAGAAACCCCAGTCTTCAATCAGAGTGAATTATCTTGTTGCATTAATAAGAAGGCAGGTTTTGAAATTGGGTTTTCTAGGTCGAATTGGAGTTTTTGTGGTTGTTTTTTGTTGTGGACAGTAGCCGTGCTGCTAACGAAATTTTGCCACAGCGGCACAAACAGTAAGACCACAGGGAAACACTAACACATACAAAGTTGTCCATTTCCACATTAAGAATTTAAATCAAAAGCTTATCCTCAATAAACTCTGTCTACATATGAAGACCATGTGATAAGGCTGAAACATCTACCAGTAGGGATGTCCCAACAGGTCTTTTTACCCCGATCCGAGTCCTTTAGTAAAGGCCGATACAGAGTTCCGATCCGATACTCAGCCTTAACTAATATTTTCCTGGATAATACAGCTGCTTTAAGAAAGAAAGTACCTGCATCCAAGCTGTTGCTTTATAGGTTTTTTATTTTGTTGAAACAAACTACTTTCATATGGCTCTTTCTAATTCTGCATATGCTATTGGCCTACCATCTTCCTTGTGTTAGCAGGTGAGTCTGTGACGCTGCACTGTGACAGCTGACCCCCGTGTACAGCCAGCTGTAGTGTATGCGAGACGCAGCCCAAGCTTGGTAGCTCCATATCATCCATTGCTTTTTTCATATTCCTTACATTGTCACAAAAAATGACTTGGACACGTTCCTTGTGTATTTCACACGCGTTCAGCATCTCCTCGATTGTCTGTTTTACATGCTCTGCTGTATGAGACCCACAAAACTAGTGCGCATACCGGAAAATTGCCCATATCGGCCCTGATCCCGATCCTGCAGACTGGCTCGGGACATCTCTATCTACCAGTGTAGTGATTGTTTTACTGTTCATTTGCAAATACTTTTAGCTATTTCATATTTCACGTACTTCTGGATGTATGTCTCAACAAAAGCAAAAGTAGCACCACGTACATAAAATAGGCAAGTAAAGGGCTAGTGAGTAAAACATTAATCAGGTTTGCAGCATCCTACGTTATAATCTCATGTCGTCATGGTTAAACAAAGGCAATACACACAGGCAGACAAGTAACTGACTAAAAAGCAGGCTTTAATCACAGAAAAGATGAAAATCAGAATCAATAAAATCCAAAAATAGAAGAAACCAAAGGAAACCAAAACTCCCGAAATCCAGGAACAAAAGCAAAAACAAAATACAAACCAGGACAACATGGGGACACAGGCAGCAGGTCAAACTTGAGGAGGAGACAGGGAACCGATGATAGACACAGGACTGACATGAGACAAAGGGAGGAAGCAGAAAATGAGACATGATCCGTGTCACTGACTACCCAACATTGAAAACACAACATAAAACATTTTCCCTGTTCTTTTCTTAAGACTTATCAAATTCAGAGATTTTCTGAATAAAAATTGTCAATTATTCCACTGAACAGCTGCCCCGAAGAGAACTGTTCTGTTTAAAGCTTTTGTTATGGGTTACGTAAGAGTTACTGTATCAATTACAGCATAATTCACATTACTGAATACAGTCCATTTGTTAGCAACCCCTTAGGTAAGAAGATTTGTACGTGCATATTATGCTTTATATGAAAGAATATCAAAGGTGCAGGCATTTATTCGTCAGTGATGTCTTTCCCCACCTTGTTCAACCTGCTGTCAGTTCAACATCTTGACACTCACCACACAGCTTGTGGATATGACAGCATGAATGACACCCCGTGTGATTATCTTGAGCCAGTCGTTTCCGTTTCAGCTGCAGTTTCACATTCTTCTTCTTCTTCCTCTACCGTGTTATTAACATTATTAAGGTAAAGCAGTTCCTCCCTGCAGTCAGAGCTGTTGATGTAGATATTGACTCCTTTAAGCAGTAATCATTTTATAAATTAAATCAAACTTATAAGGCGGCGGTGAAGTCACAGCAGTTCAGCTGAAGAGGCTAAACTCATTAACATGGCTAAGCGCTGCAGCACTACTCTCCAAAGGCGATGCTCTCTGGTATTAATTAGGTCACAGTTAAGCTGACAAGCTCTGCTGAAAGTGAGTGAGTTTATTTCTCACTATAATGATGTGAGGGGAAGATGAGTGATGGTTCTCTATTTAATCCTCCGCTCTTTGATTGGCTGCCGTTACAATATGAGGGGAACTTATCAGTGCTTAATAAATTAAAATCCCCGCTTCTTGTTGGTTAATTTTCTACACTTCAGTTATTGAAAGTCACTCAGACTGATCTTCTGTCACCTGTTGCCACAGAGATGCCTGTTCATGTGTCAATCCCACTGCAGGTGAGAGCAGGTTTCAGTGTTTGTGTCAACGTGTCTCATGTGACATCTGTTTAAATGTAAAAACAATAACCACAAACTGTCACGGTGTCACCAGGAGGAAAGGATTAGGACGATCGTATGCCAGGCGGAAGTTACTACGGTTTGAAGCAGACAGGCAAATACCGCTTCATTTATCGTTGAGATAGAGATTTGTGACTGAGTATTTTAACTTTCTGCTATATTCTAAGGTATTTTTCACTGTCTGTTGTTAGCAAGAACAAACTCAGTAAGATTTTTAACTTAACCAGAAAAAAAACACATTTAATAGCAGTTTAATACGACCCATATTTTCGTTGTTGGTGTTTGGCGGCGAGCTACAGTGTATATTACAGCTAGGAAGAAGGACACGAGGAGGAGGGGGGTAACAACTTTGCTGCGAGTATTTACACCTTCCAGTCAAGCTTTGTCAAACAAATCCTTGTGATATGAGGGGTGTGTCACCTGCATTTTGGTTCATGTATATTCTTAATTGGAGATGGTGCTGTGAAGCACTTTGTGTTTCGATGTCTGTACTTGATTGTAATTGTTGTAATGTGTTGCTCCTGCCGACAGCCACAGACACAAAAACATTTTCTGAAAGGATAATAAAAGAAAAGTACAAATCACAGTGCGACTCAAACTTTTCCAACATCACATTTCTTTACATTGTTCTGGTGCTGCAATGACATAAAACAGCCATTTACAACCGGACTAACAGGTTGTAGATGTGTGGGTACATGCACCTAGAGCCTATGAAGTATTCATGTTTCCCTCCGTCAAATGTGTCACCAGAGACACAGTATCAGCCTCATCGCCACGTCAATAAAGTGAAATTAATACCACTTTAAGTATCTTTAGGGCAATCAATCCTTTTCAGAGTAATGAAATTACATGTATCTCTATTGACTTGGTGTTATGCAGTACTTGAGCGATCTATTTTAATAGGATTAAGGCATGTTGTGTGAGCGCCAGGACTTGTAATGTGCGAGCAACAGTGTGTCCACTGAGTTCTAACGTCTGAACCTTTGACTCAACAGCTAATGTTGTCTACTCATGATAGCCTGAGCTTCATGAGCTGCACAGCAGCAGCAGACAGCCAATCGAATCATACTGCGCTAATTAACTTTCACGACTGTGCCGAGTCATTTCATTACGAATGCTGTTTCCCTTCATCATATCTCTGCTGCTGTGTTTCAGCAGTGAGTCTCTGGAAGATTGAAGACAAAATTGAGTTTGTGTGCAATGCACATCAGCCGTCTGCAAATGCTAATTTTGCTATCAGGGAGTAAAACAACACAGAGAGAAAAAACACCGGCTGTGCAGCAGCACTGATATGAATATTCCCTTCATGGTACACAGGGCACCAACGCTGCTTAGATTTACTTATCAGGACACTGCCGTATTCATAATTTCATTCCTCAATAAAAAATACATTTTAAAATCAAACCCGTCTCCTTGAAATTGCATTTGTAAAACACAAAGTGTTCTCACTGCAGAGCCCATAAAGTCGTGTAATGTAATATTTGTTATTATGACAATAATTAACTTTTCAGCGCTTCAGGAGCTCCGTATCATTCTGACCATATAAACATAAAATGTTCAGTGGTAGCTTCCTCTAACCTAATCAGCAGAATATATGTCAGGACTGTGAATGCATCTTTCTTTATGTTGCAATTTCACGTTTCTTTAGGTTAAATATTCAATTTGATCATGTGACAGCGCTGTGCTTATGTTCTATCCAGGTTTAGGCATAAAAACTATATTATCAGGGGTTGGAAAGATCATGTTTTGGACACCACAAACACAGCTGGGTAGTATAGTTATATCCTGAGGACGTTCCCACGTTTCAGACAAATGTAAGTATGGTATGTAGCCCCTGACACACACAAACGCTGTAGAAACGTTAACTGCGAACATTTTATCCTGGCGACTGGGCTATGTAGTCAATTTATTTTTCCTAATATGCTCAAATGAACTTTACACCATGACTTTAACACCTTCTGATTCAAGAATAAATAAATTCTGCCCAAAAGTACAAACAAGATGCATTTACGTTTTCAGTCATTTGTTTAAATTAGGTTTGAATATGATTAAACAATATTTTTTAGTGCAAATTGGTGGCTGCTAAAGCTAATAAACGTGGGCTGCTTCAGGTACATTTTTGTATTGAATGTTACAGGAAGAACCAAAAACTACTAAGATAAGATGAGATATTCTTTTATTGATTTATTCTTATTTATTGGGAGATATTCGCAGGTAACGCAGCAGTACAAAGGGAAATAAGTAGCAGCACAAGAGTCACAAAAATAGAGACAATAATTAAGAGTTATTGGAAGCATAAAATAACGATTTGATTAAAATATATTATATGACAGAAACTATTAGAATAAAGATAAATATACTATATACAGTAACTGTCCTTGTGTGTGCATCACTTGTGCAATATATAATAAATGTAAATACTGAACTGAAGAAAGAATCAATGAGAGGAAGTGGCTTGTGAGTGATGGTGCGTTCACAGATCGCAGGGTGTTTATGAATACATTCATAAAGCATTGTAATTTACTATGAATGCCTCCATAATGCACCAAATTAACAATCTATGTCGTCTCCTCAGTGACTATTAGGTTCCACTAAAACAAATTCATGAAGATAAATAGGAAGAATATAAATCTAATTTCTAGGACACACTGTGATCTTCTATAGAAGAAGCTGTTTTTGGGTCCTTTTAGAGCTACGGGGATGATGTGACTGAGCATCCTGACCGCTGGTCAAGTAGCCGAGTCTGATGACTTAATTAAGGTCACAGGCTGAGAGCACAGTTTGCCCATCATCCTCCGCCTCATTAACATATCTCTTTGTCCAATATGTTGATGTGAGTGCACTGATTTACAGTTAATCAGCTTCGCGGCATCACACCTCTGATTACGCTGCGGTGTGTTGAAACAGGCTGATTCGAGGTTTAATTTTGTTCCGCAACGCCAGAAAGGGTTCAAACTGTGGCTTATTTTCCCACAACGCTCTCACAATCGGCTTGCACGCTCCGTCGCCGTTGTGTTGAGCTCATTTACCCAGCACTGAGAGAAAGGTGATAGCTGACAGTGTGAAGTAATCTGCTCTATTGATCATGCTGTCAGAGAGCGACTTCGGCGACTGCAGAGGCAAACACATCGAAAATTAACCCCTTACTCTGAGGCAGACGAACAACGCAACGAGGACGCACGAAGACAAAAAAAAATATTGAAGTGTTGCTTTCATAACATCGCACTCCCCCCCCCCTCTC
>CAEMYA010000177.1:6390592-6408063 GCA_903131615.1 Diplodus sargus | reverse complement strand
CACTCCCCCCCCCTCTCTCTTGGCTCTCACTCGCTGTGTGAATTTTGGGTTGCGGCGTGCTTTTACCTGTAAGGAGAGGAGTGTGCTGCGGGGATCGTTTACTGACACTGGCGTCTACGGTTTTGGAGATCAGAGGGTGAATCCCGAGGGTGTGTTGATGCAGACTCCCGCTTTTGGTTTGAGGATCCTGTATTACGTTGCTCCGTCATCCCCCCTCTTCCATCAAGTTCAGGGAAACAGAGCCCGTTGTTACCCATAAGCCCATGTGTCATTGAATATTTATCATGTATCTGATTTGAGGGGGGAGAGATTCCTGGGATGTGGCAGCCCCCCCCCCCTCCCCTGAGGCCTGCAACTCAACACCCTGTAATAGAAGCCCCGAAAATGTGGCTGTCATTTTCTGCCTCAGGGACATGGTTAATTAATTACACGTTGGCCTCTGCACTTAACTCTCTGAACAAACCTCCCCACATTATTTCACAAGTTTATCCCAACTCAGCAGCGATACTGTTTGTGTGTTCATCTGAGAGAATATGGGAATGTGCTCCCCCGAATCCGGAGAGGACGCACAGCAGCTTGAACATTTTTCCTTTGACCGCCAGCCAGCACACGGTATCCATCTCTGTGGCATTATTATGTAAACGAGTCTGTCAGATGAGGGAGAAAATTCACCATGCAATCACTGACGCCGGTGAAAATGTGAGGGGTGAAGCAAAATTCAGTTTCAGCTCTCAGGTTTGTTTGTTAGCTTGTATATCAGAGACGGCTAAGAAAAACAATGCCATTGTAGGCTAATGCGTATACGGCATTTAACAGCCTCCACTGCTCATTAGATTTCAAATTGAGTTTGAAGCAACAAAACAAACAAATCAGATTTAGCATAACAGAAAGTCTAAAGTCATTGTAGCAGCTCTGAGAGGCTTTACTGCGCATAGCAGTGTTTTGAGCTAATGCGAATGCCAACATGCTAACATGCTGATTTGAAGCAGGTAATGTTTATAGAATTTATCTATATTTACAGTTTACCATGTTCTTTATCATATATACGCTGCGTTCAAGACGTCAGAAGTCAGTATTTCCTAGTTGAAGCATCCAACTTCTGACCTCCAGGCGTTCAAGGTGCAAGGTGCCAAAAGTCAACAAAAGACACAGCTGAATGTTACAAAATGCGTCTCTTTGCGCACACGGAATCGAACCCTCAGCAGCCTCCCTGCATTATAAATGGATTAAAGGAGGAAAACGACACATGAGGTAACAGACTCCATTCAACAGATTATTTTACAGCACTTCTATAATTTGAAAAATGTCTAAACTTTTCATTAACAAAAAATTTACAAATGCTGTTCTCTACAAATACATCCTATCATCCTCCCCCTGGGTGCTGCCATTGTTGTGTAAGGTCTGACAACCGCTCCCTCAGGCGTGGGAGATGGATTTGCATTTGAAGCAGGAATTCCATCTCTGAGTGGCGTTCCAATGTACTTTTTCTCATAGGTGGTTACTCGAGTTACAAGCTGAAAAGTTTAACTTAAAATGATTAGTCTACTTTACTTGGTAATTTTGGGGTAATAAGTTTCCTCAATTTTTTTAAGTAACATAACTTATAGATTTTACAGTGTAGCATGCTAACGTTTGCAAAGTATAGCTGGGGCTGATGGGAATGTTGATATGTTGCAAATATTTCCAAATATTGTCCAAAATTACATTTGGAACTGATGATATCAAAACATTTTACTCAAAACTTAAAATATCGTCAATGCACTTGCCTGTTGTGCTTTTTCTAGCCTACCTACCGCTCGAAACGCTCTACAACACTTGTCACGTTCACCCATTCACACACACATTCAAACACTGACGGCAGAGGCTGCATGCAAGGTGCTGACCTGCTTCATCAGAACCCGCAGTACCTCCTGAACTACCGCCCTTCCATCTCACCTATCAGCAAAGACCCCTGTGGGCTTCTATACATAGTGGCACTACAGAGAGCTTCAGGAGAAAAAATTAAAGTCGTCTTGATTCATCATCTGGGAACCATGGATGTTCTTATCCATCCACTAGATGTTGAGATTTTTCAACATAAGAGGGGAAACATCTGCTGCTGTTGGCGCTGCATAAAAAGTCATGGGGTCATCAGAGTCATCAGGTTTCATCCTCTGGGGACCGTGAATGATCGTACATAAATGTCACGGCAATTGATCCAAATGTTGTTGAGAAGAATCAGTCAGGACCAAAGTGGTGGAGCGACAGTTACACCACAAGCGTGTATCTATGTGCGTCATGCATGCAATGAAATATACTGTAAGAATAACTGAGTCTATGTGTGCATGGGTGTAAGCATATGTATATGTAGTATGTAGGTATACAGTTATTAAAAACTCATTAAATGCGAACATCTCATTTGTTGTTTCGGCCAGAGTTTCAATGGTGTGCCTCATGTGTGTCTGTTAAAATCACAACTAAACCACAATTTGAGCTGTAAACCCAGAAAGTGTTGATCTGGCTCACTGATTTAAATGAAATTCTACCATATAAGAGATTTCTTTCAGCGTATTGTTTTCACTTTTCCACAGTATGACTCCCCGAAAGGCAGTAAATAACCGAGTGTGTGAGAGTGTGTAGCGGTTTGCATGCCAACGCCACGCTGCATGTGCGGCACACTGTTATACTCTGCATGTGTTAGATGTGCTTTCACTCCTTTCGGCTCTGTGCGTTTTTGGTTTAGAGTCGGCGCGATGTGGAGATCGATTTTCTGCAACAGGAACATTAGTGATTCTCGAGCCGAGGGTATTAAACTCAAATCATTGTGTTCTATTGTTTGGCATGTCATATTGATTATCTCCCGGGTTTCACTGGCGAGAGTGAAATATTGTAGCCTCAACAGTCTTGCACACAAAGAATCGGATCCATTTGAAAACAAATAACTTGTGCAGAGTGATACCAAAATATCTGTTTAGATTTAATCTTCTCATTTGTTGGTGAACAAATAGAAAGGGTAAGTTGCAGAATGTGAAACACCAGACTTATAGGTGAGGTGGGTACAGGCGCCATTAAATGGAAATGTAGTCATCCCGGGTGTTGCTGCCCTGCGGCTGCCCTGTGGTCAGAATCACAGTGGGAGGAACAAACTGACGGCATCACTGCAACATGTTAATGCAGCATTTAGCAGTCAGACAATGGTAGAACAAAAGTGAGGAGAAAAAAAAAACTGTTCAATTATTGATCCACCGGCTCAAATCCTTCATTATTTCATCGTACCTGTTGGAGGACAGTCCCTGAGGATGCAGCGGCAGAGTCTTCACAGCAGACCGGCTCTCAGAGACGCGTTGTGCATGACAATAACGATGAAACCCTGTTTCTGGTCAAATCAATATTCCGATCCATGAGTCACTTTTCCTGTTCTCTCACTTGAATAAGACACGACGAGAACGGAGGGAAAAGGCCCCTTTTCTGTGGCGCGATCAGTCTCCCTGAGAACAAAGATTTTTACCAGAATATCTCGTTGTTGCATCATCTCGGTGAATTTGATGAAACTGACCTTTGCCGTGAATGCAAATAAGGAGCAAACAAGCTTTACCATTTTAAATTGTGTTAACTGTCGCCTCCCTAAAAAGTACTGTTATTTTTCTCATTATCATACAGCATCTAATTATGCAGATTTTATTGCAGCAAACAGCAGTTTCGTCTATTTGCTGCGACACTCATTGTTTTAAATGAATTTTAAATGTGAACCTGTCAATACGCTGTGAATCTGCTGGGAGGAGAAGATAAGCAGAAGAGCTCCGTCCCTTTTGTGGCACAAACAAAAGCAGAAAACCCAATTATTCAACACAAAAGTTAAAACAATAAACTTTATATAGGATCTACAGATTGGTGGCTCTATTCATCTAATGTGCTTTGTGTGACATTTACTGTATGGGGCTCATTGAACGTGTCACTCAGAGACACTGTTTCTGTGACTGATGAATTCTGAATCACAATGAAGCATGAATTCATTACCCCGGGCGCTGATATTACAGCACAAACAACACGTTCGCTCGACAGTCAACACTGGATCTCCTCGGTTAGAGCTGAGCCAGGGGAGTGTGGCGCGGAAAATATGGTTATTTGCCCTCAATTCAAATGCCTCACTAAGCCTTGTTTTGTTTATGCCCATTGAATTCGCCATTGAAGACTGAAACCTACCATTATCCTCTGCTTCCCCCGGCTGAGTTATTCATCTGGGTCTCCTGTCGTGTCTCCTAAATAAAGAGCCTGTAGCGCCTCGCCAACCTCCCGCTCTCTGAGGCACCACAGGGCCTCTCACAGAGCTAATGGTCACACCGGGGCCTGTCAGCCCTCTGCAAAGCCCATCCTTTGTACACACTCTGCTCCAGTCACCCCTGCTGCCCTGCACCTTACTACAAATGTCAAAGAATATTGATTTGGCTCAGAGTGACAAAGTCCTCACTGAGATAGCTGCCTTTGTACTCCCGCAATAAAGGAAGAGTCCTGACCTTCATACAAGCTGCAGCTGGACCATCAATATTCCATCTCAAACTGTAAATTTTCCCGTTGAATTTGAATGATATCCAGAAGCGTATCTGACTGCCAGCTGAAACGCCACAGTGGGACGGTAATTGCAAAAAGAAACGCTGCCAGGTTGTGAGCAACCCTCATAAATGCTGCTTCTCTGATGAACATGCTTTTCTCTTTTAGAAACAAGCTTCTGAGGCGGCGTGAAAATTCCTATGAGCCTCGTAGACTTTTAGCATGGCTGATGTACACATTGAGGGGAGAGAAGATATCATTTAAATTTCTGACTGATATCAGCTTCAAAAGAGCGTCAGAGAAGCGCGATAAACAAACATACCCGAGGAGGAACAAAAGGAAACAAGAGGACAACAAGTGGGTGTTTTTGAAAAAGCACACGGTTCCGATTTTCTTCAAGATCTGTGAAATATCTCAGCTATGATTTTATAGCTGGCGGCCGTTTCTCGTACACCCTGATGTGTCATGGACGCAAAAAAAGCCACATAATGACCGATAAACCGCCCCATTATTCGTCAGCGTGAAACAAAAGCATGACATTTATCCGAAATGTAGGTTGTTGCACTGGATCAATGTGGCGTGATGCCCAGTTTCTTACGTCTTGCATGGCTGATATCTAATTGTTTCTGCAGAAAAACTCATTAGGACTCAGTTGACTGGAAATTCTCGCAGGAGAATCACCGCAGTCATCTGATAACCTCCACGTTCCCTTTCAGAGGAGTTTATTCGAAAATCCTCTTACAGAGACAGCGAGAACAAAAAGCCTCTGATTTCCCCGAGGTGTAATGATATTAGTCTACCTGATTATATTGTTGGAAGTCACACACAAAGTGTGGAGAATATACTGCTTAATAACTGTGTTGTTCTGCATCATCTAGATGACTTTCCACTCAGAGTAATCAATCTGAGCAAATGCCAAAATGGGAACAAATGACTGATCCTTTATCATTTACACCACGTATATCACGTAGCTAATTAGAGAAGTCAATAAGTTTCAGCCTTTCTTGGGCATGAAAATCAGTTTCATCTGTCTGACTTTAGGACTCTGTGGTGTCTTTGTAATTCTCTAATGAATGTAAATGCTCGAATGCCTCATCAGGTTTTTCCTGCAGTCATCAGTCTGAGTTCAGGGGCACTTTGCCCTTTGCCTGTACTTGTACATGTGCTGGTCCCTCTCCTCTTGCCCTGCCCGCTCAGGGGAGCACTTCTCTGTAACGCTAGATGCATCCGTTGCATCTTCATCCCTCATTATTTTACCCCTCAAAGACCTTTGGCTGGAAACAGGAGATGCTGCAATCTGAAAGAAAGGTTTAACTCTTTGTTGTGTCACACTGTGAGCTGTGTTGTCTAATTTTCCGTCTAGACCCACTTTGATAAACTTGCTTGGTGCTTAGCAAAGGAAATACACTGACAATGTTGAATACAAACCTCTCAGAGGCGCCATGAATAAGTCAATAACATGGGCATTGTTCAATGTTTTTATAAAAACATCAATCAAATGACAACTTGGATGTGAAAGGTGTCGCTCATGTAAGGATGACGCACAGACGGTGTAAAATATGGACGGAGCTTCTGTCAAGCCAGTACCAAAGTGCCTCATTCCTGCAGTCTTTCCAATGGCCAGCAGATGACGACTCCACTAGTTTCAAAAAGAAGTCAGATTGTATGTAAACTTGTATGTAATGCTTGCTGTGCTTATGCTCTGGTTAGGTTTATTGACAAATGAACACTTGGTGAGCGATTGGAAAAAAAAATATTGTTTGGTTTAAAATACCTGTTTTGGTCGCCACAATTACGGATGGAGATGGTCCAACATGTCATGAAAAGCTAGTTTTCACCACAAAGGCTAGTAATTTATCCCCATTGCCTCAAAAACAGTTAGAAATGTCCTCCAATGTCCTTAATAAAACTGTGTGGTGTGATTTGAACTGCTGTCTGCCTTTTGGCAGCCTTGTTGGCTTGTAACAACTCTTGACTCTCATTATAAGGCTCCTTTTGGCCCAACCCAACCATATTTTCAGTGTCAACCATTTTTCCCACATTTATTGAAAATACTGTCTTGTTTATACTAACATAGTTATTGGTTTTACTATGAACATTTTCTTTCATTTGCTCTTATTCTAAATACAAGATGTGATCAAAGTCAGAGGGAACAGAAACTCATTTAAAATCCTCCTCAAGGCTTAAGAAAATCGATTGCGGACGTAGCAGGAGTTGCCTTGCTTACATCTACTTGAATAAATCTGTCTGATTGCACCACTAACAGCTAGAACTCAATTGCCCGGCTGATGGTTTCTGTCTGTACTTTACCGCCTGATCTATTCCACTTTTTCAAAGACTGGGCCTGTCTGTCCCCCAGAGGCTTTCACCCTGCTACATTATGATTGATTGCCATTTCTATTTCATTTGGGAGGCAGGCCATAGAACAGGTAAATGAATTGTGGGTGGCTGCATCTATTCTACAAGTGGGGTGTTGAATACAGCGTATAAATTATCACAGTTTGACTGACATTTAATACCCCGACATTATTTCACCTGACAGACCTGAAATATTAGTGTCGCTCCGGGATGTCAGCTCAGTTTGATTCTGTCACAGAAGACAGCGAAATACACCTGATACACCAGGAAATAGAAATGGATGTCTAAATTCTTGTAAAATAAATATTATTTTATCATTGCTCCATTTTTGGCCAAGTATTATTTTTTCCTAGATAATGAAACATCAAGGAAAGCCTCTTCAATGCCACACAGCGAAAATGTCCAACGACAACCTATTAAAAACACCAGGAACATCTTTCATTTGCATCTGCATAATATATCAGCGTAACAGAAGGCTGATTTACCACAATTGGCTTCAGGATTTCAGGTCATTCCAGGTGCAATGCCAAATAAATCCATCACATGATTAGACTGTGAGGTAAAATCAATGGTGCGCTAGATAAATGGTGCTGTTAAGTAAAAGGCGCATTAAATAAATGGTGTTAAGTGTGATGTTGGAATTTGTTCTAACCTAATCCGACAAGATGCCATGGTGCTGTAAACTGAGCCTTTTAATTGAATCTGAATATTGGATATTTTTCGACAAAATGTTCAGTCACCACTGCTGAGGTTGATTTTGTGATTAGATACAAAATGAACATGCAAGTGCGACAGGAACGCTGATTATCAACCGACTTGCTGTCATGAAAATGAATGCTAATGTGCTAAACCTAAATCCGCGAAGCTGCAGTTCGGCGTCACTCTCTCATGCGTATACGAAGCCTGCAGTCGACAGGAGGAAGTCAGCGAGGAAGTAAAAACTGCAGCCATTATTAATTGTCAGAGCTCATTGTGCTGAGTGATCAATCTGCCGCTGAAGTTAGACTGGAGGGAGGTCGGTAATGGAGTTGGCCATCTGACTTCCACACTGACTCTCTGCAGCCCGGCTCACATATTGATGAGGAACTGCTGCACAGACTGGAGAGTTACTTACCTCACTGCAGCTCAAAGGATCGTTTCGGCTTGTTACGACTGCTTTTAAGTGATGTCGTCTTTATATAGATTTAAATATTCAAGTTTGTTTTGTCACACGTCTGTTTTTGTGTATTTCTGTAAATGGCTTCTGTTTGTCTGAGAGCTATGAGAACTGGAATCATTTAAAGTCTGCAGCTATCTTTCGTATTGTCCATTTCAGATTTGTTTTAGCATAAAGGCTACAGACTGTTGTACAGAAGGTTGCCAGGTAAGCTAACATGCTTGCACTAGATTGAAGGCAACAGAGATTGAAGCTAGGAAGTTGAAAATGACTGCAGAAGAAAGCGATGGTGAGTTTTATGGATAGTTGTGGTGCCGCACTTCTAGTATTTACGAGGGACCTGTAGGTTTCTTTCATGTCAAATTGACTAAAATATTGTTTGTTATGTTGCTGCTGTTCCAATCTCTTACAGCAACTGCTGTATGTTATTGGATGTCTATTTGTCTGAGAATATGGAAAGTACTCAGGTGAAAGAAATGCTAGATGAGAGATTAAAGATCCCATGATGTCACAATCATTATGTCTTACACTATATCTCACCTACGTGTTAATATTGGGCCCAATAGTGGCAGAAAATGTCACTTTGTCGGTATTCTTAATGGTATCTAGAGTTTGAAACTTTGATGACTCATCCTGCTCTCAGAGGTGTTTACTAATTTAACATCCACTAAACTTTGTCTCAGTTGTTTCACTGATTACTGTACTGGTGTTTTTGTGGACTGGACTTGAAACCTTGTTTTCTCTGTGGAGCAAAATTTGATGGTACTACAAGTAGAGCTGTCCGATATTACGATATATATCGTAGTGCGATATAAAAATGTCTACCGTAGGATATAACCCTCTGTTGTTTATATCGTAATTTTAACGTGTAGGCTACTTAATTAGCACTGTTGCTACACTAACATTAACGTACACTACGGTTGTAATTTAATACGCTGCGTGAAGCACAACTCAACGGCGGAATGACCGTTGGATATCTACATTTTCAGTTCAAAATAAGTTTATTGCATGAAAACGAAAGTAACTGCAGCAACACTACTGCTTTGTGGTAGCATTTTTACGTCACCTGCAAGGACTCGTTTACGGCACCGGTCGCTTGGGAATAAACAGAGGCAAAGCAGCCAGTGGAGACAGAGGAGAGCACAATGGAAGACGAAAATAACGTTACTAGTAACGCTACATTAGACGCGGGTACAGAATCATCAAATCAATCATTATTTGTATGGCGCTTTTCATACAGAAAAGTAGCTCAAAGTGCCTTACAGAAATTACAAAGAAGCAGAACCCCAAGAAGATTTGTGCCGAAAAGGGGGAACCGGAATTCCATCGTTTGGCTTTGGTTTGGGTTTAAAAAGTCAGACACCGACCAGACAACGGTAATCTACAAAACATGCCACCAACAAGCTGTTATTAGCAACTTCAACACGTCTAATCTTTTCTACCACTTAAAGACACGGCGGGATATATATCATTATCGGGATATAAAATTAGCTATATCAGGATATAAAATTTTGTCCATATCGCACAGCACTAATTACAAGAAGGAAAGAAAAAGTAGGACTCCAGATTCTCTATTCTGTAAAAGGTCAGCACCGTCAGTTGTCGGTTTGCAGTTGGTTAACCTCACAAATAAGTATGTTTATGTTCACCAAAGTATAACTCAATAACAAAAGCTCTGGCTGATTTACTTCACCTCAGCCTGCGAATCCAATTTAATCCTTTGAAAATGAGTTGGTTTTGTTATGAAAACGTCTCTGTAAATGCTGGTGTGACATGGAAGAGCACGAAAATGGCATGAAAGACGCAAAAAAATTTCTGTTGAAATTCAAAATAATAACACTTGATTTTGATTTGGCTCAACATAAGGTGTCACATGGACATGTACCCACATCACGCAGATTAGCTCAATGTCGGGGGAATAAAGAAGCAGCGGCTGCAGGAAACAGGTGGCTGTTCTCTCTCATTCTGACCAAGTGAGAATACTTTGGTCGTCGGCCACTGGACTGAGCTAAAGTTGGCAAGTTTTGACCGCTCTGGTTGGCTTCTGGGCTTAGTTTCGCTAGGAGCAGGGTCAGCGTACCACGGTGCCATAATTACATTTGGCTCCCACTCCCACAACAGGATTAGGTGATTTGTGGCCAAGAGGCCTTTATAATTGCCCCTGATTACCAGTTGCCAGTGCAGTGTAGAGAAAGGTCAGCCGGTCTGCCGTTCAAACACCCTTTGGGCTCATAATCCCTCAACGACCCGTGTCTGTGTCACCCCCTCCCCCCTCCACACCTCTGAGCATGGATCATCACTTTTGTCTGTTATTGTCTGAATCCTAATTGTTGTTCGTCTGCCTTCACCGTTCAGCAGATAGGAAACAGAAAAAACAAAGAAGTGCTGCAGCGGATGTCGAAAGCATTACCTCCATGTATGTGGTCTACGTTTTTCTTTTCAGAGAGCCATGGGTGGCTCATTATCCGTGGCTGGAAATACGTGACCTTGTTTGGAACTACAAGAAAAATAGACATTGCAGTGCTGCATTGTCTGAAAGCAATTGTGTCTCTCTCATTTTCGCCTCTCGTTAAGCTTCGTAAGGGCTTTGAAAAAATTCCCTCAAGCCCCCTCAGTGTTTTTCCCCTCTAACTGAGGGATTCCTCTTCTTTTTTTTAAGTTCCAGCTTTTGTTCGCCCGCTGAAAAGGAGCCGCTTGTACAGAAATAATTAGCTGTATTATGTGCGGAGATACAGGCATCTCCCTTCTGAGGTGAAAATCCTCTTATTCATCTCACTTCATGAAAGTCCAACATATCTCTGCACTTCAGCTTGTCAGCACTGGATGTTTTTTAACTGCACTGAGGGTGAATTTTAGTGCGAGTGTGAGGCAAACTGAGATAATCTGATATTATTCCACTGGCTTTGTTCAAGACATTTTGCATACGCGTTATCTACTGTGTTTCTGCTGAATATCATGGAAGTATTGTTGTGGTGTCCCCTTTTTTTGCCAGCTGCTGTTTCATATCAACTCCACAAGCGTTTTTCTTATTTATGCACCATGAAAAACCCTGTGGTTGTTGTGGCAGAGGTTAATACGCTCAGGGAGATTACGACAATGGCTAATCCATCTGAAAAACAAACAAACAGGCGTATTTTTGCAATCACCTGCAGACATTGTGGATGAGCTTAAAAAATACAAGTTGTGATTTTTATAGCCACATATTTTTAACATGGAGTGAAATAAAAACACTAAATTGGTGTGAGCTATTTTCACAGTAAACAGGAAGCCTCTTGTTTTGACAGACCGACTGCACAGGACAATTTTTAACAAACCTCAGTCAGTTTTTAACACTTTAGGCCTGAAATCCCACAGTATTAACACAACAGAGATTCACCATTGAGCCAGCTCTACGTTTTTACACTGAACCGACACCAGCATAGTGCTGCGCCTGTGTGTGATTTTGGATTGGATGCCATCAACAACTGTTTGCTCCTTTTTTACAGACGCCGGTATGACTCTGTTACTTCTGATTCCTTTGCAAAACAACATGTCAACCTTTTCTGGCTTTGCACCTTTCACACAGAGCAGTGAAGCAGATTCACTGCGTAACGTTCCCTCCCTGAACAGGCAACGGAAAGATGCTTAAAGTGTGACTTTCATGTGCACAGTGTTTATACAAGTCTTAAGGAGTGTGACTGCATATGTGAAAAAAGTAGTATAAAGCCCTTTATGGCTCCTGAGGATGCTGAACGTAATCTGATAAATTGCTCCCTGTCATGCAACTCAGTGGCTAAGTTGCACTGTGGGTACAGTAGGCCCCACATTTTGAAAAGGAAGAAGAATGTGTGGAATAAAAAAAGAATAGATCTCTGGTTCTGCTGTCTCAATTTTGATAATTTGCTACTGAGTGAGATCATTGGACTCAATTCAACAGATTACGTGCACAAGAGGCTTTATACTACTTTTTCACACATGTGTACTCCCCAAGATCTGTAAACACACTTATATGTCTAAGATTGGTGGAGTTACCATTTTTTACTTGAAAAGGTCATTGGCCAGTAAACAGTACAAAATGTACAACTAAAAATAATACATAAATGATCAAATTAAACTTAAACCCAGCCTAAACATAGACATTTCCACACATATCACTTGTATGAATTCACATGTGAAGCATGGTGAAGTATTATTACGTAGTTGTACCGATCAGTAGCACATCTGATTGGGCTCCAGGGGTAAAATTGCCAGAAACCACTGGAGACATCGTTTTGCAGCGCAGCCAAAGACATTTGGAAATTGTCCTCTGCACTTCACTGAGGCTAATAATTTCAGTCTCGACACAAAGCCCTTTGACTCGTCTTTGATGATGACTTTGTTCCGCTGTAAAACCATTTTAGCTGCCTGTGGACGGAGGGCTTATAAAAGATTTATGTGAGAAATGCCGTTTGAAAAGGTGTCAGCGCAGTATCACAACATGTGTGTTATTGCTCATTGTTGGGTGCAGGCAGTCTACCTACCAAGGTCCTTGGCTTTTCAGATAAAGGATGATGTGAATGACCCAGTGTGACTGTTTGTTCTCCAATTTGTTCTGCAGTTTCTCTTGATCCTGAAAGGTGCCTTTGGCTCAGAGCAGCGCTGCCTCTAAGGCTGGCTGAATTGCTTAACTGGGTGAGAAATGAAGATTTATTTGCACATCTGCGAGGCGCTCCGAGTCCACAATGTGTCTGAATTTCTCACTCATACAACAACTGAAGAGCAGATACACATTTTAAGCTTTTGTTCAAGTTCATTTCTATAAAGATTTTTTTCAGTCCAAATTTTATACTCATTTGCTGTATACAATAGTGACTCAACTTTTTCTGTACTTCGTTGGACTTTTTTATTTATCCGGGCTCCGGCCCCACACTATCGCCCAAAACTGCCACACCACCTTCATTTCCTGCCAGGCCCCAGTGCGGGCTCTCCCTCATCTGACCTCTCACACAGTGAACCCCATGAATGGACAATAGTGCCCTTCAGTGGGGCCCCACGACCATAGCAAAAAGCCTGCAGCTGGAGCACATAGCGAGGCTGCCCTGGCCTGAGGGTATGCTAACAGCTGAGGGAGATCACTGAACTGCCAAGGGGATTTTTGGAAATGCTCAGGGAAATCACAGATGTTAGGGATGAAAAGTGGCCTCTACGCCATGCGAGAGGATCAAGAGTTGGAGCTGTTTATTAGATGCAGTGGGAGAAGCGGCCTTTAACAGGTGCTCAGGGGCTGGATGGTGCATCTGGAGCTGAGCTGCACAAGGACAAACCTCTGGAAAACCCCAGGGCTATTTTTCATCAGACAAAGGAAGCGGGGGATTAAGGCGGCTGCGACAAAATCCACTGGATTCCTTGCTGGATGTAAAAAATAATTAAATTTCGGAAGAAACAATGAAAGCTGATTCAGTTTTTACCAGTCACATTACTAAATAAAGTACACTCAGGGTAGTACTTTAGATAGAAAGTCTAAAGCCCTTGAAAACTTGGTTTTAAATTTTAAATTTAAATGTTTGAGCCTCGCCGACTAGAATGAAGTATGTGAGTTTGACACCAGAAGGCTGTTTTCACATGAATCTGTTGAAACTGTACATTTTCTCTGTGCTCTGATTTGAAGAGGTCATTCTATGAGCATGATTTGTGACATCACAATTAGTCTGGAAGTCGATCGTGGTCCAATATTCAGCATACACAAGTCTGATGTGGAAACCTTGTCCAGCAGCTAATTTTGTGAGATGAAAGATCATTTGCATACTCACATTTGCATATCTTCTGGATATTTTTAACGAAGGAGAAGGAAAATATGCCATTTTAAGGACTTTAATGTGGTAATTCTGTTTCTCAACCGTATGTCATACACATATTAGGGAATTTTCATGTATGCCTTAATACATGAGTAGAGGGGATTTTTAAGTATTTGTAACATAAAATATTCATGAATAAAAGAAAAAAAATCTAAGTTGAAGCTGATAAAGAACATCCTCAGTAATCACATATATTTAGGGTTTACTCTCAAAAACTAAGCAAGTGTGCAACACTGATTTCTCAAACCAGCGAGAAATTCCCAAAACACTAAAGTACAGAATCTCTAATGAGATAGTATGTTTTTTAGGACTCTGTCATCATAGTAAGGGCCTTTAAAGAAGTCATATCTTGGCCTCACGAGACCAACGTAAAGAACCAGTAGCTTTGGTTGCAATGACAACATCTCTGCATGCTACGCTACCAAAAATCGTCCAATATGTGCATTTACATGGCTCAAAACTTGCTATATTTTCATAAAAAAATGTATTCGTAGCTCTGTATTGCAACAGTAATGACTGTTGTGTGTGAGTGTTTTGGTCAGAAGAATACAAAGATGAAGAAGAAGAAGAAGAAGAAGAAGAAGAAGAAGAAGAACTTCATTCTGGGGCAATCCTCTGGTCCCCAAGCTAAGCCCCTGTGGACTGAGCTACTGGCACCAGTTACCCATGTCTCTCCTCCCCACACTCAACCCATGCAGAGAGAAAATATAGTTTCCAGTATCCATGCCCACTTTATCCAATCAGGAGAGAGAATTCAATAAAGAGGCCGTCCAGTCTGCTTGTGAATGCGCAGAGATCAGGATCCTCCCGTTTGCTGATATGCCATGTCTGGTGCTTACCGCTCCACATTCATGCAAACAATGCTTACAGCAGCTTTAACTTTTTTAATTGTGCAAAGTAGCTCTAACCTTCTGAAATATAACAAGAGGAGGAAAAGAAGAAGAAGTTTTCAGACACTTGTTGGATCAACTTGTTGTTTTGAGCCTTTCAACCATGGAGGGGTTCAACAATCCTCTTCAACAAAGTGCATCAGCCACAGATCATTTTCCTGTCGACGTCACCTAATGTAACACAAGACAAAAGGCTATTTATTCCAGCCAGCCAGTTGTTTAAATGATTATTAGGAGCTCATATTTTCCTAATGAACAGATCATCAAAGGTTTGCGCCAACCCTCTCCATCTGATTGAGAATTGATTCACAATAGTCCAGGATCAGTTTCTTCTGGCTGAAGTGGTTACATAACACATCTTACTCTGATTGGGGTGTTCTTCTGGTTGTTAGTGGAATATTAGGCTTGAGATTTTATGCTCATGTAGCTCTCAGGGAGCCAGTGGTGGGTTTAATGGTTTCACGGAGCTCACTGATGGAGTATTGACCTTTATATTGCTTGTGTAATGAATGATCAATGTCTCTTAGCAAACACGTGTCCGTAACATGCTGTCATGTGCGGCGCGGCTCCCTCTGACGTCTTTGTATCTCGCAAACACGCTGGCACCAAAGCAATCAGCCGCTCGGTGCGTTTAGCTTTTTGGTTTCTTGTTCTTCCCCCTGAAGGGTTTCTAATTAGACGAGAAAATCAATTATGTCTAAAAACACACCAAACATGTCTTATCTTCTGTTGCCAGGGAGTTATTTGGTAGTTTATGCCACGGGGCAAGTGCAGACAAAAAATATGTATGCAAATGAGAAGCAGGGGAGGGGGAACAAGTCAGTGTGGGGAATGAATCCACGAGTGCACTCTTTGGACAAGATAAATACGATTTAAAAAAAAATCTGCAATCATCATCAGCATCACAAGGCTTGTTTCTCCTCCAGCCCTGTAACGATATTCCGTCCAAGAAGCCGTTTACTCCAGCCAGCCCTGCTGCACCGAGAAGTCGTCCACATACTTGCCAGCGCGCCCCCGCCCTGCCTCTTCAAATGAGCCTTCATTAGCATAATGGTGTGTGCTGCTGCTTGGTGATTTCTTTTAATCAACCCCGGAGTCACTGGTAATTAGTAACAGACGACTAATGGATTCTGATGGACACTCTTGGCATCCTCTGACTTGTCTGCTGATTTGATACGAGGAGAAATCTCAATGGCAGCTGCGACTGACAAATGTATTCCCATCGTGGGATTGTAGGGCAATAGGTTGATTTAGAAAAAAAAAAACAGCTGTCTGGCAGTGAATTCAGCACGTTTCTGATCTTCACTCCCACCTCAGCCATTGTCAGGTTTTCTCCAGCACATTTTTTAACTCATTGGATCTCAGGTTTGACATCAGCTTAATCTTCAGTCGCTGAAAGAAAAAAAAAAAAACCTTCCTCTGAGCCGATTGGAGGAAATTGACATTCCCTCCGCCGTTTCCATCTTTTGACTGTGACTCGCAGCTTTGTTTCTCCACAGGACGTGTGGCGATTGCAGCTCTGAAAGGTAATAGGGGGAATAATGTCCCGCGGTGCAAAGACACAGAGTGAGAGACTCAGTGCTTCTGGCGAGGGGACAGAAAAAAAGTTGTTAAAATTCATAGGACGAGAAAAGGAATCAACTGCAGAATACATTACGCAGCATCAACTGTTCCAAGGACAGGAAAGGTCAGACTGCTCGTCTGGCACGCTGTCTAGCAGTCAATGGGACTGGTGGGACTACATTGTACAAGGAAAAACCGAGGATTAAAGCCCGCAGAATGGCAAGCTCCAAATCCATACACCCAATCTGCGATGGCTTCCCTGCATCACTGTCCACATATATATATGTGTCCCCTGACAGCATGTGTGGGCTCGTGTTTGTGGCACAAGCAATCCACGGCAGCCACTGACCCATTTCTTATTTCAAATTTACCAGCAACGCAACGCCCCAATGCTCGCCTTCACTCGGCTGCCCTGACCTTTGATAGAGAAGACTTACAGATCATGTACCCTGCAGACAGAGAGCTTGTCTCCAACCTAATCTGTCCCGAGGCTGAGATTGATGCCGTCCAGGGCTTAGAGGGGTTTCAATACAGACATGTCGTTTCAAAAGAAATTCACTAGGATGTGTTGCAGCACGATTGCAAATTACCAGAGTTGTTTAATCGCGGATTGATAAGAACAATAGTTTCCCTGGAGACCAGACTACGACGCATTTAGCTCCCAGACATGCAACCTCTCCAACGTCATTCTTTGTCGTTCTGTTTGCTCACGGCCCTGCAGTTTCTTAGATATACACAGATCACTCACGCCTACACACATAGAAACAGGCAGAGCGCCCAAACATGAACGAAAAAATTTGAAAACCTGTGCTCTCTCCCCTTCTTTTTTCTCTCTCCCCTCTCCACGCATACACTTTTTTCTTGTTCAATGTTATGGCAATGTGAGATTACATTTACGCAGAGGCCCCACCCAGCCCACCTCCCCCTCCTTCCCAGGGAGTGAGTATTTCAACACAGGCCGGGAGTCTGGGTGTATGTATGACTGTGAGCCACACCCCGCAGCTGTGCACCTGGAACTGCTCCCATTCCAGCATGGCAGTGAACCTACACACCTGTTCACACCTGAGGCCTGTGCCTCTGGACCGCCACCTCCTCAACTGCCTTTGTTTCATCCATCAACTCAAAGAGACTGACACGAGCTGAAAGAGAGCAGGCGGTTTAAAA
>CAEMYA010000177.1:6363381-6390577 GCA_903131615.1 Diplodus sargus | reverse complement strand
AAAAAAAAAAGAGTCAGTGTCCCATCAGAGTAACGTCAGGTATGTAACAGTTTGAGAGAACGTTATATGAAGCTGTCGATGTCTGATCTGATTAGACATTTGCACTGTTTTTCACATCTATGTGTAATCTCATCCAGCCAGTTCAGCCGGTGCCTAACACAACACGTTAGCATGATGAAATGGTTGACCCATTTTTCTCACTTGGAGCGCAGTTCAGGAGAGAAACGAGTGTGTCATTTGTATTAATAACATTCACAGTGAAAGCAACAGGTGTTGTGTGATCTGTTGCAGCTGCATGTCCTTTATCTCATCTCTGATGTACATTGGCTGTACATCTGTGTGCCGTCAGTTATTTGCAAGAAAGATATGAGAACAGGTTCACTGAGGAGGACTGGAGTCAAATCTATTAGTGCTGTGTCTGCATCGGCATAGAAACATTTAACAGAATCTGAGAGTTGTCCTGTCTGTGTTAGCACCCCATACAAAAAAGTAATATATGAGATATATACATTATATGTTACATGTTTTGCTAGGCAATATATGATTTTCACATATGTTCATATCATATATGACATACCCATATTTAAATTTGTGAATGTTGAATTTTTTATTTTAATTTGAGTGTGCTGCAGCTGTACATGTTAATAACATATATGTCATTCATTAAGTTAATGACATTGAAAAAGCCATAGTAAAATGTGTATATGTGCAAAAATTAAAAGGATACATGATGAACATTTCATATACATGCCCATTATAATCTATACATATATGTATTGTTTGTACATTACATAATTATACAAATACATACATGTTATATGTATGAATGATTATATATTTGACATATGTGTATCTATATAGATAAACATACATATATGTATGGCTGGACATATATGCCCCTATAGGTATATAGGTGTAGAGCATACATGAAATACCCATAGTAGAATTTGTATATACACATACATGAAAAAATCTCTATAAGCGGAATTTTTATATGGTTTTACATGTTGCAGCTTTAATATGTTAACAATAAATATATTTTAAACATATATGAAATACCATAGTAAAATGTGAATTTGTACATGTATAAAAATAACATGATAAACTTTTCATGTATATGTCAACATTATTCTACACATATGTATAGTCTGTATATAACACATTTATGCAAATACATCTGTTATATGTTTAATCATTTCCATGCCAAGATATGTACATAAATATGTTTATGTCAATATATGGAACTGGTCCAATTTCAAAAAGGCTTCACAAATGGTTTGTACATATTTTCCATATATGTACACATAGTACATTAATGTATGGGAGTCTTTCTTGGAACAATGCTTTAGAATACATGATGCAGTAAATATTACAGGCAGTTTTAGTTGCCCGGATTAAAAAAAATTGCAGTTTTCTTGAGCAGCAGAAGTTTTTACAAACCAACTTTATTTCTTACAACATTTAGAGCTATACATTTCTACATAAATCCTTTAAAATGCATGAAAACTTTGGATGCGTTCATGATCTTAATAACATATTTGTGGTCAGTATATCGTCTTTCACTTACTTTTGCTTTTTATTGAGCTCCTGATGATATTTCAGGAGGTCTTTAGTGAATGAAACTTCTTCAGGTGTAGTAAAATGCTCGAAAGCTGTGTGAAAAGAAAGTAATCAACATTTTCCACAGACTTGAGAACTTTGTTTCAAATCTGTTTCTCCAAATAAAACATGAAACGTGTAAATGTATATAATTATCAATGCTAAAGTTAGAAAATAACCCAAAGTTTCTGATACCATATATGACTCATGTTAAATAACTCCTGACTCCTCCTCATGTGGCCTGTGTGGGTGTAGGGTGATTCAGTGTGACTGACAGCGTCGTCACCCTGCCAACATAAACAAACAGCCCAACAGCTGTCAGCAGAGATCTTTACTGTATATTGTTCAATCTTCATTGTATAAAAACACATGACATCACTTTTTCCAACACAGACGCACCTATATTAAACCAGTAAGAGGAGTTAACGCAAACACAGAACTGTCACATGAGAAACACACTGATTTATGATTAATGCATTAATGTGCATCACTGAGTGTTTGCCAGCGTTCCTAAAAATATAAGTATTCAAGTACAAACAAACAAACACCCTAGTTATCGTTCACCAGCTTTGAACATGGCGGTTAAATAACAAGGGTTTTGTTTCTGTTTGTTTTTATTCATCCTCTGACCACCTGTCAGTGTCACATATGTGTGACTGTGTCACTTTGCAGAAACAGGACAAACACTCTTTACTAATGACTTCACCACTGCAAACAAATGTGGGAGGTCTGAGCGCGCTCAGTCGCTCCACAGCGGGGCAGCCTGCCCTCCCTCATGCCTGCTGACAGGTACTGTATTAGACCATCTGCTGTGCTCTCTCACTGCCGTTTAACCTCAACAAACCGGACAGATTTAACAGGGGAATCACCTGTGAGGGCTGACCACCAGCTTACACAGAGAAAACAAGTGGATCCAAGGGAAAACACAACTGTGGATACTCCGGATAACATCCGCCTGATTTATGTTTTATTTATCTATTTCACCAGGAAGTCCCATTGAGATCAAGGAGAGACGTGTCTGAGGTGGCAGCCGTAGAAAATAACAACATACCTCCTTCAACAGATTCCTGACGATGCCCAATGTATATAAATGTGTCTAATTTCAGATCTAGTTGCAATTTATTCCATGACCAAGGTGCAAAGTATGACAATGCCGTTTTTCCCTAAATCTAAAACTTGGAAGTTTAATGTGTTTTATAGATTTAAAAAATACACTTGTGCTGTTGTCTGCGGGTGGTCAATGATGTCCAACCCCCCCCCCCCAAATGGTAAAGAATACAATGATGAGTAAGCGACTAAAGAGGCATCATTAAGACAAAGCTTGTTCAAATGGCTGCATGAGTATACGATGTGTCATCGTAGTCAAGCACATGCAGAAACGTAGCTTCCACAAGTTTTCCTTCACATTGTCAGTAAAATCAGTGACTCTCAACGGCTCAGAGAAACAAGTTCATTTTTGCCATTAATCTGTTGTTAATATGTGACACAGTTATTTTACTTTTACTGTTATATATATATTTTTTTTCATTGGGGACATCTCACATTGAGATCGTTTTGAGAGCAGAAAAATACAAATCTAATATCTCACTCTGCTCCAGTTTCTAGTCCCTGTCTTTGGCTTTGAAAAATGATCTGCAGTTATCACACTCACACATATAAAATGAGGAGGTTCTCTCATGTCAGTGCAAACAACTTCAAGTAATGTCCATATTAATAGTAACACATGCATATGCAGGTCCATTTTATGCATGATTCTAAACCAGTCTGCTCCTGCTAATGTGGAAAGCCTCACACATCTTCACACATTTTTTGTGTATTAGAAGCTGAATTAGTGGGTAATAGCTAACAATAGCAATGCTAAATATAACAGCTTTTGAAATGTGAAACAGCACCTGTGTGCTGAGACTTAATGTTATATTTAGAAACAGTGAGTTGCTTTTTATGGTGTGAGCAGAGACTGTGACTGTTTCATGTGTTAGCTGGTTCATCTCGCCTGTAAAACACTGTGAGAAAACATTGATTTTAGTCGGATCGTAACAACATGATTGACTGAACACTGAGGCCACATAATTGTTGTTTGGTCTGTGTGAAACTAGTCCGTGTCATTACGGACATAATTTGAAGTGTTCGCAGTTTGTTTTCTATTAAACTCTTTTGTAGCTTCTCCGAAAAAAATCTCTTGACGTGACATTAGATCGACAGCGTCTGTTAACTCTTTGACACGAAAAAACAAGAACGCTGATCCGAGGTCTGAGCATACATCGCCAATATCTGTTTTTCATTTATTCTTTAATCTTCCAAGACGGACACATTGGTTTAATTATCCTCTTGTTTCTAAGTTTATTAGGAAAAAAAAAAAGCTTTGTGCCTGAGAAAACAATAACGGAAACAGCGCTGAAATGTCTGAACAATGAGCGCGGCTGTCAGTCTGAATGTCAGCCATGCGTCTCTGCTGGGAACGGATGTATCTTTCCAGTTTGGCATGTGGCACCTCCAAAAAAAGTGGCTACCTTTCATCCACCTCGGTCTAAAGGAATAATAAACTTTCTCTCTCCTCTCTATTTGTATCTGACCAGTGCGGAGTATTAGTCAAGGCTGTCACTGGTGAGAGCCCAATTAGAGGTCTGAGACCGCCCTGAGGGCTTATTTTCTGCCCTGTGTTTTGGGGACTCAGTTGCCAAGCACTGCCATGTGCGCTGAAATCGTTAGCAGCTCTCTGGCACGTCACCCTGGGACTCTAAATACTTTAATTCTCTATGGTTGTCTCTGAATTGATTAATTGGTTGTCTACACACATACACAGGCTTCTCTGTCTGAGCAGCATCCAGTGTGTCGATACCGAGCTCTGTTTTTTTCTGTCTATGTTGCTGTCAAATGCAAACTTCCGCTGCTCACTTCTAATTGGCTGATGCACTATATTTTTATTTGTCTCTTTACAAGTTACCTCTGAAGTTGTCTCTAAAGAGAGAATATTTAACCTTCATTTGCTCACCCTGAATACAAAAAACATCCAGACGTGTTTTTTTTTCTCATATAACGTATTCAAGAAATCGTTTTAAATCCTGACCACGTTCAGCTCCAACTGTATCTTTCTCAAAGCTGCGAGTAATTGAGGCAAAGTCTAGTTACTCATATGCATGAATCAAGACACATGCAATACGAAATAAAAAGCAATGGAGACTACCAAATAAAGTTGGTATTTCAGTGAGCAGGCAGCAAGACAGCTGGACTAATCAAAACAGACCCAAAGCTCCTGTGGTCTCCTGCAACAAGTGTTAACGGTGCGAGACCACCCACATAGTCCACACACTATGACAAAATCAAGTTTTTTATCGTTTCAGCACAGAATATTTCAAAATGACACCTGGAATCTGTTCAGATTCAGCTGCTACAAGATATACAAACGATTGCAACGTGGCTCCAAATCATTTCCAAGTCTGAGGTCATAATTTTATGATGATTGGTGACAGTACTATACTATAGATAAAGACTGGAATTCACAGCAATATCACAGCTACTTGCAGCATAAAGTTGCGATGTTATTGCCGAGAAACTGGAAATACGTGTTCTGTGATTGATGGATGTTCTGATAAACGTGGAATCAAAAACGGGACAGAAAGAAGACAATGAGACTGATGTCAGAACTTACTGTTCTGTCTCCAAGAAGTCACATTTACAAACAACTCATTTGCAACATCAAATACATTCTGAGTGAAAGTCAATGTCAACCGAAGTGATTATTAGGTACATTATAGGAAATGTTGTTCATTAACTCGCCTTGCAAGATGCAGAAATGACTCTACAGAATGTACCAGTAAAATGTTCACTCAAAACAAGCAATCTTCCAATAAATTATCCTCTTGCAGTGGCTGCAGCATCATTCAGTTGTTCAGGAGGGTTATGTTTAGTTATGGCAGGTTCCTTTGTCAAGGAAGATCATGGTCTGTTTGAATCCAGGAAAAGTCAGCAATAACTTCGGAGACATAACATTTAACTGTCACTGTCTCTCCCTTTAGTCTTAGCAGAAGTTCTTATGTTGCCCAAACTTAAACACAGACTGCTGGATGCAAACCCAGGACCTTTCTACACCCTCATCCACCCTAACTTCCACCAACCATATAAAATAACAATAATATAAGCATAAGAGGATGTATCTCTGTTGTGAATTTGCTACATGGAGCTACAGAACCTTGTGGAAGTTTTGTCAAAAACCTGAGAGTTAGGGTACGAATCCTCTGCGGCTCTCTCTTTGGCCCACTGTGGCCTCAGCTTGTTCCTGTAGGTTTGATGCAAGCCTGTGAAATTTTTGCTCTCACGCTCACCTACACATGAGGGGGGCTCCACCTCCTGGACTTGCCCTGTGGGGGTTTTCAAACAGCCACGACTTGAAAGGTGTAGAGGATGTGGAGTAATAATGTGGAGAATGTGATAAAGGGAACAGTATTAAACTCCAGCCGATCACCAAGCTGTATGAGGCATTAGGTGACATGGCACTCAAAGAAAATGTGTCATTCTGGCATCACTGGCATTTGCATTAAAAATAGAATGTTTGGTCACTGATCTTTGGTCATGCTTGACAATTACTGTGGTAAAAGTGTAAGTCACACATAGGAATAGTACTTGGGCAAAAGCATCTGATATTTGGTGTCCTTAAAAATCAGACAGTATACAGTAAGTATAAAAAGTAAAAGTAAACTATACATATATTTACACAGATGAATTTACTGTTTACTATTAATATTACCCATCTGGCAGATTATTAGATCGAATTTTCAGCATTTCTCTAATTATGAGTCATTTTTTTTCGTCTAATTGCAGAAAACAACATGAATTCATTTGATGCAGCTGGAATCTGCAATGCAACTGGTTAGCAAATAAATGCAGTCGAGTCAAAAGTCGAAATATTTGCCTCTCAAATGTTGTGGAGTGAAAGTATAAAGTAGCAGAAAACGGAGATGTACTTGCGTAAATGTTATCGCTGGTTACTGGTCATAGTTGTATTGCGTCGTGCAGCAGCAAGATGTTGGTGCTCACGATGTCATGATGTCATGATGATGACAGTGGTGGTGGTGTAAATAATGACGATGATCCAGTCAGTGTTGCTACATGCATTCTGGTTTATGGCAGCAAAACATCGCTTTAACCGTCTGTATTGATTTCCTTCCGAATAACACTTGATTAATATTTGATGACATGCAAATGAATGTGAAATTGCATTGTAAAAAAAACAAAAAAACATGGACGTGCGTGTTAATAGCTTTTAAAACACGAAAACAACGTGGAGGTCCTCTAAATGTACCATATGGTCGCAGCAACAAAACCACACAGTCTGAGAGGAGGGGGGCGGAAGAAAAGCTCTGACCTTTGGCTGCCTACAAAGCATTCCCTAGACTATGGACCCATTGAACTGAGGTTCTTCAGAGGTTTCATATAAAGAGCATCTCTAATGTGACCGCCATGCACAACTCACCGCAAACACCAATATCACCCAGGAAACTGATTCTCTGTGCAGCTGCCAATGAGCTGTCTTTGCTCTTACAACCGTGTGGACGAGTCGGTCGCGTCCACGGCCCTCGTTGTCGAGGTGCTTTGTCCGTATGTAAAACAACACACACTCTTGTGTTTTTTCTCTCCTTGTCTCACACACGCACATGAAGCCAGAGTGTCATGTGTCCGTCAGTGCAGTTTGTAAATCCGGTCGGTATTCTTGGCTTCGCTCTGCGGAGGATATCTGTCTCCAACTCAACATCTGTTTAGCAGTCCTGTCAGCTGGAACAGTGGATAATCTCTAATTCTTCGAAATGTGGCACGAGTCGTGCATAATGCTGGCTCTGAGTCAGGGAGTATAAGAAAATAAATGCACATCCAAGCAGCTCTGCCAGGATATAGATTAAGTGCAACTGGCTCTTATTTATGCACTTGGTTGGCCCTATCTGAATATTACAGCACCGCCGTGCCTCCAGGAGCCCGAAATATAAACACTGAAGCTCATATTTAATTTATTGGCTGGAGTTTAACTTTTAGGTTTGTCTATATTTTGTTGTTTTTCGAAGCCACCAGGCCGTCGGTTACTTCAGATGTTGTAGAAGCGGCTGTTCGAAGCGCTCAACACATTTTTAAAAAAAAACCTCTTATCGGCTCATTGTGTTTGCTCAGCCTGTATACTCCATGTTGGATTTGGTTGGTGTTTTTATGATGCTTATCAGGTGTGACAGCTCTTTGTCACGACGATCTTCATGCTTCATAATGTCTTCAGTGTAATCTACCGCAGAGTGAAAGTTAAAAGGAAAAAAAAAAAGATGGAAGGGGCAATGTAACTGCAAAAAAGAGGAAAGATTTGTCATTCGTGCCTCTTGTGAATGGCTTGATTAAGATCTCGCAACAGCCGCATTTCCGCACTTTCAGCCAGGACTTATGTTGTTATTCCTTCGCTCCACTGGGAAGGCAGAGGAGGGCTCGGTGTAAACACCTCGAGAGGGCTTTCGCTCTCTTTTCTCTGCAGGTGAGAAGCAGCCCCTCGCTCCACAATGCACCTCTGCAGCCTCGAGGCCCCCCCACCCCACCCCCCATACACAGCAGCTATCTTTTCAGCGGGTTCGGGGGGTCACTATTTTCCCACCGGGGGGAAACTCTCTTTTTTTTCAGCTCATATACGACGGATGCATTATGGCCTCTGAATGAAGAATCGTAGCTTTTCAATGTGCATTCCTCTGGGTTTCTGCTCATACAGAGGGCCAGTGAATGAGAAATCAGCATCTCTATAAAACGCTCTTTTTGGCACACAGTCCCCCTCCTTCCCCCTTCTCCCTCCTCCTCCTCCCTCCCAACTCCGTCCCCCTCCCCCCACGCTGCCATTCTGTTGAAGTTGAGGAATCCATAGGAGGTTTATTTGAGATGCAAGCACAAGTGTGAGAACACTGGGCTTGGGAAAAAAAAAAAATCCCTTCCTTTTTGGCCTGAATGGGGGCATTTGAAAAACCGGACGTTTTTTCAGGAACTCCTTCAGCAGCAGGCCTCGTCGTCTGTCAGCGGGACAAAAACACTGCTGCCATTCAGGGAAGAATAAAGCTTCATTACCGCCTAATTTGATTGAGTTTCGTTTAAAAAAAAAAAAAGTATTTTGTTTCTGTTTTTTTGTTCATATCGGGATGATAACTGTAGCGACCCAATCTGGTAAACACGTTAAGAGACCCCGGACAATGTTTTCGGGGCCACGGATCGGATGCTTTTTCCATAGCTGAGGCTCTGCTTAGCTACTGGTGTCGAGAAATGAAAAGAGAAGTCAGTCACACAGCGATACCCAGCCGCTTCATTCAACTCCGCTCCCATTTACACTTTCTGAGAACATCAAAGTCGCTCGCTGTCGGAGTCGAATCGCAGCAAAAAAAAAGGGGACACAGAAGGGATGAAAATTCAGAAGTCCCTTTAAACTCGACATCATAGAATTGGCTTTCATGAGGACCAGTTCAACCGTCAGACACATGAATAATGCATTTCTTTCAGGGGGTTATTGGGTTAATTTGTTCCTGTTATTTAACAACACAATCATAGGATTTTATCACTTACTGTACATTTCTAATACAACCTTCCATTCCTGTACCTCAACTTCTGTCGCTAAAAAAGCTGCACACCCTCATAATAAAGATTTTTCTGCTGACACCCTGAATGTATGGCACTATGAAATGGATCAAAGGATGATATTTGCAGAGGCGTCGCCGGCACAGCATAATGAGATGAATCTAATAACAGTGTTGTAAAAAACATCCATAATGTCGACTAATGCACAGATACGGACGGCTGTGGGAGGCTGGCTGTGAATACAAACTCCGTCTTGGCTCTCTTGTCAACAGATTCTTTGGGTTTTTGTTTTTTTTCCCCTCCTGCTGGCGTTTCTGCACACAACGTAAAAAAGAATTCTAATGACACTCTTCGGGCTTTTTTCAGTGATGGCAGGGAGGGTTTTTTAGAGACCTCGTTGAGTAACCGCCCACAGACTTTACAAATTAATGCTGCTGGAGTCGAAAATTAGTATGCAGCTATTTTTATTTTTAGCCAAATAGAGTAATACTGGAAATGCTTTTGACAAAACCACACCGCAAACCTTTATTACGCTGCCTGCCGCAGACTTTTCTCTCTCGGTGAGAATGCGCCGATTTTGAAAATGATCTACAGGAAAAGAAATGTGCTTGTGTTTACTTCCAAATGGGCCTCCAGTGCCTGGATGAATTGGATCAATGCGTTGTAACTGACGCTGTCTCATTGTGCTGAATATTACAGCTTTCTGGGAACAAAAGTCCCCGGAGATGAAGTTGACACAAATCCAATTGTGCAGGGACGTAGAACATTTGTGTTTCATTCAGTCGGCTGTGGCTGATTTGTGTCTGCGCGACGGCTGCAGCTCCAACGTTTCTGGAGTAATGTCGTGAAAGCTCCCAGAGGAAAATGTGTGAACTGACAAATGAAAAGTCTTTTCCTCCATCCCCCAAAAATGACGCCATTCTATGAGGGGCTTAAACTAAGGCTTTTTTTTCATTGTTAGTGAATCAGTTGATTCGTTCAAAAGGTGTCTAAAGTGACATGTTTAAAGACCAAAATCAAAAAATAGTCACTTATATAGATAAGGCGTTAAAACTACACATTTGAGACACTGGAGCCAGCGAGTTTTAAGCGTTTTGGTTAAAACGATTGATTGATTCCCAAAATCTCTTCGTCATTTATCTTATTTGATTGGTCGACTAATTCAGCTCTAAAATCGACACGTCACATGTATCTTAGTTAACCTCGATCCATTGCTTTCCAGCAAGCGCAGCTCTATATACACCTAAATGCGTCACACATTGTTTTTGAGTATTTGGTACCCTCACACTTTGGGCTAAAACCCACCGAGCTGTTAGAATAAACAGCTTTTTGGGAGGTCTATCACTTTAATTAACACTGAGGGGGTGAGGCTGACAGCTGTGATGGCAATAGGCGAGCCAATCGCAGGTGCTGTGTGGGGCACGGGGAGGAATGCGAGGGAGTGTTTGACAGAAGAGGCCATGTGCAGAAATAAGATGACAGGTGGTTGGTCTGATCCAACGCCCAGGCTGCCAAAATGAGTTTGCCTCTGGGAGCTCCGGAGAAACATGACAGTGTTAATGAAAATGGCAGCGCCTAAATGTGCTACGCTCCACAACAACATTCCATCCCAAGGTTAGGAGAGTCTGAAATAGAAATTCACGAGCGCTATGAGAGGAAAGGTGTTTTTTTCCACTTGACTTGTGGACTGAATTGAACTTCAGCGGAAATGTTTCTCTTCAAAAAGTTTCTAGTTGAGGTTTCCAACTGTTAACTGGAGTCTCTTAATACAGTGTGGCTGCGATCCACCTCTGAATATCATGTTGGATATATACCGAATGTGATTAAGCCGAATCTTAGGTTCGCTCTACATATTAGACTCGCTCTGATGTTTACAGATGAACTAAATCTGATGTTGTGCTGCTCCGTCGTTCGAAATCAAACATCTAAAAGTTGCTCCTCTGTATGTTTTTTTTTTTTTTTTTTAAGTCTCTGTGGGAGCTGCTCTAAAAACAACTCCCAGCTCTCAGGAAGAAACAGACACCCCCAGGTGCAACGCAAGATTGACACACATGTGAGCGCTGAAACATTTTTGGGTTTTTTTTAAGGAAAGGCTTTTTCGTTGGTGTCTGCACACGTAGAAACGTTCGTCACTCAACATAGTATATTGTATTAGCCGCTTTGACACAGAAGCATCAGCCAACAAAAATGAATCAAACAAAACACTCCCTGCATCTGAGTGCTGCAAGATCCCTCGCTGAATTCAAAGTATAACTCACTTTATCAAGTACTCATTATATGTACCTTACAGTTAATGTTTCTGCAAACCACTAATACTTTCGGAGATGTCTTGACATTTCAATAATATGCATCATATCATATTCACGTGACACGTTTATGACCTGACTGTCACATCAGGAGGTGAAAGGCGACGGTGGTGGATTGAAAGGCGAGAAGGCTTCCAAACTTTAGTTTAGCGTGAAACGACTGTGTATTTTTCACGAGGGACCGCAGTGTTTTTCAGCTGGACTTTTTTTTTTTAATGAGACCTCAGGACAGTTTTCAGCCTAGTTCGTCTGGCAGCAGAAAAACAGATATTTTTGACATGAAGTCGCAACATCTCCAGCCTTGTTTGTGATATTTAATGTCAAAACACGATGTTTTCTTAACCCGAGCCAAGTGTTTTTTGTGCCTAAACCGAACCAGATGATAAGCACAGTGTTGTCGTAGCATCAAATGGAAAAAGAAATTAACATTTATAACGAAGATAGAGTTGAAATCTGGGTTGTCAAAAGATGTTCTGCTACACAAATGTTTTGGGACATAAATCTTTGCTTCTTTAAATGAAACATTTAGAGGTAATATCATTTTTTTGCTGGAAACATTGGAAAGGTTTGTGGTGCAAAGTACTTTTACCAATGTACTGTCTGTATAAGTAAAACTTTGAGGTATATTACTCGAGTATTTCCATCCAGTTGCAACTTTACAATAAATGGTTTATAACGCATGTCATTGTTTGTTAACAGTGACATTTTTTATGTATAAACTTAACATTTATTGATGGTGGTGTTACTTAAAGTAATTCAATCCAGTAACATATATTGTTTTGAAATGTTCAGTTCTGCATAACGATGTTCATATTTGGTATTTTTATGCTAATATGTATGTAAAGGTTTGTAAAAGAAAATCTTCTATCACTGGTTTCATCTTTAATAATCTATTTGTAATGTCAAATCTGTAACAAATGAACTATTGCCTGTTAAATATGAATGATAAATGTGGCGAAGCAGACGTAGAAAATAGCAGAGATGGAAATACTCAGGCGAGTACGGATACCTCATGATCTGCCAGACTCAAACTAAATCAAGTTTTTATCCCCAAACATGATGCAACTTCTACCCTCACCAACAATTTCATGCAGGAATAAACACATCCACATCCACTTAGCATGAATCCCTCTCTTCTATCTTTCTCTACCAAACCAAAACATTAATTCCAAGTTCAGTGTCTGCACTGAACTTGAATTTACTGCTGGAAAATAAACTGCTCAGCACGTACACAAAACATTCACAGCAGTAAACAGCCGGTACGTATTTGTCTTGTGGGCGTGTACGTTTGTGTGCATATGGATGTGTTTTTTATCCCTGCCAGCATTATTCCAACCGTATCACTGTAGATGTTCTCACTGTCAGCTAAGTTTTTTTCCATCGCGTTGCTGCCGCGCGAGGCGCCGTGCATGCCGGGGCCTGTTCCTTAAGCCTGCCATTCTGACACACACAAAGTGCTGCTCATCCAGGCTTTGTGTCGGAGATTAGGAGAGCAGATACGCTGCAGCCACAGAGAGACACATTCAAAATTGCTGCTTCCGTTTTCTCACATATATACCCCCGGTAGATTCCTGAGAACACGACGCAGGATTTGTCCCAGGTGGAGCAGTGAAAGTCTCAGCGGCAGCCCCCATGATGTCACAGCTTAAAAAGTGAAATCTAACTACAGTACGAGGAATTAGCGAGACGCCGCGGGGGGGGAAAGAACGGTTAAACCGATAATCTGGAGTGTTATTAGCAAACACAGTAGACTTTTTGGAGCATAAGTTAACTAGCCTGACAAGTTAAGGGGTTTTAACGCCCGAGCTCACAGCGCAGCACAAAGGACATCCAGTTGTTTCTAACTGCTTTTCAACCAAAGAACAGCGCGAGCCATCAAGTCCAATTAGTGTTGCGCTCTTATGTCACAGCCCAGAGGTTCAGAGCCGCACAGAGAGCAGCAGGAAAAGGATTAATGGCCCCTGAAGCATGTTGAGGTGGTTGGAAACATACTGTAGAAGTGGGTGAGATTGTTTGACATGACTGTCTTTCTATCCACCATCCAATCAGTGTTTTTTTTAATCTCAGTCTTTGCTTTTCTCAGAGCTTTTTATTTGTCCACTAAATAAACAGTTTGCAATTGTTTCTCACAGTTTTATGGAAGATGCTTCATTGTCTGTTTCGATCGTATATCAGCCTCTGATGTTTGCTCGCAAGACAATCTTGAGAAAAAGAAGAAGGGAAAGGGTTTACGCTGATTAAGCAAGAATGAGGACCGACGTTGCCACTGCTTGCACGGCTGTCAAAATAATGGATGATTTTTAATGTCTGCGCCAAATAAACCTTTCTCTCTACGACGTGTTTGCTTTGCTTTTCAGTCGATGGCGATAAAAGCGAGGATCCAGCTGCACGGATGTCAGCGGCGCTGTAGATCGCTGTGAGGCCTGTCTACGCTCATCTCTGGATCCTCCAGCTCCCTTTTCACACACCCCTTCATGCTTTCTGTATCTGTCTGAGTCTCCCTGCCTGGTTTTATTTGAGCAATTTTGCCTGGGTGGTTCCAATCGGATGCCTTAGAAGAGAGGTTTTTTTCTCTCTCTCACCCTCCGTTCTGTTAAAACCATATCGGCTGACAGTTGCCTCTGTGAAACCGCGGCTTCGGTTCTTTGTCAGCCTGCTTGCATTGTGACAGAAGAATCGCAAGTGCAAAAAAATAAGGAATGGTTAAATGAATAGAAAGGAAAAATGTGGGAGAGGTATGTGAGTGCACATGCAAAAGAAAAGCAGGAGGAAGTAAAATACCAAGTCCTGTGGGTGTCAGTGTCTGCATCTGTGTTGGTCATGGGTGAGGATTTTTGAGACACGTATGAGGCTATTTAATACAGAACAAAAGGAGACGACACTGATGGAAAAAACTGGCGTCTACATTCTTGAATAGCTCTCTTACTACAACTGCCTTAATTCTACTTGGAAAAGGCAGTTGATGGCGTCAATCAATACTCTTAAAATGCAGCAGAGGACAAGCACGGGCAGATTCTCTGGATTTCGCGCAGCAGAATTCTTGGCTCTGGGATCTGACAGAAATTGAGTTTCTTATCTAAAATGGCAGAGTGATTTCAGATTTCCTTTGCGTAGGCTGCATTGGGTTCTTTCCAGTTCTCCGCAGACTGACGGTAATGCCAGTGTGTCAGATTTACAAACCTCGAGTGGGCTGTATTTAAAGATACTACAGGTAAAAGTGAGCAAAACTGGCTTTGCATTGGGTCTCATCGTCTTTTATTTTCAATTCCATCGCACGTTTCTTGTATTCCCCCCATGTGCAGGGTGTGGTTGTGTTTTCCACATGGGGCAAAGTTGGGTCTGAGATGAGAGGCGCTGAGCGTTTGACTGCTGATACCCTGGAATTCGCTGCAAAGATACAGCTGGGATCATGAGCGCAGATCACCTTACTGTGAAAAAAGAGACTGATAGCAGCTGGAAAGCAAATGAGCATGTGTCAGCCATCTGGAAAAGTCACCCAAAGCACTATACATCCTCTGTGCTGAGACAAAGGAGTCATTTTACTTTATGAAAAGACTTGTTCTCTCTTTTCCACTGCAGATGAAGCAGAATACTTGAGCTCCCTTTTTAGTCAGATACAACAAATTTGGGATTTAGTGCTCCCTGAAGTCTCTTACAAATTCACTCTTACATTCAGCAGACTTACGGCACGTCCAATCCCACATTTGATGTGCTGACTGCTTCTCCCACAGACCCGACCGCGCTTTGATTGTTCCGAAGGCCAAACGTGCTCCAAGTGAGCCGCACCTGCTGCTGTTAAGCTCAAAAGCAGTTGGCTAAATTTGGCAGGCATGAGAACTAGCTAGTGGAGTTGATGTTTGTTTGTCCATGCAGACCAGAAAACACCACAAACAGCCAATCTTAAAAAAAGGGCTTAGATGTGGTGCGTGGGCGGCTGACATCTTGTGTGGCAACCATATGTTTCAGTCAGGAGACGATTGAGGTTGAACGCTCCCGCCAGGTGGGACTACAAAGAGAAGTTTGTATGAGGTGTTGTCCAAATACATACAAACAAAAAGTGGCTACAGCTTTTTCTAAATGGAGGTGTTAAAAAAGTAGGCTGCCATAGAAAAGGGCAAGGTGTCCTATACATCGAGACAGTCTTTCCTCAAAGGTATTCATTTCCTAGAATTGATGCTTTGCACTTCCACACACCAGTCAAGATGCTGTTCTATGGCGCTAGATAATGGGCAGAATGTTGTAACGGTGCATTTAACCTCTGACCTTTTGGATGTCAAATTTCAGAATTGCATCATTTAATCCTATTAGACATTTGAGCTAAAATGTACTGTAATTATGGTATGAATTCTTGAGTTATGGCCATAAATGTGTTTTGCGAGGTCATAGTTTCCTTGACCATTGAATTTTGGCAACCACATTCGAATCAGTTCATCCTTGAGTCGTACTTGACATATGCACCAAATCTGGAGAAGTCCCCTCAAGGCGTTCTTGAGATATCGTGTTAATATGAATGGGACATCGGAGGGACCGACGGACAACCTGAAGACATGACAAAACAAAAATATTGAAACTCAAACCACGCTTATTTTCTTATTTCCTCAAATCTGGTCAATTCCTACATGAACTAAACATTTCTTGAAGGATTACCACTTTCAGGAAGTTACAACGGGGAAGCTGTGGGTTTCACATCGACCGTCCAATGAGCACTTGAGTGAAGCTAACTGACTACATTACAGTGAACAGCTGGCTTGAGACTTGCATCACAACACCACTTGCGATGTTGTAAAGCTGGTCGGTTAGGGCCTCACACTCTCTCCTGGACCAACCACTTGGCCATGACCAAAACCACCATTCTGCTGACAGGCTTGAACAGCACATTCATATTAGCCTTCAAGTTCTGCTTCTTACAAGAGGAACAACTGCGATAAAATACAATATTTCCCACTGCCGATGAAGGAACTTCAGGACTGGCAGTACACCTGTGTCTTCTTTAGACAGTTACCTCTAAAGACTCAGCCTGTCCTTAATGGAAAGAAAGGCCTTATAAGTTGTTTGTGCAAGCAGTTTAGTTTACGATTATTGTTTTGCTGCGACCACTAATGGCTGCAATAAAAATAATGAGAGCAACGTAAGAAAGCAGTCGATGCTGTTCAAGAGTGACAAAGTCCACTCAAGGAGGTCAGTGGGGTTGGTGGTTGAGACCACTGTTTATGTCCTGAGCAAAATCCAAAAGTCATCAGTGAGTTCTTTAACTTATGTAAGGCGCTTAAACTACGTCCCATATGTAATGTGTCTTTGATGTAACATACGCAACATAGTTATTTTACCTATACCATGATAATTTCCAACACCTGACCAATGAAGGTCCGGTCTTGTTCGCCTGTGGCTCTCCAACAGTCATATGTTGTAATTTTGGGAGTAACTTGCAATCAATCTTTTCAGTCCTTGAGGTTATTGGTATCTGTTTCACTTGTCAATGAGCTTGCTGCAATTATGTAAGAGAGCAAAAGAAGCTACAGGGCTGTAACTGACAATATATTTTAAATGTCCCTCCCCAGAGGTCAATAAAGTATTTCTGATTCTGATTATATTCCCTAATTTTCAGAATTCAGAGTGACATAGTCAAAATTGCTTATTTGTCCAACCAAAAGTCCAAAGACTTGGGCGACCATTTTGGACTCATTGCACAAACACTCCCAAATCAGAAGAACTGGGGGTTTCCCAGTCTTCCTGATCTACCGATACTGTGAGAACGCAGCGTTACAAGTCACTCCTCGGATGAGCTCTGTGGGCCGCTGACAACCATTAACTTCAGATGACTGAGGTTGAATGCTCACTTTCTCTGTAATGAGACTTTAACTACGGTGAAACAGCTCAAAAGTGCTGCAGTGGTGTTGGTGTGTAGCTGCAGGGCAGAAGCTGATATCTGAACCCACAAGTCAAGATTAAAGGTTTCACTTCAGAGTGGTTCTGTACGTCTTAGAGGCCAGATTGTATAACTCGTGGAAACTAATCAGCAACAAAAATGTTCCCCCTCAATCTAAATCTCACAGCATGGTACTTTTTCCTGCTGGTATTTGATTGGTCAGTGCAGGTTGTTTCACGATGACTCTGCAGTGCTCCAACTTTCTAGGTGTGCCATCTTGTTTTTTTTGCCTGAGGCTTCTTCAACATTAAACCCCCCGTTGTGCCGACGCAGTGGTCTCATTAAAACGAATGAGGAAGCCAGCATTTTTTTGACTGTGGTGTTATAGTCAGAGCGAAAAGGGCCCTGAGGCTGTGGAAACCAGTTATACTCAGGCCGGCCCTTGAGCTCATCCAGGTGTGGGTTTGATATTCAGACGAAACAGGAAGCCCATGTATTTTCCACCTCAGCCCTCACCCAACCTCGGGAACTTAAGAGTCTTGTCACCTCTTCGCTGGAAGTTTGCGACAGGTAAAAGATATTTAATCACGTCCGCAAATGAAAAGGTAGCTTGTTTTCATGTTCTTGTTCAGCTCCTCCACAGAAACCAACTTTCTCGCCTCTGAAATTGCAGCTCAGCAGTACAAAGAGCTCATTTTCAGCTTCTCCCAGACTCCTCACACCTTCAGTAAAGCTGAAGTGGCAGCTCCAGCTCCTATCAGGGTGCTGGACATAATAGCCATGTGCTAAGTGGACGGCCGGGTGCCTCCAGCCGACTAACAAGAGGCAGCAGCACGGCCGTGGGCTCTCCTACTGGCAAAGACCAGTCGACTGTGGCTTCAGGGTAAATTTCATTCCCTTGATCAGGACTTTGTATTCAGTGCGCTTGATCTTTTTAGAAAAACAACCATTTAGTCTGGCATTATTTTTACGTGATATGGATGAGCAAGTACACCACTATTTGTGTCCGTTCAACCACTTAAATCTGATCTGTATCCATTTCTGTACACCGAATGGGCAGGGTATAAAACAGGTCTGGGTGGGACTTGTCAAAAGTTGCTGACTCAAGCCCCAAATTTATGTGATGTTGATCAGAAGTTGCTATTTTTTATTTGTTAGTAAATCAGTTATAGGACAGGCTCTTTTAAAATATGTTTATTATATGTTCCGGCAAAATATCTACATTTTATCGTTATTAGATCCAGATTTTGGATTTTGTAATATCATGATACGGCATAAGTGTTGTCTCCTCCTGGTATTAATGACTGAATTACAGTAAACTGAGGTAATTTTTATACTTACCAGATTGTTTGACTTCATATTGTAACAATATTGATATCGAGGTATTTGGGTAAAAACATCATTACATTCGCCCCGGCCTACAATTTCTGAAGTGCTTTTAGGGAGATTTCAATATAATGTGAACATTTCTACCAAATTTAAAGAAATTCCAGGAGAAAGTGCTTTCACAAGACTAGGACAAACAACTCGAAAACATTATAAAAATATATATGCATGCAAAATTATTTTAAGACCGTTTCTCCCAGCTCTACTTTTTAATAAACTTTAATTAATAAACTTCAATCAGCTACCAAAATGAGGACTTTCCTTCATCACAAGTAGGAGTATTGACACATTGTACTCAGATGATAATGAATTTTCTGTACCAGACGCTCTTTTCAGCCGAGTCTTCACACAACCCTAATAAACACCATTTAATGTGGTTGTGCTGCTTTACTCAAGTAGTGTACCTTTAACCACTGCTGCAAGGCATGTGATATCACAGTTTCCTGTCATGGATATTCTCTGTTACTGTACCTACATGCCTTTTTGGACTCTTTTTCTACCCTCAAAGCTAATTTGGCATCTCAGTGTCTCAGTGGTTGCACGGGTCAACAAGAGAATCAGGGGGCTTTTTTTGTGTGATATAGTAGCCTACATATCTATACCGGAGCAGCACATACAACTATATCACACCCCTCTGAACAACTGATTTACAGTGGGTATTAAAGCGCTTTTCATTGAGATTCTTCTGCTTTCTTCTTTCTTTTCTGCAGCCAGTGGTTTGGGTGATTTACATGCCCTGACAGTTACAGTAAAATGTCTGTCAGGACACGTCACTGCTCCTCATAAAAGGTAACCTATTTTACCTAATATGTCACTTGTCATATCATTGAATTTTTATTGGCCAGAGGTACATTTCTTCTTTGGTTTTCTGCTTTGATTGGCACAAACGAGAGGAAATGTAGACAATACCTGGGCAAGTAGAGGCACAAAGACCGAGCCAGACTTTTCCTACATTAGTCATGAAAACCACCATTCACCTTTCACTATAACTCAAATGCCGCGTCACAATTGAGAGGTTGCAAACCTTTTGCTAATATACATTCAGTATAGCACAATGATGGCACCTCATCTGAATATCACTAACAGTCACATTAATCTCAATCTTAATGACTGGCCACGGATCACAAAGAAAGTGGAAGACTTTTTAAATCGAGCCGTTTAATAGACACATTACGATGAGGTTAAATATGCGGCGACTCCGACTCGAGCTTTAATTAAAGTTACTGGTGAGAGGACCATCCTGCGTGTTGAGACAGAGGAGATAAAGTCAACGTGGCCTGAAGGCAACTATGACTCACTGATGTTATTTTGGCTCTGGCATTGGGATTTTTTTCCTGAGGGGGGCTCGAGTCTCCTCCTGTTTCACAACTTTTCAGGAGAGCCGCGCCGTGTGAGGCGCAGCTTCGCCACGAACAGCCGTCAGGAAAAACATCAACAGCCTCCGCCGTCATTCCACTGTTTCAGCAAACACCTGACCAAACACAAGACGCCCGAGACTGTGGAGCTCCAGAAACCCATTCGACTCGCTGTTAATTAACCTCATTGCATATTAAGCACGATCCTCAAGCTAGAGAGTCTCCATAACGAATCAGATCTTTAGAGCTGGTTCAGCACCAATATTTTTTTTCTCCGGGTCTGATTCAATTAACCTGCTTCTATTGCAGCAGATGAGCCAGAGAAATTACAGTATCATTTTACATATAATGATCAATAACAGCATCATTTGGCCCAGGGGAGGGGCCCGCTGTCTCAGAGGGCCGCAAGTCTTTATCCTGTAATTAGACGTCTGTGGTCCCTTCAATTAATCTGAACCCAGAGCGCTGACATTTTCCACATCTCACTAATGAACAACAGCACACTTCAACAAAGATGGAGTGGACTACACGGCTGCACAGGGATATGAACATGGATGACATATCGTGGTTGCGGACTCGCTGTCTGTGGTAACAATGCGAGAGGCAGCTCCATGTTTTGGGAGGCGTCTAATGGGAAATGGCTCCTATTTGGCCTGCTGACGAGATAGCATACATCTTAATGAGTTTCAAATTAATCTGTTCTTTCAGCCACCACTGAATTCCACTCTTCAACAGTTTTAAGGAGACTATAAATATTTCAGTATGGAAATGATCTCCGTCTACTTCGCCCTGGAATTGCAAATTCATTTCCCTTCCACCAGCAGAGGATAAAATGACTGCTGTTGGAAGGATTGCTCTGAAATTTTATCGCGGAGCTGACCCATGATAATGGTTTAAAGCTTAATAGGGCTGCCAATTTATATTGCAAATGAAATCTACTTTGCTGAGCAGATATTGGAGGGAATGACTCCAAACTCTCAAGCATCCCATAATGGTCATATTTGCTTGAAATAATGACAATTTCGAAAGGAATTAGGATCAAAATGTGAAATGGTGCGAGTTGTGGGATTTGTAGGAGCAGCTCTCCTGGCAGGGGAACTTTGAAGTCAATGTGTGTGGTCAGAGCAATAAAGAGAGAGAGCTAGAGGGTGAACAATGAAAAAGTTGCGAGCCAACCGTGCCATAATGCCGAAGATTTACCGGCTAGACTGGGTAGAAATTAATTTCGGATTGCGTCTTATTGGATTTCAGTCTTGTGATGTTTCCTAAAACCAAAATGCGGGTTAATTTGTATGATAAACATCCAAGTGTTTGTCTGCAGGAGGCAACAGCAAACATGCATCTGACTCCCCCCAAGCAGCTTAGAAGAATTAGCCCGATTCCTGTTTCTCACTATCGGCAGAGCATGAAAGCTGCAAAGTGATTTTCGGAGGCTGTGGATAATTTGCTTGCACCTGCAAAAACTCGGGCTTCTCGCTGCAGCTATTGTGGCAAAATAGGACAAAAGGGAAGGGCAGGACGCAGCCTCTGCAGCTGTGCATACAGGACAACACTGCACAACACCAGTAAAGTTCAACAACCGAGCAGACGGAGCCAAGACATAAAAGAGCTGCGAGGAATCCAGACCGGGTTGCTTATTTTCCGACACCCAGACAGTGGAAGCATTCACCTTGATAAAAGTCGACATTTTGTCTGTGCTTGGATTCCTGTGACTGACTCCGCATTTACACAGGTCGAGGAGCTTAAATGGAGGGAAGAAATTGGGTCTGATAGGAAGATGTTTGCAGACAGAGAGAGTTGACTTGAGGTGAATGTCTGTCTGCCACGTGTTTCAGATCAGATATAAGCGTAGTAAAACTGTGGCAAATATGGCGGTGACAGCGACTAATTCAAAAATCAAATGTGCCATTTTATGAATCCATTTAGTCCCACGGATAAATGCGCTGCACGTAATTCTATTGTCTGTGCAAAAATGCAAAAACAAAAAGAAGCACTGATTGTTTTTTTTTTTATTATGACAGTAAAGACAAATAAAGGCATGATGCCAAAATCTCTGAGACTGATTAGCTGTGAATTACTGTAAATTAAATTGCGGGAAAGGCATTTCACACCGCGAGGAGAAAAAAAACCTTATCTAATTCTATTTTCATAAACCGAACGTCGAGATTGCTCTTTCACTTTTTTGCGCCGAAATTTCAGAAGCAGGAAATTAAAACAGGCAGCTGTTTTATTGAGATAAGCCGCAGTCTTCTTTGCGTGCATTTATGGCATCTTGCATGCTAATGGAGTCATGGCTGCTCACCAACATGTGTTGATGTTAAACCCTGTCAGGTGCAAAATTGCGATGATCATTCATGGTCCAAAACTGTTATTCGCTGGCTAACGTTCCTCCCCTAAAAAAATTTGGCTTGATGTGTCGTGTCTTTCATTGAGATCGCTTCTGTTTAGCGGCGGAGCTAATTATTTGTCTCGCAGTCTGTACACACTCTGTCTACTTCTGTCCATGTCTGGAATTAAACAGTGTGCATAATTCTCACTGGATTCGCAGTCTGGCTTTAGAAAGAAGGGGAAAAAATAACGGGTGGGGTGGCGGGGGGGAAGTAACTCACCTTCTCTGCTTAAAAAATGAGAAAGAGGAGTCTGTAATGAGGGTTTACACATTCAAGCCCATTCCTCTGTGTGCACCAACGGACCAATTTGCAAGCTTCCTGCATTCATATTGTTACCGACTGTGGCGGTAATTCCACACAGTGTCTGAGCCCCACATATCACCTCCTAATAGAATTTCTTGCATTCATGCTCACACCTGATTACCAAAGACAGTGCCGCTAGATGAACTGCCCCCTTTCGTTTTTTAAATGCCAATCATGTACATGCAACGTACATCTTAGTCTAGTTGAGCGAACCGCTGAATACCAAGGGACTCCCCCCGGTTAACGGGGTAATATTTTTCTCATTGAATCGCCTTCAGAGGAAGAAAGAAAAACCTTTTGCGGGGATACAAGGTCATTCTTAACACTAAATACTAAACACACTGCTCTTCAATCATATTCGATACACTCAATGAGTTCTACAAGATGCGTTTCAACACCATGTCTGCAAACAGAGTAGTGCAAATTGAAGGATATGCATATGTAGTATATGTGTGATATATTCAGAAATGGATATTATTTCACGCTGGGCTCAAGTCTTATGATGTGTGGAGAATACAAGCAGGCCTGTGTCATTTCAAGCAGCAGATATTTGCATTTGCTACAGTCGATCTTCAGTCAACATGGCGGTTTCTCCAACAAATCAGAAAAACACAAAGCAGTGCATGAACCACAATATGATACGCCATGTGTGTAAGCATATAATGTGTATGCTGACAAGATGTTAAGTGCCACATCTTGAATGGATTCTTTAGTTCAAAAATGTTTGAACTTGAGCAATCTGGCAGCACAATCAGTTTCTAAAATCAAAATAAACAGCTTTTGTTTCTTGCGAAATCTGTTTATCATGACATAAGACAATGCATTATCTTATGGTTTTAGATATTGTTAAAGCATGATATGGCGTGAGTTTGGGGTTTTCCTGGATTTAAGGGCTGCATTACAGTAAAGTGATAATTAAGATCCTGATCCTACTAGTTCTACTTGCCTTTAACTACGTAGTCATTATATGCACTTATACTGATGATTATTTTTCATAATTGTCATTGTGTTAATATTATATCCCTACAACATTGTTGCCAAACTGATATCATGGTTTTCAGTTTAAGATATTGGGATATTGGATTTTGTCACCGAGTCCCACAATTTATTAAGTGCTTTCAGGGAGATTTTTAAAAAAAGATATTGCACTATGAATCGTGTATCAGGATATAGCCCCACAAAAAAAATCACAATATTATTCAAGGCCATATCACCCGGCACTTAACAATGGTGCTGGTGTTGTTTTTAATGTTACTGTTTCTGTTACCTTCTGAGGGACTATAAATTAGCATTCTTGCTAAAAACCTGCGTGTTTGCATTGTGTATTTTTAAACTGATGTTCATTAATGTGCTCCATCCCAATCAAACGAACAAACAAATAAATAAATAAAAGCACAGCACCTAAAAGATATTCAGATTTTATCACCAAAGGCAAAAAGAAATGCAGCAAATCCTCACAGCGAAGAGAACAAGACCAGCCGTCGCATTTTTTTAAGTGTATTTTCGCACATGTTCTGTCAGCTGACACAGTGATCACAGAGGATGTGCCTGTATACTGTATCTCAAACAGCCCTTCAGATCTTCCAGTGTGACACCACAGGAATAAGCGGCGCGACACACTGCGACGAGCTAATTGTTATGCTGCAGCAGTTCAAAAGCCGACTGGAAGGTCAGTAAGAGCATACTATGTTTAGTAATCCATGTCTGACTCAGAAAAACTGCAACCGCTGACTCGCTTCCTGCATGTCTTTCATAATATCGTCCACTCCCAACATGTGGTCAGTTATGGAGACACATTTTTTTGAACACCTCACGTCCCACATGATCATTGTTTCACCTGGTATGATCTTGATCAAGATAAGAAGCTTTGAGAATAAAAACAAACAAACCGAGTCCGTCATCTGTAAACTGGGTTTATGATGAACTGATGATCACAATCTCTCCTTCAACGAGAGGAAAACAATCTGATCCTACGGTCGGGCCGAGCACAGCATGTGATGACCTGAATGACTCCTCTGCATGTGTTTATCTTACAGTATGTAAGTTTAGCGGATCTAGAAACACATAACTCTGCGTGTCAGGAAAGTTAGAGGCAGAAACAATCATTAAGCCTCGTCTTGTCGGGACGTACACTATATTCTTTCTCTGACAAGGTTTGAAAAATAAATGCTTTCTGTGGCTTATAATCTTTTTTACATCAGCCTCGCAGGAATTTCCTTCACTCTGGCAGATTTTTCCGTCGGTTTCTGTCTCTGTGCCACTTCTGTTTTATTTGGTGAGACCGCCTGAGCTTAACAGATTTTTATAATGGACTAAATCACAGGCTACCACCACATAGACCCCGAGAGCGTTGCTCACTGCTCCTTTCATTTGGCCCCTATAGCAGTGACATGACTGACTGTCACTGATTCGTTCTGTAAAGGAAAGCAGAAGCTGAGCTGCACTGTTTCTTTATCCAGTGATATGTAAAGCAGATCTGTTGTGTTAACTCACCATAATACCTCAGCGAGGCAGCGCTGTACACCAGCTGTGTTTGAGATGGGGCCGGCATCCGGCACCTCTTCAACCATTCTTTTCACACCGGGGTGTCACTCTTTCATGTTCTAATGTTACATCGATGTAAAATATGCTGCCTCTCAGTGGCCATCTGGGGACGGCCGGTTCTGGGCTGTGATAGTAAACGAGTGGATTACAGGGGTCAGTTTCTCGCTGGATGCACAAAGGGGATGATGTAATGTGTCCGGCAGCCACATGCAAATGGCAATCGCCTGCAACAGTGTTAATAAAGAGGCAAAAAATCACATGCTGGTTAATGAGGAGGTTTTAACTGTCATCTCCGCCAATTACCATCCTGACATAGTGTAAGGACAGCGAACTTGTCGATGTGCTGCTTCAGTCAGCCTCCCTGGCGTGGTGGATTTTCCTGATCGCAGGCGAAACTGGAGCAGAGAGAGCCAGTTAGGAGGAGCGGAGGCTTGAAAAAAGCTGAAGAGGAAAAGGGGGGTGGGGGGACTGTGGTGGTATTTTCCTGCATGCAGCCTGATCCTAAAACACAGGTGCAGCCTCTATGCAGTCCTCTCTGCCTTGAAGCGTTCCCCACCCCCCCTTCTGCAGGGCTGCAAAGTGTTTGTCCATCTGATCCTCCATTAAATCCTGATTATTATGGATTTGTCTTTTTCCAACCTGTCATTTGCAAAGATGAGGGACTGCTGAAGGTTACCCGGCAAGGGTGCAGATCTGACAATGGTGCTGTTTGTTGAAAACGTTCAGAATTAATGAAGTAAAGTTTAGCAGCTCATGTTTAAACTTGTATCTCTGTTGCCAAAGTGCAGATAATCATACCCAAATTCTGCAGAAAAGACAATTATTAAAAGGTACATTTCTGCAAAACCACTGATAAGTTATTTAGTCATTTCAATTCTTCTCTTGTCACAATGCTCTTGTTAGGTTAGGCACAAAAAACACTTGGTTAGGGTTAGGAAAACATCATGTTTTTGGCTTAGAATATTTGTTTTGGTCACCACAAACACTGCAGGAGATGTCCCGACCTCCTGTTGAAAAAAAATCGTATTTTTGTAGCAACAAAATCAGCTGGAGATGTCCCGACTTCCTGTCAAAGATATTTGTAAAAATTTGGTACAGACATGGCTGGAGATGTTGTGACTTGCTATCAAAAACTTCAACTCCTTCTTGCCACAAGCATGGCTGAACATGTCCCAACTTCCCGTCAAAAATATCAGATTTTTGTAGCCACAGAAACAGCAGGAGAAGTCCCGACATCCTGTCAAAAATAAATGTTTTATGTGGCCACAAACATGTCAAAAAGATAAAAAATGTTCCTCGCCACAAACTCGACCAAAGACATCCTGACTTCCCCTCAAAATAAAATAATAAAAAGAAAAGAAAATATAAAATATTTTCTCGCCACAAACATGGATAAAGATGGTCCAACGATGGCCAAAATATCAGTTTTCTTCGCCACAAACAGATAGCCTGACTTCCACTCAAAACATATCCGGGTTGGTCGCCACTAACAAGTCTGGAAATTGACAGACCTCAAAAACATCCTGTGGTGTCACTCTTACAAATACTGGAACGCCGTCTCGAACTGCGGTTACCGGCTTTTTGGCCGAAAAACATTGTGAACATGATATGACACATTTTGTGAAGACAGTATCAATATGTTGGGGGTTAGGGTTAGGGCGTATCTGTGTTTTTCTTTTGTTTTTTTGCAAAGCACTTCATCTAACATCTTGTCCTCGCGACCGGGCTGCTTATTCTGAAACAATCCAGAAAAACGCAGCACGTGCCTTCTCTACAGCTATCATGACAATTACATTTGACACAACATGGGTTCTAGTCTCACTTGCTTTAACACAAAATGACATTGCAGGACTCAATTTTTTTTTTTTT
>CAEMYA010000177.1:6314797-6363229 GCA_903131615.1 Diplodus sargus | reverse complement strand
CCTCTGAGAGAGAGAGAGAAGTGTGTGTGTGTGTGTGTGTGTGTGTGTGCAGCAGAGGGGGTTCACACACAGCTGAGATGTGGGGCTCCCAGCGGCGTCATGCAGAGTCGATCATTGTCTCTCTCACACTTTCTAACTAGCCATTTCACAACATCCACACAGCGGATCGGGGCCGTACAGAGCGGCAGCAGCAGCAGCAGCAGCAGCAGCAGCGGCAGTTCTTTTTGCCCCCGGGGCTTTTTTTCTTTTCCTCCCCCGACCCGTCGACCATAACCAACAATTTGGATCCACCGCGCAGGATGAGGGCAATTACTGGACTTAATCTATCATAATGTCTCCTTTTCCCGATCGACTTGATAGTCAAATGAGTTCAGCAATGGCTGGAGAGATCTGAGTCCCCCCTCTCTCCTCTCCTCTCTCCTCTCATGAAGCCTAACTCCCCCAAACAGCACTTTGATTTCCCTGAGAGGCTCATCGGTGGACATCATGAACACATCGGCGGGTTTTACGCTCAGAGAGCCGCTGGGTGCGTTTGATTTCGGATTACTGTGACGACTTGTTTGAAAAAGGGGGGAGATTTTTTTTTTTTTTTTTTTTTTTTCTGTTGGAGGAGTCGGCTTCCTCTCGCTCCTGTTCGCTGTCCTCCGGGTTCCTGCAGGACTCCAGAGCCGCGCAGAGCTCATGCAGTCGCCAAGGTCGGTTTGTCTGTTTTTATAAGTGAGACGCTTGTTTTTATTTTTCTAAGATGTTGAAATTTATTTATTTTAAAAACGCAGGTGTCTTGTCTCTGCCTTTTCGCTTTCAAACTATTATCTGTCTGTGTGCCTGATTTCCAGCCAGGGGAGCTGCGTGTCTGCAAAAACTTGATCCATTCCTGTCAAAGACGTTTTGCAAAATGCTGCAACCGCATGAAATCGAACACCTTTATTCTTATCCATATTGCACTGACTGGATTTTAATTACCATACTGTCAGGGTTGGTTACTTCTATCTGACAAGGTGTAAGGGATGATCAGGACAAAACGCGCCTGCCGGCTGCAGATCCCCACCTTCCCTTTTAAATACAATCCCTAATTGCATGACAGCTGTAATTAGAGCAATAAGCGAGCTGCCCACAAAGCTCACGTTTAATGACAGGTTTGGTTGTCCTCGCGCTGCCATGTGCGTTTGTGTGTCATGATTTGAGGTTTCATTATCAGAGCTCCCAACATGCGCCATCTGTTGGGAAAAGAGGATCAGTCCCGAGTGCGTCAAGACGCACGGATACCAAAAAAGGAGGGCAGCGCGCGAGATGTGACACTGCACAAAAGGGAGAGAGAGAGAGATCATTTACCTTATATAAAAATGTCAAAAGTGTGTCTGCTTTGACAGGTGACATCAGAGGCTGGGAAGCAGCACACCATAAAAACGTGATTGGATGATTCTCACTGGGATTTATGGGGGTGTTTTATTGTTAAGTGATGTCACCTTTACCTGTTACAGCACGTGGAGCTCATGATCTGTCTGGTGTCTCTGTGCAGATAAGTCTTAATTTACAGCTGCTTTTTTTTTTATTTCACTACACAGAGATGTTAAACCTCAGATTCATTCGATTAAAAGCGTCAAACAGCCAGACAGTTGATAAAATGACTGGAAATGTCATCTGAAAGCCCAGAATGGAGCTGATAGCAAACACTTGATGCGTAAAGGCTGTTGAGAAGACACTCCAACATGATTTTGACCAGTTATGTAGCCCGAATGATAAAAACGAGCATTTATGATGAGAATTAAGGGCTGTGGCATTAAATGTTACATATAAAATGGCCATCACAATTTCTCAAGAGCTCAATAAAATTGCTTCAGATTTCTAATTTTGCCCTCATACAGAGCAAAAACACTCCCAAAAATTGTTGTACATTAATACGAATCCTTGCAAATGAGACGCTGGAACCATGAGGACACTTCTCGAGCCAGACCGATACATCAGTTTGTCCATATTTTTCGCTGATATCGGCCTATCACGGGTATATCAGTATCAGCGTTATGGTGTCCTGCACGCCCGTTAATGTGAAAACTATTCCTTTTTATAGATTGTAATGCAGAAAAAGATTATTGAGAAGATGTATAATTATTAAATCTGCAGTGAAATGTATTGTTTCATTGCATAGATGTCATTTTAGACAATGACGTTTATTAAACTAAAATATTCTGCCACCATCACACATTTTGTGGCAAAGATATGCGACAAAAAATGTGTAGTTATTGACCGATATTGATCATTTTTTTCACATTTTAACATTGGTATGAGCCAAAAAAGAGTACAATTACAATTTTTTTCATAATAAATTACTTTACTTTGCCATTACTTGATATTTCAGATTCAGAATAAGGACTTAATTGTCCCGTCCTGATGATGAGGACTCTAAAATCCATTGATACATATGAAAAATCAGTTATATTAATTTCTCCTGTGTCTTTGTTACAATGCAGATGAATGTAGTTTTGCACTAGAATCTCTAAATATCTACTATCGAAGAGCAAAGCTTACTTGATGCTATAATTATCTTTTAATGATCTTAGCTCATTGTTCATTAAAAAAACAGTTATTAGCAAAAGAGTACTTATTCAATCAAGACAGCGATGACATGATTAATAGACTAATTGTGTGAGCAGGGGCAGACCATGTCACAACACAGCCTATTAACATCTTAATACAGCATAATGTGCAGTCCTGATGCGCCTGCATCTCGCAAAGTCACTGCAACAGGTGAAGAGAAACAAGGAACGGGAGCTTTTTTCCACCACCTGCAGCAAAATCCTCACAGTGATCGAGGGCGGTTTTGTCTTCTACGTCCACAGTGTCACCGCTAAAGAAGCCAAAAAATGTTCCACAATCCATCAAAAGACTTCACCGAGCTGCTTCTAGGCGTCCTTTCAGCTGCAGCCATTCATTTCAGATGTGGGTGCCTGGTATATGTAAGAGCTGGAAATCAGTGTGCACGGGGCCACCCCTGATGAAAACATGTATAGGCTCAGACCTCATTGTACACCAGCGTATCCATCATCCACAAGAGGGACAGCAATCACAAAGACGTTCAACGGCCGCGCTGTGGAAAAATACTGTACGAGCCAGCCTTAACATGAGCACGCAGACATCTGCCCGCTCGTATTCTGGTTTAAAAAGACACCAGTAATGCGTCATTTGTAGAAGTGAAAGGTGGTGCTGTGGCTCTGAGAGGAAGGGCTCACAAATGATTCAGATCCTTTAAGCCAACGTGCAAAAAAAAAATGACATGTCAAAGTCTCGCAACGGACCAAAAATGTGCATGTGATGTGTTAACCTACTGCTGAGGCCTCATGTTTAATTATGAGCCCTTGGATTGTTGTCTGCTGATCAATACCACTGTCCAGCGCTGCAGGTGTCATTGAGAACACGCAGCTCCTGTTCTCTTGTGATTCTGCTGGGAATTTTGGGTCATTTACCAACCTGAGGATTGAGTTTACATCATATAAATCACAGGCGTGTTACACAAAGTGGGTTTTTTAAGTGCTGATTCTAAATGTGCTTTCTTGACTTCCACCCTGTCCAATTCAGTTTGATTTAATAAGTTGCGTTTAGGGAGTTAAATTCCCTTAAAACCCTTTAAAGCCCAGTTCCTCCCTTTTAATACCCCCTCTTACCTTGCTGTCAGTATGATTAAGAGTATCTTACATAGATTTTACACACACGTGTCTTATGAAAACATAAACATAAAATCAGTCAATTTGTGAATCAACAGCAAATTAATTGCCAACTATTTTGATGACTAGTTAATCACGTCCGCCTTTTTTTTTCTTTTCTTTTTTTGGAAAAGCTCACCTTGTCCAGTGTGAAGTTTTATGCCTGTCTTTGTGATGTATGATAGCAAACTAAATATCTTTAGGTTTTAGACTGCTGGTTGGATAAAACAACCAATTTGGTTTTCTCATCTCAGCCTAATGTTCCCTATGACTAGAGCCTGACCGATATATAAGTCGACTGATATTATCATCTGATATTGGTCCATCACAGATACAGTGGTATTGGCATATTAGTTCTCTGATATGCACCAATATGAAAACTTGATTGTTTTACAGAACATAATGTAGAAAAAGACTCTTGTGGCAATTTTAATAATTAAATCCTTAGTGGGGTTTATTGTTTCACCGCACTGGTGTCATTTTGGACACTATTTAAATAGATAGATAGATAGATAGATAGATAGATAGATAGATCTTATATATCCTGCCTCTGTTACATATCTTTGGCAAAGTATTTAATTGTGTTAGTGGATCATTGCAAAAAATCTCTGTTTATGTATATATTCTGTGTATATAAGAATATCAGTTGATATATCAATATTGGATTTTTTATGTTCCCTAAATGGCCTTAGCCCCAGAAATCCAATATCAGTCAGGCTGTGGTTATGACAGCACTCTGGATCTTTGCTATTTATCAGGTATTGGTGATTAATCTGTCAGATAGCCGATAAAATTAGCTCATTTCAAAATGTGCTAGTTTGGCCCTGATGCATCATCCTCTCATTCCATGTCCAGGTTTACAACAATCACGTCACAATTAATAGCCTATGAACACTGAATAATCAAAATCAGCTAAGTTACTAAGTAATCAAAGTGGAAGGATGAAGTCGCAGAGCACAGACAGACTCAAAATTGTTTTACTGCAAATGTATATCAGTCACATTAGTTTTTAGTCTCCTTGATTGATTTCTAATAATCGTAATCGGTCGACCTCTGTTTTATAGATTAGTCAATTAGTTGTTTGTTTGGTGTATAAATTGCCAAAAAATGGTGAAAACGTTCAATCAGTGTTTCCCAAGGACGAAGATGGCGTCCTCAAACCTCCACAACCCCAAAATATATGTAGTTTATTGTGATAGAGGAGTAAAGAAACAAGAAAACATTCGTATTTAAGAAGCTGGAATCAGGGAAATTAGACTTTTTTTTAAAAAGAAAAAAAAAGGTAAAAGAAATCACTTAAACCGATTAATCGATTAGCTGATCGATTAACTTCTAGAGCTCTAAATCGTATGATGTCATCAACTGAGACATTCAAAGAAAAGACTCATCAAATGGAAATATCCTTGATTTTATAGGCATCTATCTGTCAGAGGGAGCCTGTCATGGTGTGAAGAGCTTGACTTGGCCTGTAGCCACCATTTTATTTCATAGCAGCTTTCAAAACCGGTAGTGAAGAAGGGAAATCAGATGTTTATCTGAAGATCTTGGGGAATAAACGTGATTTTTGTTGACTCTGGGGATTCTCCTCCAGTCTCCTCAGCACACACAGAATCTGTGGAGGCTCGACTCTCTCTCCTCATGGTTGTGTCCTCTCTCTCCTACGTGCTTACAGTGGACTAACAACTTTGCGGGTCGTGAAGACTCGGTCGTCGTCGAACAAGTCTGCACGTCGAGGTGTAATTCGAAACTTTTCAGAGGGGGGGTTTTAAGAGCACCACAGGCGGCCGTGATTGGTTCAGTGTGTCCGCTGGGCCTCAGGGGCTGCACCTTGTCGACACTCCCTAAAAGGAAGAGAGCTCGCCGGGCTGCGCTCAGCCGTTGGCCCCGCACTGGCTGTTAGCTAGCTAACTCGGCTGTAGCCGCTCGGTTTAACTCTCGCACAGAAGGAAAGAATAACAACTTCTTACCCCACAGTTATGAGAAGACGGGGACCGGCTTCAGACCTCTTTCTATGGACTTTTTTTGTGTTTTGTCACCGAGGACTTGGGTGGCTCTAAACTCTTCTCCTCTGTCCTTCCTTAATCCGGTTTGAGCAGGGAGAGGAGTGAAGTGCGACCCCGAGCTGGATGGATGGTTATGGGGAAAAGAGGAAGACCCTCGGCGCTTGACGTGTGCAGAGTCCTCGCCGTGTTTCTCTCACTCTTCCCCGCCGGTAAGAAGCTACTTTTTACTTGTCAAAACCAGTTTTTTGTTGTTGTTTTTTTAAAACGGAGAGTATCAAGTACGTGAACCAAATGCTATTAACTCAGCGACACATGTTGAACTTTGTAAAAAATCACAGCGTTAGCCTAACGCTCGCCTGAAGCGTTAACTCACTACTTTGTCACGTTGTGTGGCAAGCTTTCCAGTTTGTGTCTGTATTTATTAGCCGAAGTACCTACGTGATGTTACAATTCAAGTAAAGTTTCTCAATACACCTAGAAAATGTGCGTTTTTTGCTGGAGACCGCTAATTAAGATAAAAATGGCAAAATATCCGCAATTCGCCGCAGCAAATCAATTGGAATCCAATCGAACTCAATTCAAAAATGATTAGATTCTTCGAGACTAAAGCGATTTAAGGCGAAGTGCGTACGTGCAGACGCCTGAAAAAATAGCTGAAGGTTTGGAAAATATATTACAACAGGCTTACAGCGCCAAATGTGACTCATTTAAGTAGTTGCAAGTCTGTTTTGACTTTTACGTTATTAGTGAAAGACGGAACAAAGTGAGAGGTCCGTGTGGAGCTGCTGCAGCCCCTCAACCCCTTGTTTTGTTTGGGGGATGGGGCATGCCTCAGTATTTCACATCATCAGCTCCCAATAGTTTTTTTTTTCCCCAACCTTTGATTTAGCAAGGAATGGCATTTTGAGATGTTTTAAATATTGCCCTTGAATTTTATTTCCTAGCGATTGTGTCCTGAACGTGCCTGTTGAAATGGTTTTAAAGTCCACAAAACTAAGTTACTGATGAGAAGATTTTTCAAAAGCACTGCCAGAACAATGTCTCATGACATCAGGAGGGTCATCTTGCATTCAAACCCCACAATCTTTTTGCATTTAAATTGAATTTATACCCTTGTGACTTGACAATACGATTGGCGGCAGTGGGTCACTTTTTGCTGCGGGGACACCTCATTCAGCTCACCTTGCAGTTTGCCAAAACCCTTATCAGTTTCCCTCTTAAGTCACTTACCGTCCAACAACAAGGTGATAATGCACTGAGTTGAGATCAAGATAAGTTTTATTGCCATCTATCAAATGGTTGGTAAATGGAGAGGTGGTGTGGGGGTTGGAAGGAGCTGCAGTGAAGCTTTCAGGAGGGATGTTGTTTTAAGTGGGACTTCAAAGTGTCGATATGGCTCCCCCCTCTAGACACTGGGTGAAACTTCTCACAAGCCCATTCAGATAAATGCTTTATTAGTCAAAGGTAATGCTAGGCAAACATGGTGTTGCAACAGGGCATCCTGGGAAATGTTTGAAGAGCATTTGTGCAAAGAGTTTGCCGGATGTGGAAATAAAGCTGCGAACAACAATCAACAGCAGAGCAGCGTTTATCATCAAAGGTGTAGATTAGGATCCTGAATGGTTTTTTTTTTTATTTGTACATAAAGCAGAAGCCACTGGGTGTGAAATGGAAGTGCACTGCTTTCTACAATAAACAGCAGAGTTATCTTGTACCTAGGTTGACTTGAGGAAGGTTCAGACCTGCTTTTTTGCTTTTTCTCAGGAGCTTTTGTTCACTGTTTGCCAAAAGTACAATGTTTTGTGCTATAAACATGCAAAGATTTGTATAGAAATGGATGTTATTTGTTTATGGTGCTGAAACTTAAGCCAGCAGTGACTCAAAATGGAGCTTTCCCTTTTCTTTTTATCTAACTGTAAGGTGTTTTTTAAGATGTTGACTGAATGCTAACAAAAAGACAAACTCAGGTGTTTGGCAAAAACATGAATTAATGTTTATTATCATGATGAGTATAATTTGATGTATTGTAGCCCTATGCAAGAAAAGAAGTCCAACACCAGTGGCTTTTATGGGTATTCAGTGTTCGTATCAGTAGGTTCATTATTATGTATATCTGTGTTTTTAACCTATCATCAAAAAGAGTCACATTATCTGTGTCAGTATCATGTTTCTAAATGACGTGGTGGCCTCTTGCTTTTTCCTGTTCAACTCATATCTTGTTCCTCCCTCACAGTGAGTCTGCAGTGCAAGATCCTCAAGTGTAACTCCGAATTTTGGGCGTCCACCTCAAACTCTGGGCCGGAGGAGGAGTTTTGCACGGCACTGCGAGCGTACAACAGCTGCGTACGCCGGACCGCTCGTACCTGCAGGGGTGACTTGGCGTACCACTCCGCCCAGCATGGCATAGAAGATCTAATGAGCCAGCACAACTGCTCCAAGGAGGGGCCGACATCCCAACCACGTGCCCGCACCCCGGTTCCTCCTCCTTCCCCTCCAATCCTGCCTGACAGCCAGGAACGCTCCGATGGACCGGAAGTGTGCCATTATGAGCGCAGCTTTCCACGCAACACAGCGCCGCCCAACTACACCCACTGTGGCTTCTTCGGAGATCCACACCTCCGGACTTTTGGTGACGACTTCCAGACGTGTAAGGTGGAAGGAGCCTGGCCGCTCATCCACAACAAATACCTGTCTGTCCAGGTGACCAACACTCCTGTAGTGCCAGGTTCTCCGGCCACTGCCACAAGCAAGGTGAGGCTCCTTTCTGTCCATCCTGTACAAATAAGACACAACTAATGACTTCTTTCATCATCGATTTAATCAGCTGGTTATTTTCACGATTTATCAATTAGTCGATAGAATATCAGAAACTTGAAAAAATCTAAGTGACGTCTTCAAATTGCTTCTTTTGTCCAACCGACAGTCCAAAACTCAAAGATTCTTCATTAAATGTCATAATTGAACAAAAAATAAACAGCAAATCCTGACGCTCAAGAAGCTGGAACCAGCAAATGTTTGACATTTCTGTTTGAAAAATGACTGAAATGATTAATTGTAAAAATGCTGTAGTAATGCTGTATTTTCTTTGGATCCACTCGAAGAATTGGACTTGTCATTGCAGCTCTGGTATGGAATCTTAACATTCTCTACTTGGTCCAGTAACTCTTGACCAGACAGGAAATCAATTTGGTCTGCAGCTAACAATTGTTTTTAAGTTAATTCATCTGCCATTTTTTCTGAAAAATTGAGACATCTTAATCTTGTTTTGTCCAAAACCCAAAAACATTCAGTTTCCTCTCACATCAGAAAATAATCAAATTCTCACCTTTTGAGAAGCTAAAAAAGGGAAATTTGGCATGTTTGTCTGAAATTCGTTATATAATGAATAATTCAATCAAAAACATCTTTGCGATAATTAATTAAGCATTGAAGTCATTTGTTGAAGCACAATTTTATTGAAATGTGTCGGTACTGGACTGGTCAGATGATAAAATACGACAAGAAATTGTGGAAAAAAAAAAAGTTGTTTTCTGTCATTTGTTATTGCCAAAATGACTAAAATAATTATCAACAAATAAATCTGCAGTTAAGATGATCATTAGTTGCCCCTTGCTGCATTGACATTACATGTTCAGTGTGGATGACGCAAGTTATCACAACATTTTCTTGTTGTCCATAGTAGTCAGTGCTGCGTCAGAACATCTTGCTCTTGATATTTTAGTGTGTGTGTGTGTGTGTCTCTACTTTCATGTGGTCTGATTGTGAGGGCTTTTGGTCCTCTGTCAAACTGTGGACTCTGGTTAGTGTTTGGATGAGCTCCACGATAACAGATAAAGAATCCAAACCCAGCTCAATTGCAAAGATCTTGATAAGCATTATAAATGATATGTTAGTGTTATAACAGCGGTGCTTTGTCAGATGTTAACATGGGGCTACATTTTCCCTTTTCACAGTGGACAGCTCAGGCTGGTGTTTGGCCTTCTTAAGAGTTTGGTCCATGCTGAAGCACACTGTATTAAAAGCTGTAGATGTTGTGTGTAGATTGAGATATTTTTTATTATATCTGTATCAGCAGTGCATTCCTCAGTGTTGTTGTTTGTTTAACGGTTAGTTTGGACGGCTATGCCTGAAATAGCACTGAGTAGAACAAAGAGGTAGGAGTATTTGTAGTTGGCGAAATTTACTTTGAGTTGTTCCAAATTTAGCAAAGTTTTGACATCAGTGATTGTGGACCAGAGCCACTCTGTTGAGTATCATAACTGAGGTATAAGAGCACTTTGTCCTTAATCACATTTGTAGAAAGTATAATTTTCTGCAATCAAGGTTTCTTAATGATACCCTATTAAGCATTTGTGGGTTTTTTTAAGCTTTTAAAAGTAATGACATTTTTATGTTGCTGTTCTTGGAAGCAAATGAGACAGCTTTTTTAAGATCTTGATTCTGGACAAAGGGAAAACAAGGCAGCAGCCAATGCCACCTGTGCAAACAAGGCCCCTCTGGTAAAAGATCTGCATTAGCAGAGCTCTGTGCTTGGTACATTGCTCTCGCTAGAACAAATAAAACTGTCTGGTTATTTCCATCTTCTTTCTGAGAGAGGGATAATGGAGGCATTTCTTCTTTTGTTTGTTTTCATTAAGAGCTTTAGAAACGAAGCAGGACGAAAACAGAAGTTAATGTAGGTGGGTATGTTAGCTGAGTGGAGAGGGGGGGCTGAGACAGAACTGGTGCAACAGATGAATTGTCGAGCTATTAGTATTCTGTAGACTCTCCCTGTCCTCTGTCCTGAGCGAGCAGACATCAGAGTCCCTAGGCTGTCCTGGTATCGCTGCTCTGACAATGGCTCATTGGTGTCCTGATGAAACCAAGCTTGCAGAGTCCTGACCAGTCTCACTTAATTAGCTGCAGAGTATATCGCTCTGTCCTGGCCCGACGCCACTCCCTGGAGCATAGTTCTGGGGTTCACAGGCAGGTTTTTCAGCGCTATGAATGGATCGTCTTTGTGTCTGCAAACTGAGGCCTGATTTTACATGGCCGAGACTCATGTTTTTTGAGGGCGTTTACCTTGGCCTCCCCCATGTTGAGCCAGTGCTGAAATGTGACACTTAACTGGGGTGGTGGGGTAGATGGCACATATTGCACAAACTTGTTCCTAATGCAAAAGTATAAGCACTTCCCTTTTTTAAATCTGATGTTTACATTTACTGCATTTTACAAGGAATTCTGTATGTGACCAGGAAGACGCAGCGGCTCATGACTGTGTGCTTGTATATGTGAGCATCTTAAAGGCTCATTTCTGCTTAACCTTAATGAGATTTCTCTTGTTTTCTGTCCTGCAGCTGACAATCATCTTTAAGAATTTCCAGGAATGTGTGGACCAGAAGATGTACCACGCAGAGACGGATGAGTTGCCAGCTGCATTCGCAGACGGATCCAAGAACGGAGGGGATCGGCACGGAGCGAACACTCTGCGCGTGGTGGAGAAGGTTCCTGGGCAGCATGTGGAGATCCAGGCCAGATATATTGGAACAACCATAGTGGTGAGGCAGGTCGGCCGCTACCTGACCTTCGCTGTGCGGATGCCGGAGGAAGTTGTGAACTCTGTGGAGGAAGGTGACGTCCAGGACTTGTACCTGTGTCTTCACGGCTGTCCTGTCAACCAGCGCATCGACTTCAGGAACTTCAGGGCTCGAGCAGCTGAGGCCCACAGCACTAGCAGGACCAGGGCTCAAGGCTTCACCTACCAGTCTGCCAAGGACAAGTGCAAAGATCGGCTCCCAGTGGAGGATCTTTACTTTCAGTCCTGCGTGTTTGATCTGCTCTCCTCTGGAGATATAAACTTCACCATGGCAGCCTACTACGCCTTTGAGGATGTAAAAATGCTCCACTCAAACAGCAAGAGACACCACATCTTTGAAAATGTTATCCGGAACAACGCAGCACAGAAAGGCAAAGATTTACTTTCACTGTTCCTCCTCAACCTCCTCGCTGCCGTATTGTGGATTGAGTGCTGCACAGCTCATCTATAGTCCCCTTACAACAGTATCCTCATGGTGTATCTGTCAGTGAGTGTTGTCGCTGTGTCGTTCATTGGCTGCTGTCTTCTGCTCTGGTTCTGTGACGCGACCGGTGGCTTGCCAGTAGGCTCATCCAAGCCGAGAGTCTCATTTTAGTTGTTTTGTCATGTCTTGACTTCAGCCGAATGACAGGGCGAGTTTCACTGTGCTCTCCACCTCTCATCACATGTATTTAGCTGCTTCGTAGGACTGGTCTTTGAAGAGAGCAGCGGTGAGAGAGCCCAGCCACTCCGGAGCTCAGGATATCCACCTGGGATTAAATCCCACATTCTCACCGGGGCTGCATGCCTATGGGAAGCCGGACAAGATGATCTTTTGCAGAAAGAGGAGTTTGCTGATCCTCCCCTCCCCTGATCCCCTCATTGGTGCCAAGCCAGTGAAGCTCTCTGTGGCTCATGTGGCGAAGCGAGAGGACCTGACAGGGGCTTTTGTTAACCTAAGGCCAGAAGCAGCTCTATGTTTGATTAGTTTCCAGCTTTGGAAAAGCCTGAGCCTTTTTGGAGGAAGCACTCAGCCAAAAGGATGTCAGAGCAGCGTCTCCAGTTGTCTGCTGTGGAGATTAATGGGTCATATTGTTAGGGTGTGTGTGTTTGAGTGTGTGTGTGTGCGTGAGTTAGTACAGTATGTGTGCAGAATTCAGCGTCTGTGGTTAATTTTGTGTGTTTGTGGGTGCAGGAGTTCCCAGAAGTGAGATAACAAACCTCCAGTGGGAGAAATCTTTCCCATGTCTTTATGTTGCACCCAAATCTTCAGAAATGGAAAAGACAAGGCGCTCTCCAGTCTGCTAGAACAGACTCTACCAGCCAAGTAGTGAATCCCCAAAAGGGAACCGATAAAAATAATCTCGTTTCATCTGTATGTCATTTTCATTGTCCTCCAGCCTTTCTCTCTCCATTGTTCGAGCTGACGTGTTGATCGGACAGCGTTTGTATTTTAAGTCTGTAATGTGAATGTAGCTAACAAGAAAGCAAAAGAACAACTTTAGTTTAGGGCACTCGGAGTGTTTACAGAATTTAGATCAAAACCAATCATACTACGACACGTCTTTGATAGCATCTTGTGAATTTCCACTCATTTTAAGTCTCAGTTATCGCTAGCAGTGGTGTATGGAGGACTGAACCTGCCAAAATCAAGACATGCATAAATGAGTCAGTAAATGAATAAATATGCCATTAAAGGGATCAAAAATAAGTCATTTTAACACCCGCTTTGTAGACAGGAGTCTCTCGGCCCTGAGGAAAGAAGCTGCTACGTGGGCTAGTGGCATGAAGCAGAATTGCAACATAAAAAAATATGGTATAATACAGACATAACTGGAGAATTACATTTAAAAATGTATAATGGCAAAATAAAATGTATAAATGCATTTTTATTGAATTAAATCTGAACATAAATTGCAATTAATACAAAACCAAATTAAATGTAATACATTTTCATAAATTGATTAATGCTTACATGCATTTTAAATGCTTTTGATACATTTAATGGCATATGTATTGACACATTTTTTTTTTCACACACCTTTTAGATGTTGGCAGTTTTGGGCCTCCATATCACCGTAGTAACTGTGAGAACTAACTGTTAAGGCGTCATTTCCAGTCGGTTTTTAGCAATTTCTAGACTACCAGTGTGCTGACCCGACTGTGGCTTAAATGATAAGCATATGTCTGTAGACGTGATTTCATGGCTTAAGTCATTGCCAAAGAACAAGCCCTCGTGCCAACATTTCCCCCAACAACTGAATTTCCATCTTTCAGTGTTAAAACAGTTCACATTCGGGGGGGATTCTTAATTGTATATAACTTGTGTTTGTGGTGGAATTTGTGGTTTTGCAGAAAAATGACAGCTGACACACTATAAGCAGCATTTAGTTTCTGGTTTTTGCAGTCTCACCTTTTTGCTTTTTCTTGTGTTTCATGATAGCACTCCCCGCTACGAGAGGTTTTACATTTGAACTCTCTGCAGCTGCAGTATCTGGTAACGTGTAAGTCATCCCTGTAGATACTGTTGTCCTTCGGGCACAGTTTTAACGCTCATTTATCCTTTACACTGAAGTATTTGGCAGATACTTACTACTGCTATTTGGAACATGTATTGGTGCAACAGCAACAAAAAAATACATACAAACAAAATGATTGTAATGTTGAATCTTGTGTTAATAGATGTAATTTGTATTGTGAGTTTTGCAGTATACGGTTCTACACGTTTAATGTGAGATTGTACATATGTTTTGTGAGTTTGTTGAGTTTAAATTTGTATATTACCAGTTGTGTTTTTGAATTTATCACTCCAGTTTTTTGTACATCAAATGTTTTGGTGAATGTGAACCTTTTTTTTTTCTTGTTTTAAAAAGGGATTTTTGCAAAAACATGAACACCACAGAACAAAATCTTCTTCACTAAATACAGTATACTCAGCCAGTCTTTGTAGAGGAAGTGATAAAAAACAAAAAGCTCACTTTGTTGTCGATCAAATCAAACTTCCTAAATGCAGCCCACCTCATCCAGAAAGGGAATGTAGGAACATGTTGTGGGGTGTTCATGTTTTTGAGTTTAAAGCACTTTATGTTTTTCTTTTTTTCATTTAGCTCTTATGTTGGTTTGAAATTCTGTCAGACTTGTACTGGTTCAAAAGATTGAAAAAAATAAATAAATAGCTGAATGGGAAAAATGCCAGAAAGATCAAACTGTGTTTGTATGTAAAGCAAATGTTGTGCCACACGCCAGCTGTTTATAATGTAAATTATTTATTGAATAAAAGAAAATGTCTTGTTAATCAGGTGTCCTCTTGTCTCATTTACTGTTGCTGTGAGAGCTTTTTGTGAATATCACAACCTGTGAATTCTCACCATAACAAAAGCGATGTTTGACTGCCCCCTGCTGTCAAAATGTAGTGGAGCATGTAAGGAGTGAGCTGCTTTGTACTGAATCAACCAACAGCACAACCTTCAAAGGTGCCATGTCTTTACAACTTCATGCTCACCTTGTCATGATGAAGACAAGATTATAAAAAGTACGGTTCAGTTAATTGTAGAATACATGAGAGGTTATTCATGAATATATTGAATACGTTAAAGTAAATATAGTGAGAAATGTCTGTAGAGGCAGCATAATATATTTATATTGTTCGACTTTGTGTGAGAGAGAGAGAGAGAGAGAGAGAGAGAGAGAGAGTGCAGGGCAGCGCAAGGCCCCCGGCTAGGACTCCAAGCCAGGGAGGACAAAGCCTCTGTGCGTGGGACACTAGCTCTCCCAAATGAGCTAAACAGCAGCCCATTATTGACATATTTTAAAATCAATATAGATGTGCCAAATGTGGACATCAGGAAGGATCACACTAATATAATATTTGATTGCGTTCATGTTAGATGTATGTTTCTGTGGTGCTTTTCCTGTTTTCAGTGTCTTGCTCACAGATGCTTAACATGCAGCTGGTGTTTGCTGGGGAATCGAACCAGCTTCCTTCAGTTTGCTGAATAACCTGCCTGTTATGATGTGATGAACTATTTCATTAAATCAGGCAATACAAGTCATAAAATATTACTTTTTGCCATATATTTTTATCTGATTTAATTTATGCATCCTTTATTTTTGTCAAAATGAGCCAAACTCTTCTGTGTGAAAACTCGTCTCTGAACCTATTATCACCATATTCCTACACAAAACTTGTCTCTCCCTATGCACAGGACCACAAACACACTACAGACCTTTATAAGATTAGGTCATAAAAAGCAATAAATGAAACTGTCTAATAGAGGAGTCATCATATACCAAAATTGACAATAATCATATTTAAATACAAAATATTTAATTCACAGATGGTACGTTTAGATACAGCAGCGCCTCTTAAATAATTGTCCATTTCTTTCCATTTTTTTGTTTTTGTTTCGAAATTTTCGAAGGCAGCATGCAGGTAGCTAAACAACATGTAGTGTAACTTTCATTTTGTGTGCTTCTGTAGTTATGGTTGGAGACTCACCCCACCACCCTTCAGTTGTGTTTTGTGTTTAATCGTTTGGGTTTTTTATATCTTTGTATATAGAGATGTCACTGTGAATTCTTGAGACCACAATAAAACCGTATTTAAAATGTGATATATCGTGAAAGCCCTACGCTGATACCTGTAGATACACTGTATGAGAGTTTATCCACGATATGAACACTGGTGTAGCCGCTGGCTGTTCTAGTCACTTCTGAGATGTCACTTCCAGTGGGAGCATTTATGAATGTAGCTCTTAATTGTAAGAATTCGTATGATTTTGAGTATCTTTCCTGAGAACATATGCTGTAATTGAGACAGTAAAATGCATTAATCAGGTTTATTTTAATCAAGTCAGCCGCCATCAGGGGATGAACGAGGACACATTTCATTGTGTAACAAAGTTTATTACATATGTCCAAACATATGTACAGCACGTTTCTCATGAAGAGTGGTTTTTGTCACAAATATAAATTATTTAGACTTTTCTTAAAGAACATATGATACAGGAACCGTAGCTTGCTTAACTTGGAAGAAAAGATGTGCTGGCTGTTCACTGTAACAGGTCGGTTAAGTGCCCCAGACGAAACCCCCACGCACGATCCTTTTTGTATATTAATGTTTTATATTTTCCCCTCAAATCATCAACTCTATTTGGAAAAAACCCCACAATGATTACCAGAATACATGGTCCCTTCATTGTTTTTCTTTTCATTTTCCTTAAAATGTGGCTGTAATACTAAACATCCCGCCTGTTGTTCGGCCCCAGTACTGTCCATGGACCAATATACAGCATGATAATACACACATAAATAAGGCACAAATGGAGAAGCATTTAAAAAAAACGAAACAATTGAGGGCCAGAGCGGAACCAGATTTGGCACAGGAGAAGGAGTGACCAAAGGTAATAAACACAATAAAATGGCATTAGCAACTTCCTGATAACCCTTTAACAACCTACCAGTCTGTGGGTCAGACATACTGCCAAACCATAGCATAGGAAAGAAAACTCTTTTTTTTTTTTTTTTTAACACATGGTATTTCCGGACATAATTGAGTACTTACATACAGGAGGTGGAAAAGGTGAGTGAATTACTGAAACTACACTGAAGTACCATTCTTGTCCAGCATAATACTGAGAGGCAAAAAATAAAGGATATTTCTCTACATCATAGTGTTATGAACCTTTTTGCACAAGTTGTTGCAATAAATACTGCTTAAGAAGCTTCCAATTCATCACCTACGAAGACAAACAGTGGTTAAAGTGAACAGAGCAAGAGGACTGCAATGATTTATGTCGCTACACAATTACAGAAGTCATGATTATCTGTACAACTTGGAGGAAAAACTGAATCAGCTAAAAACCTTCTCTAACTGTGTGTCGAGTGCTTGGAGGAAGCATACTGGCTTCATTGATCGTTCACAATCAAAAAGAATTAGGCCGCCCCCGCCGTCACGTGGCGATACTCCATGATTCAGCTTCAGCTACATGTTCAAGATTAAACATTTTGAAAGGTGCATATGATAACACATAACACATTCTTTTGTACTGACATGTTCTAAATGACATCATTTTAAAGCTAAACACAAAAAAATAATAAAGTCCATGACATGCGTCCTCTGGGAATGATCCCATACATTTACCATTCAGAAAGGCCAAAACCTTCAGGCACTTCTAGGATTGCGATCAGTCATCAGTTCATGTATCCTAAAGTCACTTCAGATAATAGTCCATGGGACTAAGCATCCATCAGCGTTCCACTCAGTCTTAGTCACTGATCGAGTCAATTCATTTAAATAAAGATGCGTATTTTAGTTTTTGTTTGTGTTCATCATGGAGATGACAGGAGGAAACCGACTCCTTCCTTCAGGGCACGAATCATTCACAGCCACAGTCACGGGGGGGAAAGAGCAAAACAGTTTTGCTGGTAAAGAAGGTACAGGTTGATTCCCTTTCCAACTGTGAGCTTATGATTGGTGAGTCCACATTTGTCCATCAGCAGCATGTGGCTTTGACCCTGGACAAAATACACGGATCAGTTTTCTGAGCCAGCACCGGCGTCCTTTATGTTTTCCTGTTGTTCCAGTTCGGATCCGCCGCGGCGTTCGGATCTGCGGGCCGCTCAGGGGGAGAGCGAGAGTCCTGGGGAGACTTCTGGGCCTGCGGGGAGCGAGGGTCCAGCAGCGGGGGAGGTTTGTCAGGGTGGAAGGGCCGGCTGTAGTGCTCGGGCCCGGCTGGACCTGCTGGCCTGTGATCCGGCATCCTCCTGAAGTCCTGAAGGGGGCCGTCTCTTCCCTGGTGGTAGTTGGGATGGAACTCGTCACCGCGTCTTCTTTTGGGGTCTGGATGCCTGAAATATCATTCGTATATCATATTCATTTATAGGTACCTGGTGTTTAAACTAAAAACCAAAACAAGTGATCGGGTTTGAGTAACTCACCTGTCGTAGTAGGGTCTGTGACCCCTGTGGTCCCGGTCGTTGCTGTACTGGTCGTACGACCTTTTGCGAGGGGAGCTGTTGTTGCGGTAACTGCCGGAGCTCCGGTACGGGTCTCCGTGTGAGCGCCGATCATTGTAGTGCTCCTTGTAGCGGTGTGGGTCATAGGGGTGGTGTCGGTCTCCCTGCCACGACTGGTTGCTGTTACCTGGGTAGTTGTATTTGCGGTCCCTCTGCCAGTCTCCCCTGTCTGTGATCAAACATGTCAAACAGATATTAAAAGATGTTCTGTTATTGTGAAAGAGCGGAATTAAGTTACTTCAATTAAAGGAATAGTTCAATATATAGGGGACAAAGTCATTAATGTGCCAGGAGAGACATAAATTACACAATTTATAACTCTCATGTCTGCATGGTAAAGATGCAGGCAGGACACAGTTAGCTTAGCATAGCGTAGCATAGCTAGGCACAGCATAGCATCTCGGGCCTTGTCCTAACACATTTTGATCCACCATTTTACACCTTCATTTTACACAATCTCTCTGTACACGATTCCAATCGCTCAAACAAGCATGCCTGACCAGCAGGTGGTGATAAAGTCTTAGTCAATGTTACGTCGAACACTAGAGAAGAACAGTCTGAAAATGTGGGTTTTAAGTTTAGTTGTGAACTTGTTATTAGACCTTGCAGTGCTAACCACACCTTAACAAACAGTAGTCTGCCACTGTTGCTGTTTCAGGCGTAGGATCATCACACAAACTGATGAGCATGCATGTATTCAGGCTGTTTTACATGTATGGGTAGACACAAACGGGAATTTTTTAAAAATCTGCATCGAATGAAAGGCCAAGGTGCTCTTGTCTGTAAAGGGAAAATAGAAATTGTGCACAATATCCATATACATGAGGACAAAGCCTAAAGCTCACTAAAGCTCACGCTGCCTGTGCTTTATACTAAAATAACTCTTTTCAGCTCGTACCATCGTTGCCAAAGTGCCGCTTGTTAGCTGGGTTGTACTGTTCTCTGTGGTGTCCGTGGGAGCCCGGCTGGTTCGAGTGAGGTCCAGATTTGGAGGACGGCTGAGTACCCGTGGAGTCTCGACTAGAACCGGACGGCTCAGGTCTGAAGGTTTTGGCCCTCCCTGCAGGGTCCTCCTTCTTCTTCTGTTCCTTCTGTAAATCACAGGATATTGTTTTTTTTAGCATTGGTGACTCCCAACGCTTGGAAAAGCAGACTGTCAACAGCTAGAAACAGGAACACTTGCCTCCTCTTCATGCGATCGCTTCTTCTGTGCCATTTTGTAAAGCTTGTGAAGCTTCCTGGCACCAAACTCTGTAAACTTAGACACAAATATCCAGAGGTTTCTGTGGGGAAAGGGCACAAAATAATCCCATCAGCTGAGTGGAACAGGTGAGCGTGATCACAAATTTAACAGAGGCCATATCTAATCATCTTACCGTCGCCATATTTTGACATGTTCGGGGTCACTGTAAGCTTTAAGGCACTCTGTGATTCGGTCTCCAATCTTCAGTAGGCATGTGCGAGTGTGCTGGAGCTGCTCCTGGTCAGACAGACCCTCATCTGGCTTATCCAGCTGCTTCAGGGCCTTTTTCACCGGCCTCATGCGCTCCTTACACTGCACACACAAACAAATGATCAGTATTATTGTAATTATCTGGCACTGACACTCATTAAAGACAACTGCATTATTTTTGCAGGAGAGCTGAAGAAGAAGAAACTCACAATACTGAAAGTCTCCTGGTCGAGTTCATCGTCCTCCTTTCCTTCGATGGGGACGGGCTCAGACCCAGCTGTGATGTGGACTGGACCCTGAGTCTTCTTCCCTTTGGCTCCTTTAGTCTGAAAGATGGAAATCAAGACAAATAATCTCATTTACAAACATTTAAGAGAATATTTACAGGATGGGGAAAACAGCCATGACATTCGAGCTGCTTTCTTGTAGCCTTGTGTTGCATTTTAGGGCTTAAATTAGAGTCTAATAAGGATAAATAATAAAATAAGACTATGAATATTTGGCTGAAATACCTTTTCATTTCTGGACTTGGCACCCTTTTTTTCTTTGTCCCCATCTTTCTCCTTTTTAGGGGTTCCCTGTTTTTCTTTGTTCTCTTTGTTGTCCTTTTTCTTTTGTCTTTTCTTGGCGGGGGACTTCTCCGTTCCATCGTCCTGCTCGAACACGAGAAAAGACAACGCAAATTAAACAACAGAAGGTCAAACAGCAGAAGAGGACAAGTGTTCTAATCAAATGCACCGCGACTGTGAGCATCTAAAGCAAAGCGCTGAAATACATCTCTTTGTTAAACGGACTGTTTGAACAACTGTGCAATATGAGATAGAAATGTAGCACACTGACAGGCCATGAGTGCATTTAATATATCAGCAGTAACTGTCTATATTCTCTGACAACAGGTCCAATTCAGTAATGGCATTCAGGACGAGGTTTGTCGTGTTTGCCAGGTTGCAAAATCAAATTTATGAACTATCACTTGGCAACAAATGAAAGTATAGTCACGATTGTTTTTCTTTGTAGAAACAGCTTTTATCAGCTACAACAACACGCTGCATAGAAAAACATCATGTGGGCAGCAAGAGACCTCGACACTGAAGCATAACCTGCACTCCCCACCGACCAACAGGTGGTGATCTCATGACTCACCTTGACCTCGCCCTCCTCAGACGGGTTGTCCGACAGGCGGGGGGAGGAGATGTCGTTGCCCTGCTCGTCCTTGAGGATCTTGTTCTCCTTCTTCGCCCGCGGCTTCCTCTTCCTCACTTTGACCTTTAGAGGGAGAGACTGGGTGAGCTGTGTGGCCGGCGGGTGCTTTGTGCAGATCAAAGGTGAACCTCATGCGGTGAAAACAGTGCGGACTAGTTACTCAGTGATTAACAGCAGCATACCTCCTCCCCCGTCTTAGGCACATCGCTACTGTCTTGTTCTTTTTTCAGCAGCTTGAGGAGGTATTCAGCTCTCGCCTGTAGTTGCTTGCCCTGGGGCTTCTTGCTTGGATCGTCTGGGAGAATCTGTAGAGAAGGAATCGATGTTACACTCCTGACTTCTAAAGGTATTTTTCAAAGCTCTTACAATGTCTGAACAGGCGAGTTTTAGTCTAAATGCATGCCTTTTTATTTATACAAGTACCCTCTCCAAATTAGTGCCAAAGGTAGACATTTACTTTATCAGCGAGTTTAAGGTCAGGATCCGTCTTGATCAGATCCCAGTTGCCAAAGCCGTGCTCGTAAATACCAAGCAAGAGCTGAATGTCATCCTGCAGGTCCCAGTCGACATCAAAGTGGGCTACTTTGACCCTGCACGTCAGCTTGAACCTGCGGGAAACAGAGACTCAGTGTTTTTGATCTGCAGCACAAATGCACTTTCGACACATCTTATCTTGAACACTAAGCCTGGGCTGCTTCTTACATCAGCAGCAGGATCTTACTTATTTCTCTCGGCAGGGTTGGCGGGCACTGCTTTGTGCAGAGGCTCAAACTCTTCTTCATGCTGGATGATGGACTTGGCGTTGACCTGCACTCCTGAGATCTTGATGTTGATTCCTCGCCGTTTCCCAGGACCTTTTGCTGGAATATTAACATGGGTCAATTTCTAGGGCCTGGAAAATGATTTGATTTCAGGGAACTCTGAAGACATAAAAAAAACATCAGTACCTTCAACTGGGTTCTCTTTAAGGTGCTCCTCGTGTTCCTGCACTGCAGTCACACAGCTAGTATGAATCAGTTCACCGAGTCTCTTCAGGTCTGCGATGGATTTGTCAACCAGCTCGGAGTCTCGGGCGATGCCCTCCAACCTGGATACAGAACAGAGCACCTGACTCCACTGTGTGTTGGGAACTTAACTGCTCAAACTTTACTAACTTCATGATGCAGACATACAGTGTACAGACTGTGACAGTTACTCTGCCTACCTTTCAAGTGGAGATCCAAATTTCTTGTAGGCCTTAATGAACCTGTTTTAGATATTAAAATGAACATGTTTGAATTGTTTTCATGAAAAGAATCACAAAACAAAACAAAAAAAACATAATAAATGCTCACTAAATGTGTTACCTGCGTATTTCAGCATCAGTGAAACCCTCCACGTTGTTCTTGCGGGCTCTCGGCCTGCCTCTCTTTTTTGGCTTCTTGTCATCGTCGCTATCATCGGTCTCGCTGTCAGAGCCCGAGGAGCGGTTCTTCAGCTTAGAGCCCACGTCACTGTCACTGTCGTTGGCCCGAGCCTGAAAAAGAGCAACACTTTCTCACCAGATTCTAAAGCTGAGGAGCCGCTTGAAGACAAAAAGCATCTTAGAGTATGTTTCTGAGATGCAACAGCTAACAGAGGATCCAAACAACTGGTTTTTTCCCTCTCCTCTTACCCTCTTGTTAGAGCTCCTGCTTCTGGGCAGCATGAAGATGTCCTCCATTTCCCGCTGCTTCTCCTCCTCCTCGATTTTTTTGCGCTGCTCTTCAGGGATGATGTTGTCCCATTCGCGAATGGACTTCCCCTCAAGCTCCGGAGTGCTCTCTTCCATGCTGGAGAAATTGGCCACCTGTAGCAACACGCAGAGAAGAGAAAGAGGGGAAATCATTAGATGCTGAAAGAGGCAGACAGCTGACTGTGGTACAGTGCAAAACAGTAACAACTTAAAAAGTACCTTGAACTGAGACAGAAGTTCATCTGTAGCACTTGAGCCCTGATCACTTTCTCTTGTTTCAGCCAACCTCAGGATCTCCTCAATATCCATCTCCTGCAGAAGCAAAGACATTTTGGTTTAATTTTACAAATATGTAAGGCATGTATTTTTGATGCACAGAAGATAATCAGCTGCTGTGATACCTGTGGTTCAGACTCTTCTCCTTCTGGCTCTTTGAAAAGCTCCTCTGCACCAAACTTGAGGATGGCGGTCAGTTCTTCTTTATTGAAAGGGTTTGAACTGAAACAAAAGTCAGCGTTAAACACAGAGAATGTTTCACTGTCTAAAAATTTAACAGAATCTATCAGGAAAAAAAAATCCCACAGCTTATTTCTGACATCTTATTTACTTTGTGTTCCTTGAGTTGCTGTCCAGTACAGTTCGACCAGTGGTGTCCATTCTCTGGATGACGAGATGGTCCAGAACCATCTTCTTCTTCGCCCTCTCGATGATGTCCTCCTCCACCGTTCCCTTGGTGACCAGTCGATAAATATTCACCTATGAAGACAACATGCTGATGTTAATATTCTTGCGCTCTTACAATCATCCGTAGCAGGTGAAGGTATTCTGTTTGAATCGAGAGTTACCTGTTTCTTCTGGCCGATCCTGTGAGCCCTGGCTTGGGCCTGCAGGTCGTTCTGAGGGTTCCAGTCGGAGTCGAAGATGACTACAGTGTCTGCCGAGGCCAAGTTGATCCCTAAACCTCCGGCTCTGGTGGACAGCAGGAAGCAGAAGTCCTAGAAAACAGATGAAACTCTTAATACAGCTCTGATCCAACTGTTCATACACTAATATTTGTAAATGTGCCTTGCGTTAAGAAAGGAGATTAATTAAATTTAAAAAAACATTTTTTCAAGTAATCATATATATATTTGATCATTATTCTTCTAACTTTGCTCTTAAAGTCGTCCAAAAAACAAGCAGGAAATTTACAATATGTGTGTTTAATACAGTAATTATCCAAATATGTGCATTTGACAGTAAATGCATTACTTAAACAAATTAACAATAAACTAAAAGATTTATCATAAACTGACGGCCAGGTTAGGGAGATTTCAAGTCTGAAGCCTGTCTGTTTGTTAGCAGCATTAGGTCATTTGTTCACACACCTCTGAGCCTTCTGCATTGAAGTGGTCAAGCGCCTGCTTTCGGATTTCTCCCTTTATGGAACCATCCAGCCGCTGAAGAGGAGAGAGCCAAACAGAGACGATTATCAACCTCTGAAGACTTTCTTGGCAGCCATCTGCTGTAACCTTGGCATCACTCTGCTTTACATGCCAAAGCACCCCCCAAGTCTATATGCTCAGACCGATCACAACAGTCCGCACCACAGAACTAGTCAGCAAAAACCCAGGTCGAGTGACTTGCAGGAGTTCAGGCTGGTCTGCAGCAGCAAATAACTTGTTGATATAAATAACCACATGAAGTCTGAGCCTGTCCAAGTATGTTTGCAACAACAAGTGACATCTGAGCCTGATAAGAGTCTAACCCGCCCAATGCAGGGACCTCAAAACGCCCCGTCACTGTAAACAACAAAGATAAAACAGCAGTAAAAACCGACCTATGGATCAAAAATGAAGAGTAGTTCTGAAAATAATAAAGAAGACAAGGTACAAAAGTCATATATGGCTCAGCCTGTCTGTAATGGGAATTCTTAAATATCAATTCTGCAATTTTCTGTAGTAGTCCAAGTAATAATAATAATAATAATAATAATATTAATAATAATAATGCATTTTACTTAAAAGGCGCCTTTTAAAGCACTCAAGGACACCACACATAAGAACAACAGTACAACAAAAACAGGAGACAATTTAGTGCAAATGAGGATAAATAAATAAAAAGAAGATGCAATTACATAGTGCCAGGAGCTCAGCACAGAACTCATATTAAAAAAGTAATACTTGATTTTAAGGAGCACTTAATTAGTAGATCACATGATGTGGTAGAGCCGCATTTAAGTTAAATACAGCTGTAGAATAACTTCTGTCTTCAAATGTTTGATTTTAAAGAGAACGTTTTTTAATCTATTTTAATTATTTTATTACTCTCTCCCTGTACTGTGTTTGGCAGTTCTGCTGTGCCACATTGACAGAGTACTGTCTGTTTATTGATTTCTCTTCTGAAATATAGGTGTGTGTTTGGGCTTGTGGGTGCCGGACAGTCCCACATTTCTGCATCACCTTGAGCATTAAAAGGGAGAAGTGAATATGAAATAGAATATTAGTTATACACTGTAACTCGAGGCTCCATCAGTACAGAGACAGCTGTGGGCCCAACTGGTTCATTTAACTGGCTGAAGTTGTAGCAAGGGATGAACCCATTAGTGTCAGCCTTTGAGAGTTATGGTATATAACTAATATTTGTTGTTATGACACAGTAGTTTGTTTTAAATGTAAAGGGTTAGCAGAACTTAACATTTGCAATCTTACCTGGAAAGGATAGCGATTCTTGGTGAGGTATTCGGCCAGGATGTCCAACATCCGGACCATCTGGGAGAAGATCAGCACCCGGTTGCCTCTTTCTCTCAGTCTGGTCAGCAGCTTGTCCAGCAGTACCAGCTTCCCGCTGCCCCTCACTACACCCTGAAACGTACAAGAGTTAGGGGTTTGAACAGGAGGATTCATGAATAATAAAAAAGCACTGGGCCGTCTGTTGCGATTCATGTTTTCATCTTTGTTATGTCACAACTGGTTTCCGCTGCAGAGCACAGCTATCCTGAGGTGCTGCTGGGAGCCTCAGAAGAGTTCAGGAGAAGACTCACCTGCAGGTGTTCCGCTTGTGTTTCACATTCTCCATCCTCGGGCTGTTTAATGAGGAAACTGTGGTTGCAGCACTTTTTGAGCTCCATAACGATGTTCAGGAAGCCGGAGGAGCTGCCTCGGGTGCCTTTGGAGAGAGCTTTGTAATTCCTCGTTAAAATCCACCTGGAAATATTAAGCAACAGATTAGGTTAATGTAGAGGAGGAGTGCAGCTACTGTACTAGAGGTTTGTGTGAAACACAGGAGCAATAAAAAAGGCTACAGAAAACAGAAATAAAACCGTACTTATAGAATTGTTTCTGCTGTGCAGTCATGTCAACACGGAGGATCTGTTCCACCTTGGCAGGGAGAGATTTTTCCACATCTTTCTTGACACGTCGCAGGAGGAAGGGCTCGAGGACTTTGTGAAGACTCTGATAACCATTTTCCCTTCCTTTCCCATGTTCATCCTCAAAATCCTCCCAGGAATGAAACCTGCTGTTTACAACAAAGATAAAAAAAAGAGACTCTTGTATCTGAAACTGATGGCATTTTCCACTTTTTGTGCTCGGAATCATATTAAGCATCTAAACCAGGACGTACTTGTCAGGCATGAGGAAGTGCAGCAGTGACCAGAGCTCTTTGAGGGAGTTCTGCAGCGGAGTGCCAGTAATGAGGAGTCTGTGGTTGGACCTGAACTCCATCAATGTTTTATACAGCAGGGAATCATCATTCTTCAGCCTGTGAGCTTCATCGACACCCAGGAAGGCCCAGTTGATGTTCCCAAGCACCCCCTGGAGATAAATGTAAAGTCCTTGTAAACCAAAGTGATTGATTCTCTTCATGCACAGACTCACTGTGGAATAAAACCTAAACAGAACCGTAAGAAATTCTGATAACTGCACCTACCTTGTCTTTAAGTAGAATTTCGTAAGTGGTTAATAGTGCATTGAAACGGATTCTCTTCGTCTGATGGTTCACCCACTCGTAGTCGCGGATCTAAATAAAAACAAAAGCATCGATGTCAGTTTACGTCACCAACACAGTAAAGAGAAAACACCTGCAGATTCAACCTACCGTTTTCCTGCTCATGACATCACCGAGGTAGACGACCACGTTCATGTCTGGGGCCCAGGTCTCAAACTCCCTCTGCCAGGAGGTGAGCGTGGACAGCGGCACTACCACTATGAAGGGCCCGTACAGCTGATGCTGGTGAAACAGGTAGGACAGGAAGGAGATGGTCTGGATCGTCTTTCCGAGCCCCATTTCATCCGCGAGGATAACGCTGTTGCACCTAAGGACGAAGAATAAGAAAAAACTTTGGTTTAGGTCCACTTTATATGTGTAATTTTTTTTAATTGAGGTCCATCAAAACCAACATTAATCCATTTATTTATCTGCACAGTACCTGCACCAGGAGTGAGCCAACCAGTTCAACCCATCCAGCTGATAATCTCTCAGCTGAAGATTCTCATCTCCAATATACGACGGCTGTTTCTTCAGGGCAACAAACCTGGGTCTTTGCTTTAACACCTGAAATGATAGTTAAGAACACGTTTCTTTAGTTACGTGGAGAAACACATAACCCTCTGAAATATATTTTGAAAAAGCAACTAAAAAACAAATCTGAAGAAGAGACCACATTGCGTCAGTTCTACTTGCAGAGACTGCAAACAATAAGCTGCATTTACGACCACTTGTGGAGGCAACCAGAATACATTTTATAACCAGGAGCATTGACTTGCAAATATACCCCCTCATGGTTTTGTTTTTGAAAATCATCAACACATATTCATGTGAAACAACAACATTTCTCATGATAACGTTTTCCCATGACCGCCACAGCAATAATTACAGAACAAAACATTACATCTTCTCTAAACAAATGCAAATCCTCTTTCCAACCACTAATACATCCCAGTAAGAAAGAAGAACATTATAGTTTTAACATTATTTGTAGACAGTTTGAATCTTTTGTTATCGATGGATGGTTTTAAATATATCTAGAAACAGTCTGAGTAGAGCCCTGATTGAATTCTTACCTTACAGTCTTTGGAGGGGACAGTTTTACAGGTGCTTCGGTTCGTGAAGCTGTTGATGCAGGACTGAAACTTCTTCCTAACCAAAGCTCCATCCTCCCAGCTGCACTCTGAGTAGGGTAAGCCCATCCACTTGCATAGATACTCTGGCTCATTAGAGGAGGGTGTCTTGTGACTATGAGCTGTTTGGAAAAAAGCAGGAAAATTATTACATGACTTAATACTGGATGAAGATGTACAACTCATGAGACCATCTAAAAAGACAGAATTCAGGAATGATGCTGAGAGTTTTGATAAAGGACTTACAGGGGAAGTCAGAGGGCCCTTGTGTCTTTCCTGTTCTTGTAGCTGAAAATAATAAGATTCCCTTTTAGTAAAAGTGCAATGTATATTAAAACAAAATATCCATTGCACAACCAGACAACAGCAGCTGCATTTGATGATGAATTCTTACCGATAACACGCTCCACAAACTGAAACTGCTTGCTCAGGTCAAAAGTGAGCTCCTGTTGGCAGTTGTGAAACTCTATGTCCTCGGGGGAAGCTCGCCTCAACCTACAAACAAGGGCAAAATTAACGGTGAAAATGCTTGGAAAAAAGTGTTTATTTGCAAAGACACTTTCAATGAAAAGAGAAAAGATTCTCACCATGAATTCAGCTCTTCTTGCTTCCTTTTGTAGTTGTCCATTTTCTTTAGTCCCTTGACCTTTTGCTGCGTCAGAGAGTCCATGCTCTCCCACGTGTTGTGGATGTAGGACCAGCCCTTCCACTTGATCAGGTACTGAACCTCGCTTTCATCGTTCTCGGGGTCGAAGCCTTCATTCGGGTCCCCGTTTTCCTCCACGGCATACACAGTGGTGGAAGCACCGATGGCTAGAAAAGCAAGATAAACAACTTTTAGACTGTATGCACAAGGCAAATATTTCGATGAGAAGCAACTTGGTAGGACACAGGTGAAAATGCATCACCTCCTTTTTTGGCTGTCCTGGTTTCCATGATCCTCTCGATGGTTTCACTGTCATCATCCTGCTGCTCCTCGCCTGCATCCCCTGTCATTTCAATCAGGTCGTCAGAGTCTGTTTCAAAGTCATGTTGGTCCTCTTTGTAACTGTGAAACGAAAAAAAGTGGAAACACGCAGTATCAATATGAAAACTGTGCATTTACAAAAGTCACTTTATTATCGTGGAAAACAGTCCTGAGTTCATAATCTCAATGTTCGGAAGTGCACCTTTTGACTTTTGTTGCTCCCCTTCTTCTAGTCTGTCTCTTTGGAGTGTCTTCCTCATCATCTTCATCCTCATCATCTTCCTCCTCCTCATCATCCTCTTCACCAGATGAGTCCGGTTTCCTGGACTTTCTTCCTTTTTGTGCCAGCTGCTTTTTGGCTGTTGATTTGGTTTGAGGTCTGTAAAACACACAGTTAAGCACAAAAACTAAAAAAAAAGCTTGAAAGCTTTGGATCGATTCTTAGATGCATCTAAGACTCTCTCTTTAAAGATCACGTGGAACAGGAAAGTGAAGAAACTGACATTTAAAACTCAACATTATGATCACCTGTAACAATTTTGTATCATCAGGATGTCATTTCCTTACAGCTAAATCAATTGGATGGTGAAATGTAACGGACATGTTACATGTTCGACGTGTTTATGTTCTATGCTAGGCTGCTTCTGGAGTTTTGATAAGGATGTCTTAGTGACAGTAAAGATAACAGACTTAAATTCATCTGTTTATTTAAATCACGGATCATTACAGGTACACTGTGTTTTAACACACACAGATGTACACAGATCCACGAGATTCCTGGGGAGGTCACTGGGGAAACGATTAGACTGATGCAATAGGTGATATTTCCTGTGCTCGTGAAACTAGCGTTCATAACAAAGTACAATAATAACTGATAAAAAGCAGCACAATTTTGACGCATCAAGGTGTTTTGCAAGTCGATCTCAGCCCTCTGAATTAGATTCAGATTGTGGGGTGCCAAGAGATTCCCACGCCTGGTACTGGAGTGATGTAAATCATCTCAGACCAAGACTCTGACTGCAGAGAAGGCGGGTGTAGGAGAGCCATGAGGCAGGAGTGGAGCAAGAAGTCAGGTATCATCAGCCCAGTGTGGCATCATCAGTGCCCACCTGTAGAAGTCCTCAGTTGCACTATCAGACTATTGCTTCTTCAGTAGATATCTCTACAATAAAAACTAGATATGTTTAAAGACTATAAAGAGTTTAATTCTCTAAATTCGAATTGATAATTTATTCCTTTTTTTTAATGTTTAACACTAATTCTAAACTCTTACGTATTGCACCAGGAAGCGACCTCCTGAATCAATGTCACAGTAATGTTAGTCTCTGGCTGATTGACAAACTGCGGAAAAGGGCCCCATTTAAAAAAATTGATGAGTAACAGTAGTATGTATTAAGATTAGATTGAATTAAATGAAACACTTTAGTAGTTTTATAGTCTAAACTTTCAGATTACAGCACGTACATCAAGTCTACACTTCACACCAAAGTAAAAGAGACAAAATGTAATCAAACAACTGTTCACACAATATGGAATGATTTTCAGATGACCAGTGGGTAGCTGTCTGATGGCCAGGCTTCGCTACACTCTTACCTTCTAGCAGGAAGTCGTCTGGATCTAACTTTTTTCTCTTCCTGCTCACTGTCTGTATTGTCGGAAGCTTCCTCCTCCTCCTCCTCTTCCTCTTCATCATTTGAGTCATCATCATTCCAGATATTTCTTACAACAAAGAAATGCCACAAGTTCACCCTCAAGGCCAACCAATGCTATAACCAGTTTCAAATTTCATCAAATGCTGGCCATAGGGGTGTTCACCAAAACTCAGTTTGATCAGGGATAAGCCGCTGATCAGACCAATCAAATTTGATGTAAATGTAGAACATCACCTGGCTGTCTGAAGCTAACTGAGCCCCAAATTAGAGCAAACAGATACCCAGTTACACAAAATGATAAGAGTCACAATATGATCACAGACTGGCACCACAATGACAAAACAGACATGAACTGTGCAGAACTACAGTATGGATCAAGTCTTAAATCATAAACATCTTGCTAACAAAAGTGCTCAAATAAATAGAAAATTAATAATAATACAGAAGATTTGGTTAACAAGCATCATACTTACTCTTTCTTCTTGGCTCGTGAGGTTTTCCTCTTCGGACTTTCACTCTCAGATTCACTGCTACCCTGCAAATACAGTCAGCAAAGCCAACACACAATTCAGCAGAGGCTTTGTTTTCACAGGAAACACAGCAGCACTTCTGTATAACGTCCACTAGATGGCAAAATTGGCTTGTTGCGAAGTGCTCATGTCAGTATTGATGACTGCAGAGCGAGGCCATGCCGCATATTAGTATCGCTGGTCTTTTAAGGTTTCTTTGTCCGTCTGCTTACCCCAGCTCCGATGTTCAAACGAGCCGGCTCCTGTCTGCTGCGATTTGACCTCCTGACCCCGTACACATCTGGATGTTCTTCCCACATCTGTAGACAGACACCAACTGCTATTAGAGAGCCACTGATTATCTGAGCCAATATATAAATATAGTATGCTCCAATTCCATTATACATTTTAATGTGTACACCAGCAACTGGACAGCAACTTGCAATTATTTCATTAGTCATGATCTGCTAATTTTTACATCTATATTAGGGTAAGAAAAGTGGAAATTTACAATTTAGAAGTAATAACTAAAGTTTTCATGGTACTTTTGCCAGAAAAATGAAACATGAAAGTAGTATTTTAAATGTTAAAATCGTTGGTTTATGGTTTATGGGGGTTATTCGATTATTTCACCAACTGCTTTCACTCTTTTGGGCTCCATAGTAGTTGTCATAGTATACTGTATTTGCTCTGAGTATGTTATGTTCTGTTTTATACTATTGTACCACCACCTTGTCTTAGCCTAATAGTGCCTCCGTTTCCTTTGTGTATATCATTGTGGTACAATAGTGTACATTAGCAGCACCTTTAAGGGAAAAATACTCCGTTGAGAATACTTTTTATCACTTTTTCCAATGTGAATGAGTGTTGTCATGATACTGGAAACACTAAAGGCAACGAGGGCATAAAGTGTTAGAAGGGCCTGTGTACTGTGTGTTAACCACAACAGCATCTAAATCAATTTACGTCTGAACATAATCAAAAGAGTGGAACGTAGCGCGTGTCAACTGCTGTCAGAGGGAAGAGGGAGCGAGAAAGTGTAGCTGGTGCAGCTGTATCACTACTGTGGGAAACGGGTATTGAAAATGTTTCAAATATTGAGAATCACTTTATATATTTTGTCACAGCTTTTGTCTAATGAAGGCAAAAAACTTCAACTGAGGTTGAACAACTGTCCTGGATGTCAAACCCCCTGTAATTAAATTCAGTGCCTGATTAGAGAAACAAAGTAAACTCAATCTCCATTATCAGAGGACAGGAACCTTAATCTGTATCATATACAGTAAGTCACCACAGAAGTTCCTCTCAAAAGCTCAGTCACCTTTACCTTCTTCACATCCGCCAGACGCTCCTTCTTTCTAACCGGCTTGTCTTTGACTTCTGATGTGGTTTGCTGTGACTTGGACCCGGTGGACTCGCTCCCTGACTCTGAGTGACTCTCTGACTCGGAGGAACTGTTCGACTCGGAGTTGTGGGATCTCCTCCTCTCGCTGCCATGCTCGCTCTCAGACTGACTTCCCGACTCCGATGCAGAGCGGTTGGACTCCTCTGAAGCTGAATTGCTACAGGAACAAGAACACGTTCATTGTTTTTTTTCGATTTTGCAGTGCATACGTATGTGGTTACATAACTCTGTGCACCTGACAGCGACATGGCAAAATATATCTTAAAAATCTACCTCGAGGTGCACACACCGTCACTGGGACAAGGAGAAACAAAGCGCTTGACGGCATGAGTAAGCTGTGATCGTCAGTCGAGTGGAACAGATACCTCATTACATTATGCAGCATGTTCCTTACTTAGCAAACAGTCTTATAATAACCTCATTCTCTCTAGAGCACACAAATCCTCTTACAGGCATTCTGAAAAGCCTAAGATCAGCTTTCACTACTAAATAAAACCGAGCTTAACGGTAATTAAGTGAGTATCGAAATCATTCGTCCCTGCTACTCTGCAATTACTTGTGACATGGCAGTAATATAATCAGACAGTGATACAAAAGTCATGAATAAATGAACAAGACAGTAAAATGTGCAGTTCTCCCACTGTAAGTAGGCTAATTCCTGCTCATTAAACTCCATTCTTTTTGTGGAGGAATGAGAATCTTTAAGAACCTTATTTGAGCATGAATTATGAGCAGTTTAACAAAAAATGTCATTTCTTTTCTCATATTATTGCATTGGAAGGATTTGTAGAACCCTGAAGAGTTGGAAGATTTTCAGTGAAAAAGCAAATATTAGCCAAAATGTTTGAAAACTAAACATTATTTGGTTTTGCTCATTTCCAAACCCCACATTTTAAAGGATTTAAGAGGGAAAAAAAAGTCCAAATCAGTCAGTACAACTGTACACAAGGAGCCTCAGATGTTTGTGGGACCCCTTTGATGGTACATCTCACATTCCAATACATCTCACATTCCAATACATTCAAATTTGCTCCAAATGCATCAGTTTTGTATTAATTAAATAAATTAGCTGACACGTATGACGTCACGTCGATGTGATAAGGGGCCGTCAGTGCATAAAACGTCAAGTTGAGTATGATGACCTTTCTGTCTGGCTTTCTCTCCATTCAATAACTTGTCTGGACACATGGGGGCGCTACACCCATTCACAATAAATTACAGGGTTCACTGCCTTATATGGATCAATTTGCAAAAGACACAAACATCCGTGTCAACAACGTTAAAGTAAGTAGTTTGACCTAATCATCGTTTCATATATTGGATTTCATTAAGAACAACACTCCTATTTATCATTGGGCTTACTGTATCCTGCTATTTGTATATTCAACTATGAGAATAAAACTAAAGAGGAACATTAATGTATTCTTTTTGAATAATTACAATTTAACTGGTGTTAAAAAGCATATAACGACTCTGTAAGTCAATATTACAGCCTGTACTTTCATCTGTCTTAGTGACCTAACTCGGATGTGCATGGCTCCTTCCGCTTTAAGTGAGGTCAAAAGTGGGCGGGGCGTGAAAATAAACTCGAATTGTCATTGGCTGGCATGTTGCTATGTGGAATTCTGGCCTATGGCAGCGCAGCGTGCAGGCTTTTCCAGGGTCTGAACTCTTCCTGGTCCTCCTCCATGTAGTTCTGAGCTGAGTTTTAATACAGATAAGTGAGCAAGCTGGGCACACAAAGCAAGGGCCATTTTGTGGCTCAGAGGAGCATGAACACTGTGTAGCATTTTTGTGAGATTTTATGGGAAATCACCATGTTTTCTGTTGCTCATTCTGCTGCTCTGCATGCCCACAGTAGTCATCTATCACTATGACAAAGTTAGGCTGTCATCAGCAGCAGAGGGTATATTTCAGTCACAGCTGAAAACACTAAAATGGCTGCCACAAGATCACACAGAAAAACTACAAGTGTGATGTAACCTGCTGCAGTGAACAGTCAGTAAAATGCTGAAGGAGATTTACCTGCATTTAACACACAAACTCCCTTGTGCCTTCATCTAAAAACAGTCTAATAAGGCTGCATAATTTGTTGTGAAAATATGGCAGCAGTTATTATAGTGAGAACTTGATTTGGGCCATAGCTTTTTATAAAAACAAAAACAAACTTATTCTTTGATAAAGAAAGAAACATGGCTTGCCACTTGTGTTTCTGAATTTCTGCATTGTTCTGACACCATGCAAATGACCTGGTATTAGTTTTAAAACAATCTTTATTGATCAAAATAGACTGATGTCTCCACTTGTTGGGGTATTTGAAGATTCAGATACCTGCGGATGATGTATACACACTTGCCCAATTGCTCTAATATACATTTACCGTCTTTATAACAAAGAAAATCAGACAATATTGTAAAAAATATGTACATTAGTGTCAAGTATCGTGGCCACGGGCCTTTAAATATAATCTACCTGGTAAGTAATACAAATAAAGCCAGATTTGAATAGAAAATATTTTGTTTTTGGTGTAACATTCACATAAATCAGACATGTTCAAATCAAATACTTCAATCAACACATCAATCTTCATATAGCTGAAATGCAGTAATACAAAAAGTACCTTTTAAACTTGTCAGATACTTAAATATGACAGTAAATTTATGTGATAAGATATCAACAGATATATTATATTCCATGACAAGTGAAAACAATCATTAGAATACCTGTAATAAAACAAAAAAATCATTCAAAACCTGTAATACAGAAAATCATTATGTGTCAAGAGAAATATTTGAAATGAAACTGTCCATTACAAGAAGGCCCCGGAACAGAAAGTAAAACAAGCTTCTCCTGGATACAAATATAAAGCTGGGAGGTTAAAAGGTTATGTTACATAAGCAGGTGGCCACTGACATAACTGCCAGTAGTGGAGTAGTTTTAAGTTTTACTATCATCTCGAAACAAGACAAAATGATTTACAAGATATCAAAATCTTTGAAATGAAGGGGCTTTAATGAGTAGAAATAACTACGCATGAAAACTGTGTCAAAACTATAAGCACAGATCCAGATGAAAGGTTACAGATTGATATAACAATTGAAATTGTAGCCACAAGTTAACTGTACTAAAAGGTCAAAGCACTAGAAACAAAGTATATAAACTCCCCTGTAATATACTGGATTACATTACCAACCATAATAAACAACCAAAGCAATACATTGTTTCTGAAATAAATACAACCCAAACATCAACGTTGTTTAAAAAAAATGGTGCAATGCAGTACCAACTAGTAAGACAAGGTCATGTTACTTTATAGCGATTGGACAACAAACATTTGTGACAAATCATGTGCAACATAATAGGACAGATTACTTTTTCCTGTGGTCTAACACACACATCTTGTGGGCAATGATCTCTAAACACAGGGCCCTGAAACCTCAGTATTGAGTGTAAGAAATGCTAGGAAAATCAGGGTGTGGCTATTAAACAATAGCAAGGTCATTCGTGACAGTGGTGCACTTCAACAAAAACCACGTCGCACATGTATACACAGGTGATCAACCATGCTTGACAAGGTAAACAATCAAGGCAGATATGGGAAAAAGGGGCAAAAAGTAAAAGGATCATACCTTGATGCATTGCTCTGAGTCGATCCTTCATCCTCTTGTTTTTTACTTTTATTCTTCATCATCGTATTATCCTGAAAGTCTTTTGATGGGTGATCTGTTTTTGTCTCCTGGTATTTACTGTCAAAAAGTTGAAGGGAAGCATGAACTATCACACAAGTCCCACAAGACTGCCTTCTGCTCAGGTGGCAGTTAAAACCCAGGCGGTGCGACACGAGTCAGGAAAAAAGGCATTAAATCGGACCGATCCGAGGACCATTATTTACATCTCTAATGTAAATAAAAGCGAAGGAAAATGACAGGTGCCGATACAAAAAAAAGGAGAATATCCAACTTAAATCTTGTCATATAGTCCACGGATGAAGCCGCATGCAATTAATTCTAACTGCGTCATCAGATGAATGGTAAGAAAAATAACATTTAAAGGTGAGAAAACCAGAAAATTATGCACTACACAATGTAAACAGACCAATTCAAAGTGAAGGAAAAGGTGGTAACCTATAAATGAACTATTAGATTCAACTTCGCTGTATCACAACGGGTTTTTATCCGACTCGGATAAAAACAAACATACTGTAAAAATAATAACTTAACAATAAATTACAGAAAGAGCTTCGTTTCGTAAAGCTCGCAGGCCTTTAAAGTCTTCATCTAGCAGTCAGACTCAGAGAGACAGACGCGAGCAGCACACTAAAAATGGAGGCGCGCCATGGCTGCCAGAGCCCAGTATGGAAAACAACGACAAGCACTCCCCTCGCACAGACGGCTCATTCGGCTCGACAAACCGGCCCAAAAACCACACAAAACGTCTAAATTCCCGTAAAAACACCGATCGTACGTTTAAATCCCTTGAATTTCATCAGAATCGAGCGGTTTCGACCGAAAAACAGGCAACAGAAACGGTCTGACGAAAGCCCATGGCACCCTTCCCAAGGCTCAGCCGCCATCTAGAGCTCCTTCCTAGCTCTGAAAGCTTTGCCTTTGATTGACGTTATTTCCATTTACACCACACTCAGGTGATGTTTAAGTCCCACCCCTTTTATTATGTTTTAAAATGTACTTTTATATAAACTTGCATGTTTATTTCAGCCCCAGGACAACAATCTTTAAAACTGAAACCCTTTTCTTTTCTACAACAATAAAAAAAGGTAAGAATATTGAGAGGCTGCTTAAGTGTATAATTCTTTTGCACCAATTGCATCACTTCCTGCTCAGACAGGAAGAGGGACGATCAGGAGCCATTTTAGGGAGCCTTTGGAGACCATTTCTGTTCAGACCAAAACCTTTTTAAAAACTACTTTATAATTTATGAAAGTATTCAACTATTTTCAATAATCAGTATTTAACAAAGCAGGAGTGTGCACTTTCATTAACCCCTTTCCATTCGTCTCATCAATCGAGTGATCATTTCCTTTTGTATAAAAACACCCGAAAAGAGAGCATTACTTAAGGAGATTCATTAACCCAGTGCGTAGCTTTAGCACTTGGCTAGCTTGTAAATTAACTGAGCAAACCTTGATGGCAAGTGACACAATGTCAGTGCAAACCTAATTAATTTGTTGAATGAATTAGCTGAAATATTAAAAACATACAACGGAGATAATGGACTAACACTATAAAAAATATTACGCCAAGTATCCTCTTGTGGTTTTCTGGTTAATTAGCTAATGAAACAAAGCCAGGAAAAATACGTGGACATACACTTTATTTAAAAACAACATTTGAATATCAAATGTACACAGGCGGATTACGTGTTTCCCAAAAACAATGTCATTTTTCAACAAGTCCACTATACAGCCAGCAACAGTGTTCCAGTGTCCATGTTGTTGTAAAAAAATTAAAAATAAAAATCCAATCGTCAAAGTCCAGTCAGAAAAAAGTTTCATCTTGTCAAAATTTGGCTAACTGCCAAATCGCTTGCATTCTTCACGTTAAACAACGCTGTCTCCACCTCAGCAATATCCAGTTGAATGGGGTCTTGATAGGATAAAAAAAGAAGGAAAAGTTGTAAGCCCACAGTGCAACTGAAATGAGCAATGTTTCACTTGTCCAGAAGATAACGGCGGATTGCTAACCATAACTAAAATCAAGACAGAATAGTCACAGCTAGCCGTCAGTTGCGTTAGCTAGCATTGCGCAAACATGAGCGTTTGTAAGAATACCCACTTGTTTTTAAATATTTTACAAAGTAGCTCTTCTCAAACTGGGATTAAAAGTCATCATACTGACATGATGTATGGAACGCAAGCTACAGTTTTGAGTGTGTGTTAAGGATCAAGTTGTTGAAATTTTGAAACACTTGTGTTTTTTTTTCAATTCCTATACAAAATGAAATCCGATTTTTAATACACTACGCAAAACACATTTGTAGATCTGGCAAAAGGGAATTCTTGGTATTAAGTTATACAGTGAGAAGTGCAACAATGCTGACAGACGTAATCGAAATTAACATTTGACTTGGCTTCGAACTGACATATTGTTTGGTGAGTTCAAAGTAACATGCAACATGAAGTCCGAGTTGAGTAAAGGCTCCACTATTTCGCAAGTTATCATTATGAGTTCATCAACTGACCAGCAGGGGTATGGTGAGTCTACAGTTAGCCAAATTCACATCTGGCATAAAACATTTTTTATGCTTTACGCAACATTGATGCTCAAACAAATTACGATTAATAACAAAACACTGGCATGTGAGCAAACAATGCTGTATGCAAAATAGGATTCCTTGACTGATTTAATGAAATGTTTACGGGTCACCAAAGTAAATACATGACTGACCAACAGTTTGACAATATAATAGCATCAATGAAATTTTAAGCAACCATTCAAACAGTGTTTTCAGATATCTATTGTTCAGAATCAGAAAAAAATGTTCCCACACTTTGTTAAATGTTGAAATGTTTATATGTGATATTGATGTTTATATTTGATATTTGTCAACTAAGAGCTGCTATCCATGTTTCGTTGTTTTTTAAACAATGACAATAAACATCTATTCTACCTATTCTATCCTAAATACGTCAGTTAAATGTAACTAATGTGACTTGGACATTTGAGCATGAATTTTTAATCAAGCATTTTAGCAAAAGCGGAGAATACATCAACTCTTTAAGTAATGTGGCTTTTTTTGTAATGTAACAACAGAAGACAACACAGCAAATGTCCACATAAAGCCACAGTAAAAAAAGGCATATAATATTATTAATAATCAATTAAACCACACAGGGAAAAAAATCCTATACATGTTCTACCATAAACTTACATTTATAAACTTAACATTTCATTATGCACGCTATGTGCTAACATCCAGGTCTTTAGCTAGCCTTTAGAATTAACTCTGAAAGGCAGTAATAAATGTTCCTGATAAATGTGGGGAGAGGCCTGCTTAAAATAGCGGAACAGCATCCTCAACCTATCCAAATGGGATTGTTGAGAACATGTAATCTCTAGGAACAACATTTTCTATGAATTACATTAATTTAGTAGGCATTTAAATGACACTCAGTTCAAACATGAAAAACTTACAGAGCTGTCTTCTTTTTCTTCAAATTTGGAAATTCCTCCCACCAGTGCAGGTCTCCACTGTGGAAGAGAAGGAATAATGAATGATACCCATATTACCATAAATCAGATTTACACAGAAATGATATACTAGTGGGCTGATCAATGTGGATGGCTTGAACTAATTTGGACATTTGGTACTTCTGATTTAAACCTTGACTGGCAAAAATTACTTAAACAAGCAATCTTTTGAATTTGAGGAATGAGTTATTCTCAGAGGATATATACAATTCTCACCAACCTCTCCAGTATTAGTAACGTCAAATAAATAAATAGCTCATGTCTTGCACCACATAGCTTTTGCAAATGCTATTTTTATAAGGTTTACCGTGCATGATGGGTCAAATGCAGAAAAAACTGCAACTGGATAGTAATTAAAACCAATTTCATGTCTTATTACAGTGGTAATTACAACTTATCAGGTCTTTTTTTCAAGGTAAAAAGAAAAAACAATGCCTGTGGTGCATAGTCAGGGAAGGGCCCTGCATTTTTAACGAAGCCATGTGCAGAAGTGAAACATGACACTGTGTAAGTATGAAATTTCTTACACTGATTTGTGCATTTGTGTGCTCTTGAGAAACTCATGCACCTCAGAGTTGTCAATTTACTGCAGCATTGGAATTGTTTTTTTTTTTTGGTTTGTTCGTTTGTTTTTGCACATCGCTGTGAATATCCACCAAATTCTTTGTGTCAAACTAAGCAATTCAGACAGCCAACTTTATGGTTTTGCCTGGATGTTTTGGGGGTATTTCTGGTCTTGGGATTTTTGTTTTAAAGAACTCAAGTTTATTTTTAATGTGGGGGAAATACATACAGGGGGGCAGCCAAAAAGGCACATTTCTGTGTTAAGGGTGACTTGCTTTATCCATTTTATTTGGTTAAGAGCGGTCTCTGAATAGTGATTGATATTAAGTAGACAATTTTAGAATATGTTTTGCTCATTATCACAACTTGTTATTGATCACAAGTAGATAGTCAAGTCATTAAGTTGTTGTTGCTCTTATGTCTCAAGACATCCCTCATATTACAAGATTGGCTGAATTTATTCCTATTTTGGTGCAGTAGTGTTCGCAATGAAGTCGTTTTGGTTGCAAACAACATCACAGTTGCCAATAATGACAGGAACTTTTTATACTTCCATTTGGCTAAAATCTTGAGGTTAAATGAGAATAGATCACAAACCAAAAGATATAACATGAGAAAATAATGTACAACCAAGATATAATGCAGCACATGGCACCAAATAAATAACCTATGGTTAAAACATGGATGATAACGAAATTAATCTGACTGTCTTCATAATGTGCCCAACAGGCCATGATTTAACTGCAACCATACAATTGAAACCGTTGAGCCAAAATGGCCAATAGTTATTTTGCAATGAACCATATGAAATGTCACCAGTTTGCAGACATTCATAAACTGAACAAGTATGTAGAAACTGCCCAGTATGGCATTAATTGAAAAATATGTTATATGCAACCCTGAGTTAGAGATGGGTGTTTTGGCTATCAAAACACATAACTATTTACTCACAATTATGATCCACATTCTAAATTGCCATCGTTTTTCTCAGTCTGAAGAATGAAATGGCCTGTAGATTATAGCCTGACATCAATGTGTATGTTTGAAACATAACTCTTCACTCAACATTTTTCTGTTATGGCACAAATTCCTCATCCTACATGAGAGTAATAACTCAGATTGTGTTGTTTAACATCATCAAAGGAAGATCTAACTGACGTTGTTCGTCTAAATCAACACTGCCAGCTAGTTGGCTACATCATTCTAGTGGCTTACGCATGCAAATCAGATCTGCTCATAGATGGGTTGTCTGAAGTTTGTCAACATAGGAGGACATTCAATACCGCAATCTCATCGATTAACCTGAATAGACGCCTTAAAGATTGACTGGAATTTAAAATCTACTATCACCCATTCCTCACCCGGGGTCGAAATGTGAAACATCATCTGCCCCTGCTTAGTTTCACAACCAGTCTTGATACAGCTTTCTATTGAGTATGACTCTTAGAGGGAGACACAAGCTCCAAACCTCTAAAGAATGATATTGCTCAAAGTTGCGATGAATGTTAAACTGCAGTAACTGAAGCATGAACTTGAAAATCTCCAACCCTCCAACTGTACTTCTCACATTGGTGCCACAGTCATTGTTGTTGAATGGCAATTTCATGTTAATAACTGTGTCAGTTAATATGACTAATATGGGTGCAGCTGCATTTTTGTTGCTGGGGTTCAACGTTAATAATTTTTTTCCCCACATCTTTTGGCATATTGGTCAGAAATCAACTTGCCCGACATCAATTTGAACTTGTCCCAATATCTTTTAAGGGTTTAGCAAATAATTACGATGCCTAAAGATAATTGCTATGTTAAATCTTATGCGCCTTGCTCAACAGCCTGCGGCAAACCGTGCGCCACATGATTTTGCCTGCATCCACTAACCCCACCCAATTGAACTCCAAATGACCCCCACCATTTTCCCACGACTGACCAATCGGTACTGTACATGTGCAACTCTCGACAGATGAGAGAAGCAAGATGGCTCCCTCCTTGGCTACTTTAATTATTAGCTCAGAAAAAAACCCAAACACGTTTAACTCTTTTTCGCCACCTGCCCAATCGAGCACATCTTGTCATTTTGATTTAGTCTTTCTCAGTGTGTTCAACTGTCAAACTATTTTGGTGATACGTTGAAACCACTAAATAGTCAACTCTAAATTGTATACCAAGTGTAATATATTTCTGTAAGTATTTGAAGTTAAGTGAAATGACTCTTGTGCGAAATTTGATTAAATACGTATCTTTGATTGATGTGCCACATCATACACTAGGTGGCACAACTTTTCTGACATCAGACATGATTGATATTGCTTTCAGTCAAAACTAGACCAATGCATGCTATAAAAAACAGAAACTACATATGCTTAGCACTATTTCTTAGCAATGACATACACATCAAATAAAAAATATACTTCATGCTGCTGTTCGCTTACTTATGTTTGAGGTCATTTAAAAAGTTAATTTGATTTAACACATTTGTGCAGAGAAGCACAGAGTTTTCTAAGAACAAATTGTCTATCTTAAAAATTATACTTACAATTCCCCGTTGCTGTACGGGTCACTCGAATCCTTCGTCTTCATGGTGGCTACATGTTAACCCTTAAAAAAAGACAAAATAGGATTCAGAGAAGAAATGTGACAACAGCACACCCTACTGGTTATATGTATGTAGCAGTGAAGACAAAGAAGCTAGTAGGACTGCAAAAAACATTTAAATGCCTGAAACGGTTAAAAACACATACCATTTAGGGCAAGTCACATGATGTCCTTTCTTCGTCGACGCACTTTGTGAAACATCAAGGGAATCCCTGCAATATACAAAACATGAGTTTTGTTAATTTTTGTAGTTATAATGTGCAACTTACGTGTGCATAAAACCAGACATAAATAGGCTTTTAGTGTTTTAAGATATTTTAAAGATACTTTTCGGGATGGTTTCATAGCTAATTAACATATTACGAAAATCATAAATAAGTTGTTGCACATATAATTGGATATATGCTTCTTCTTAGTGTGTCTTGCTGGCTCAAAATGCAACTAAATTTGTCTTCAACAGTAATGTCCCACTAAGAATAGCTATGAGAAGACATTTTGTTTCGTGCAGGGTGGTACTAATCCTTTGGATTTACCATATAGTTTTACATGCATAAATATTTATTGCAAAAGAGAGTATATCATCTATTTATAATGTGTGGTATTTGCCTTCATATGCGGGTAAACCAACAACCTTGTCCATTAGACGGTAATACTGAGATGAATTTATTTCTTTATTTAATTTTTATGCACTATTTTGAGTTTTCTTTAATTCACATACTTGTAGTGAAGCTTTCTAACATAAAAATCTTTCTTAACATGTCTCACAAGTGTAATGTAAGATGGAAAAATAAAATAAATGTATATATTTAGATAACTTCTCCATTCAGTACCTCAAAGGGTTAAAAGCCAACACCCTATTTTGTATTTCGAAGTGTATCTAAGCTTTTAAAACATATAGAAGCTTTAATTGGCAAACAAATCCAAGTATTGTTTATGAAGAGTATCTACAATCGAAGAATTGCATCCAATAGTCACATTTAGAGCATTTTGACAACATGTCCCCATTTATTTCAACTATTTTTCAAATAAAAAGAATTAAGCATCTCACACTATCGAAAATCTTGTCATAAACTAAATGTGTACAGCACTGTGGTAAGATAGTGTGAAAAACTGTCGTTTTTTAAATGTATTTTTGACTTACAATTCGGAGAAAAACATCAAAAAACAAGTATACTGAAAATAAACAAAATTCTGCATAAGATTGGTGAGTTGGTGTCATTCAGTCCCAGTACCACATTCAAAAAACAAAACATTTGCCTATTTTTGTTGTTTTTGTCGAGCAAATTCGAACAAGGGCATTTGCCCTTTCAAGGACAAAGCAAATTTTAAATGCGTAGGTTGAAAAAACTCCAAACAAGTCGAGAACAAATGTGCTTGTCCAGATATCAACAAAGTTAACTCGAAAAAGGGCGACCAAACATGCAAAATCCACTAACCAATACACCACTTCATGCAATTTACCTTCTCTACGTCGTTATCTTTATTCTTCGCTGACAACACACCATGGCCATTTTTACAACACTGCGTCTAACTGTCGTTCTATCCACCATATTGCCAGACACCCCTGACTCGTATTCTACAGCTATTAATGTTGGATTACTCGTAATTTCTTACCCATTTTTCAAGCCGTGTCTATCCGCCGTCGTCTGCCCTGGCCAGTCTCGCTTTTTGGGGCGATTTTCGTCGTTTTGGTAGGTCTTTCGGCCGCATCGTTCCGCCCTTCCTCTTCTCCGCTCTCGACGCCTCGCTCCTCTGTTGTGTGTGTCCTCCTCTCTGCCGCTGCCTGAGCTGATATCCTTCAGCGGCTCTGCCCACTTTGCTCTCAACGTAAGCCAAACTCCACTTCCTCCCCAGCCCCGTCCAAAGCTAAGCGCTAGCAGCCCACTGAACCTGAAACTTGTACCCTCTTTTTTTTATAAACCCGAAGCAGCAAAACTCAATTTGTTGTCAGTGGCGTCAACAAAACAAACTTTATGTTGTTTATGTGATAAATAGCAACAGCTACACGCAGGTACGTCGGGAGTAAACCAACCAAATCAAGCTAACTTAGTTAGCTAGAATTTGAGACCTTTTTATGTTCACACAGGTGTGAACTAATTTACTGCAATGAAGTTAAATGATTTTAAATATTTAAATCTAATGTAAAAACAGTGATACTCTATGTCACAGAAGTGGTACAGCCTACTACTGTAAATATGAAGATGGGTTAATATGCTTGCTAATGTCACAAAACTCATTCCCTCTTGTGATCCAGTGCTTCTATATAGGAACACTGCTCTAAACACAAGTATATTTGTTGTGTTATATCACACAATAGGGTTTAAATCAGTAAACACAGGCCTTCTCTGAACATTTTCCTTCAGGATAGCCTTGAAATGTAGTCTACTGTGTGTGCAGAGCTGCTAATAAATGAACAATAACACATTTATTACCAGGTTTTGTGTACAACAAAGTTCAGACTTAAGACTTATCCCCTGGTTTTGATGCCTGATTGCCACCATTTCATAATGATAAAGGAAACACTGAGGTGTTTTCATAATACAAACATTTAAAACTATTCAGAAATTGAGAATTGAATGGCAGCACATAATAAGTGTAACTGAATCTTGATATGAGTGTGCCCTGCCTGTGGCAAAAAATCAGAATCAGTTACATTTATTAGATTATCTATTTTAGCTGAGAAAATGTTGAAGAACAAAATTAGAAACTCCAATGAGGGCAACACACAACTTTGGCCACTCAGTCAGTGCAGCAGCCTTCATTGGACAGTCCGTGGAGTCTGTGGTATGCACTCCACCCCCCGTCACCAACCAATGAGGTGTTTCAGACCACAGCGCATGCTCCGTGCAGTGGAAGATTTCTTTAAAAAGATCCTCAGCCTAGCAACAAGAATGCCCCTGCAAGTGTATTACAAATCCAGACGCTACAAGTGAAGTGAACACAGCCTTATATTGACTGACTGGTTGGGTGGGTTTGATTAGGGGAGTGTTTACCCACCAGAAAGATTAAGATCTTCAAAAAAGTCCCAAGTATTCTAACTTTATCAATGTGTTTGCAGTTGTCCTTGTCATTCGTGATGCAGTGTGAATGTGCTTTTAGAGGTTGAGAATTGGAAATGCACCACAAAGCTGAGCTGTTAAATTTGTTGAGAAGACAGAATGAACAAAGAGGACAGAACAGGAAGAAGTAAATGCATGTTTGGTGCCATATTTGATCATTTAATGACTTTTCTGCTAAAGAGACATCTTGGATGCCATTTTGTAGAGAAGTAAAGACTTAGGTCAGTGGTAAGCAGGGACATTTACATTGATATGGCACCAATTACTATGACATATTATAATTTGTTTATTTAAAGGATCCCTATTAGCTGATGCCATAAGCTAATATTCCTGGGATCAACTCATGGCATACAACAGATATCACATACATGATGACCTGTAGTTGCATTCATTTGAATAACATGAATTTCATATATATAGATATACATAGCCAAACTTGCATTAATATAGAAAAAAAATGCATTCACATACAGTTAAAAGCCAGAAGACTAAGAATGTTTACCATGAAGCCTGTCTATGTTTCAGAATGGGAAGTCAGTGTTGCAGCCATGAACGCACACAGCGCTGTTGCAGAAGGGTTGTGCTGTAACACGTTGCAAAACGGCACCGACAGCAGGCAGGATTGCACTCATGGGTGTGTTATTTCAGAAGGAAGCACACGCAACCAAACCTCCTGGTATGTTGCAAAACACCTCTGACGATTAACATAACAGGTTGTGCTAATAGGTTTGCTTTGCACTTAGAGAGACAAATGATAATGTATGCTCTACAGCAGTCATGTAGCTCAACAAACAAGCTTTTTAAACTCAAGTTTAGCGAGAACCAAAACCAACACCATGACTGTATATTCAGCCTATACTACAGTCTTAATTCAGCGCTTTGTGAGAACAGCTATTTGTGTTAAATAGTATCTAAACTGAAACCGAGGCACTCAAACCAAACTGGTTTGTAACCCAGTTTAAGCCAATGTAACACGATCCCTGCAGTCGCACTCTGAGCCGTTTCTCTGAGCAAAGTTCAGGCCGTTGTCTCAGAATGTGAAAACCCTCTTAAGCTTGAGATTTAGATCGCCTTGTCGCAACTGAATCATGCTTCACGGAGCAAAATGTTCTCAATGAGCAATAAATCTCCATCCACAATCAAGATATATAGAAATGTATTTTGCGTGCATGTTAGATTACAATGCATTCCTCACTTTAAATGTCTTATAACTGTCCCATATAACTGTCCCATTTTATTAGCAAGAAATGGCAGCCACCGAATGTTTTATAAACTGAGTTCTGTTACAAATCAGTCTCTCCTGAATTTGGACCTAGGGGTTGAAGGAAAATGCAGCCATCTCCGTTGTTATTTTGTGCTGCCATCTGCTGGGCTTTGATCAAATTAAATAGCAGCAGAGGGCCCTCGCTCCCAAGAGTAGGTGTTCAGAAATAAGACACATCTAACCAGACAAAGCTAAACAGGCTGTTGTGTTGTGTTGTGGATGTTGTTGTTTTCAGAAAAAGGGAGCCCCTTCAGGTTTGCACACTGTAGGAAATTAGTCTAATGAATAAGTCAAAAGCATTTTTAACTACAAGCCTTCAAAGAGATTTTTTTTGTCGCTGTAAATCTAAGTGGTGATCTAATTTTTAATCAGGATTATGCATATTACACATCCGGTTCACGCCCGTGAAAATATAAATTGAGATAATTTGTGTCTGCCTGTGTGTCTGACTGAGAAAGACAAGGAAAGACATTGACTGTGTGTGTATAGATTTTGCCAAATCGATTGATTATCTCTGCCACGGATCAGTTGGATGCTTTTCACCATCTTGTCTGTTCAAGACTTTCTTGGAATCTGTGGTCATGACCTGCAGTCTGCTGCCCTTGGAAAATTGGGTTTGCTGTGTCTGATTGGTAAACAGAGAAATGCTGCCTTCAGATGCTGTTGGAAATTTAGTCATTGCCAATCACCACCATAATATGTACAGCGAAGTGGTGAGAGATGTTTGAATGATCTTCAACACCAAAGTCTCCACATATACAACGTTTTACAGTTAACACATTTTTTAAAGAAATATTTGTTTGAATGTAGAATATAAACACCTGAAATATGTTTTTCCCCTCTTTTGCTGCACATTTTTAAAAAATAATTGTCTGATATCTAAGAATACCAGGAACAATGGATGATATATGAATGTACTAACACTAGCTGAAGGCAAAGTCATGTCCTCTGTGTTGCTGTATTGTGGGGCCTTTAAAGAGCCACTTGCAGGTTCTATTTTATAACCTTTTTTTTTTTTTTTACTCTTTTTAGACTCTCTGTATGTCAGTTTGATTATTTTTTAGTAAAAAATAGAATTGATAATAAAGAAAGACCAGTTAATAGAGACTTCTTCGACCAGATCTATCACAGGTGTCCTGAGCTTAGATGAAAAGAATACTGTTAAAAATGTAATTTTATGTTTTTTTAACATAAGAAATTACTGGCAATTGGGGGATAGCATGAGGTCAGAGTGGATATATTATAGTCAATGAACAATTGCAAAATTTAGCATCAACTTTCATTCCATCTCATTTGTAGGGTAACACTTCTTGACGCAAGCTATTTTTGACTATTCTCTCATTTTGAAAAGTGATGGGGACAAAACTTGTTATTTCAAAAAGTGTAAACGGCAGTCTGGAAAAAAGGTGTAGTGTCATTTATAATACAAAATATGCTTGCATGCATATTTTATATATATATATATATATAT
>CAEMYA010000177.1:6298114-6314679 GCA_903131615.1 Diplodus sargus | reverse complement strand
GGCCCTGAATATAACATCATTAGTAAATGAATAAGTACGGTATTACTCTAATTTTTTAGTATTTATTCTTTTAAAAAAAAGGAAAAAAGAAAGTTTTGCTTGCCATATCCTCCACCTGAAGCCGCCCACTTCCTTTCCTCGGTGACATCAGGTGTGTAGGTGTTCGGGAAGTACGAGGGCTCCCTGAAGGCACCACCAGCCCACATAATGCTCCTCTTCAGCACTGGGAACAGCGGGCCAGCCTGCAGAGCGCTTCCGGAGGCGGATAATCCCCATCCCTCTACACGAAGTCCTAATGCAATCAGGAAGGGATTGCCAAAGCGCACCTCAAGGGAAACACGTTTTGGAGGCAAATCGCGAGTGACGACCCCCAAGAAGTGCAGTGAGAGGAGAAGAGGGGCTTGGACGGGCAGAGAGATGGATGTCTGCGTCTCATATTGTCTTCATCGTGTGAACAGCAGAGTCTGATATAAGCCGATCCTCCTCTGTATAATGTGACAGCTGCTGTCGCATTTTCATCCAGTTCGGAGAAAAACTACTGAAGGAACAAAACCTGCTTCACATTTTCCTTTACACCGGCACCATGGCGACCTGCAGCCTGGTTTTAACTTTAGTTATTGCGGCTCTTTGGCGCGTCAGCGGTGTACCACAAACTCTTCCTTCACCCGCGACGCAGTTCAATTCAACATCATCATCCTCCTCATCATCTTCATCCATCAACAGCGAGGATGGACTGACGAGTAATGTGACAGATGCAGCCGTGGGATCCCGAATTTCGTCTCTCATGACGTATCTTCCAACTCTGAAAAACATTGTTATTTTCATCTGCGTGCTAACAGCTGTTCTCATCACAGTCCTGGTCATCAAAGTGATCAGGTAAGACACGTCGATGCTTCTCTGTATAGATTTTTGTAATTAATTTTTTTATTTTTATCGTGTGTCTGTCATGATGCGTTTAAATGTCAGCAGTCTTTCCTGGTGGAGGAATCGATTGCATCGCATGTGGTTGCCTAGAGGAGGTCTGGGCCTGTTAATAATGCTCCTACAGGGAGTTGCTATAGTCTGTCTTATGCGTCTGTGACAATCAATCTTATTTAATTGATTATATGCACTGTGAAGTTTATCACCAGCATCTTTGCGTTTATCCCAGAAGTCACATTTTACAACAGGGCTGCAGTTCATGACGAATGTATTGCTGGATTGCACATGTTTTCGATCAGTCAGTGAATCTTTTTGCCTGTAAAGGTGTGAAAATTGTCCATCACAAGTTCCCAGAGCCCACTGTGATGTCTTCATATTGGTCTACAAAGACATGAAACTAGGAGAAAAAACAAACAAAACCAAAACAGGTGTAACCACACAGTTGTCCTTTCAGAGCTGATTTGATCTTGGTAAAAACATTGGGCGGTCGTGACTCTACTTACAGCCAGTTTGAGCATTAATATAATTGCGAAAAAAAAGCTCCTTTTTTTCTTTTTTTTAACCAGTCTAATCCTCTCCATCTGGAGAAGCTAAAAATGGCTTCACAGCTGATGTTGTGGTGTAGTCAGTCAGCCTTAAATAATTTGATTCTGTTTGCGGTGTCGTCTCATGTCTGGCACCGTTTCCCTCTCCCTCTCCCCACAGATCTGGCAGGAGGATCAGGAAAACACGTAAATATGACATCATAACGACACCTGCCGAGCGCGTGGAGATGGCCCCTCTTAATGAGGAGAACGATGAAGACGATGACTCAACCCTCTTTGATGTCAAATACAGGTTTGTTTCCTTTTTTTGATCACTTAAGCCGTGGGAGGTGCGTGCAGCAGATGTTTCACGGTGTCTTGAAGCCAAATAAAACTTTTCTTTTTCTTCTGTGAGAACAACTGTCGGCTCAGTCCCATTGAAAAAGTTCTAGCACATATCAGAGGAGTTTCATGTAGGCTATAACTCCCGAAATGGTTACAGTGAAGATACTGACCACAGTGAAGCTTGATAAGGGTATTATGAACAATATGGCCTTTTATTGCGACAGAAATCTATCCATCAGTATATGAGAATTTTAGTCTTTCTTGTAAGAGTTTGACTTTATCAAACCGATTTAAAGAAATCTTTATCCTTTTTAGTATATTTGTACTTTAAAATGACTGGATTTTGGTACTCTTAATGTTTGTAACTTATCTTGTCACCAGTGTAGTCATTAACCATTTAACCCTCATTTCCCTGTAAGTAAATCACCTCGTGACTCTGTTTTGACTATCTTATCTTTGCAGGGAGGCACCAGCTAGCTTGTGCTTCTAAAGATGGTGTAACAGTCCCTTCCTTTAGTAAACTTCCAATGTCTACCACTTAAAGTGCAATTTTGAACAAATGGTCCACTAAGTCTATACTCAAAACCAATAGAGGGCAGCATATCAACAGAGTAAACGCTAACTGCTGCTTACTGTAGCTGTCCTGAGCTCGTAAGCTCAATTAGCCGTGCAGCTGGCGGCTCCGACTGGGATTGTTAGTGTGTACACCGCTAGCACCAGAACAGGCTGCGGCTAGCTGGTTAGCATGCTAACTTAAGCAGACAAAGACATGATGTCAAAACTGTAATTTATTCACATACTGTCGATCATTTCAGTGACTTTTTGAATGTTTTCAACCAGAATTCTCACTTTCATACGAAGCAATCAGCAGATTTTATCCGTTATGTTTTTCAAGGTTAGCGACAGTCTGTGTTCTATCTACACAACCATTCTTTGAAACCAAAACTCCATATAAATTGTTGATGTCTTCTGTAAGTGAACACAATACACATTGATTGCTGTCGGTATAAAGGAATTCTGCAAATGTACTTTTCGCAATTTTAACAATTCAGCTGATGAAGGCTTGAGAGTCTTGGGTGACTTGAAAGTTGCTTGTTGAACAGTTGTATGAACACTTGAATAAGACGCAGTACAAAAGCACACAGACATAACAGGGATAACTATATGAAAGTATGCATTGAAACTGGCATTTGAACTTCTTGCTCTGCTCGGAGAAAAACACCACTTTAGTGAAAACTTTCAGCTCTGCCAGTGTTGACATTAGGTTTCACCCTTCCGTCCCTTCTATTGTTCTTTAACATACAACCACTTCCTCAAAGGAAGGTATGACGCCCTGTTTACCTGACATTCCGGACTTCCAAGTAAGACAGAACTCTGCGGCAGGCGAATGTACTTCCTCGTTGCCATGTAGAAAGTAACGCCACATAAAATTCAATGAAGTAATCATGTTTTTTTCTCCTTTTTTCCCAGGTGAATTCCAGCATGGACATCAATATTTGAGCGCTCCTATTTTGCCCCCAAGACAACTCAAGTGATTTTCTGTATTATTTTTTTGGTGTGTTGCCAAGTCTGACCAAATCAGCAACTTCCTGCGCTGCTTGTGCATGGCTTTTTTTTTTTTATCCATGTTTGAAGGACTGGAGCCGCATAGATATCATTGTTTGCCGTTTTTACAGGTCATGTGGCCCAAATAAACTGCCCGATTCTTCCTCATATTTAATCAGGAAGTCATTCAGTAATCAGGCTGTTAGGGACTCGTTGTCTTCATAAAAACTCGTGTTTTGTGTTATTATTTTTTTTACACTTTCTGACCACTTTTGTTTTCTAATTTTAGTTTTTACACTTGAGTGACAGCATGTTGGGCTGGGGAGTTCATCGTAGGAGGAGCGAACGCCTACACTATCTATATTTAAATGCAGGATTAATCACTCTTTGTGATTTGAATGAATATGTAATCTTTAAATAAATACTGGCTGGCCACTAGAGACCATCATCTAACGCATAAAATGTTAACAAGCATTGTGCAACGAATACTTAATTCAGATGTAAAGATGTGCACAATCTGAAGGATCTATCTATAATATACTGTAATTGATATTTTTAAACTAAACTTTCATACCAAATATATTTCTATCTACTAACCACTTTATTGTGCATATATACTGAAGGCTTTCTGTCCTCGTGTATGGAGTAAGCGTATATTTTTTTACCGTATGTTGTTTTAGACAGTCCTATTTTGCTGCTATCTCAGCTGAAAATTTTAAGTTTTCAAAAGTTTCATATTGGTGAAAAGCTCAAAGAATTGTTGTCAGGATGTATTTGTGAGGTGCTTGTGGAATATGTCTGCTGGCTCTGAATGTGAATGCTGTAATCTGTTGTGACCAGGTGTGTTCAATCGCGTGACGACTGCATTTAATCGAGTAACGACTGAAAGATGTTTAAACGACAGGTTTAAAGCTCACAGTGATGTAGTTACAGTATTTGAAGTGTTCGACATGAACCCATGACTTGTTTTCTAAATTAAATCACATTGTTATGTAAAAAAAAAAAAAAAAGAGCAATTCTTCCTAAATAGTTGCTTCTCTGTGCCACAGATTCTGTTAGAAAGAGATCAGTTATATAATTTATGCCCTTTCTCATTTAATATGATTTTCCTTGGCCCTCAATTGATTCAGTTTTGGTATTTTGAGTGCAGTGTTAGCGTGCAAGGAGACAAACCGGAACCAAACCTGAGCCCAGCGTATTGTTCGTTAACTTAAGTTGTTACTGGCTTCGACTTTTGATGGAAACGTTTTGACATACAAGTTCAAAAGGGGCCCAATTTAGTTTTGGAAAAAGAAATACAGGAACTCAGAAAGTTAATATATCCATACAATATTAATGAGGTAATAATACAAACTCAGAAAAAAAAAAAATTCTGTGACTGAATAAACAAGCTGTTCTGTTTGAAGCTGGAAAGGTGGCAGGGTCCGCCACATATAAACCAAGTACAACAGTATGAAACTGTGTTGTCCTTTAAGGTCAGTTTATGGAAATAAAGAGAGTTTTTTTTAGGCATTAAAGTCAGTCAGTGAAGATCTTTCCCCACTGATTTCTAACTTTCTTCCAAAACTCCTCTCATGACTATTAGAGAGGGAGGGCCATAAGATCTCAAGTCCTACTATACTTATACAAAACATAAAACTGTTTAATTTGTTATATCTTTAATTCAAATACAGAACAGTCGGATTTAAAGCAAATGAAAGAAAAAGCAGACGTTTTCAACCTTTCCTCGTCTCCGTCAAATGTAAAATCGGAGTAACCTGACAACAATGCAGAGTAAACCTAGATTAGTTTTCCTGCGCCAAATGTGAGTCTTGTAGGTGACCTTCTGTTTTAATCCAGACTGATATTTGATAGTGCACCGCCGCCTGCAGGTGCAGCTGTCTGCAAACGGCGTCCAGCCAACAGAACTGCACGGTTCAATCTCTTACAAGCTATTCGACGTTTTCTTTCCAGGAGAAAGAACATTGTGTATTTTTCTTTGTTACTGCCATTCACAGGGGGACTGGGTACATTTGTCCTCACTGTTAGATCTACAAGTGGTATGTGGGAGTGTGCGTGTGAATGTCTTGAATTCAACTTTCAGGCATGTTTTTAAATTGCCGGCTGCAGACGACTCGACCTCTGCTCATGTCAGTGTTTTGTCATGTTTCACTGATTGTACTGATCCATGTTTTTGTGCGCCTCTGCACAAGCGAGCATTTGACCCGTTGTACAGTTAACATCTTTCATCCTGGCAACGTCGTCTGTTTTTATCTTTAGTTGTGTGTGTTTGTGTGAAATTGTGGAAAAAAGCCTGCTCATTTACAGACGCTAATGCTGGACTTTTATTTCACTGAATCATCGGCTGCAGAAAAGTTCCTCTCGTAAAAATGAATCAAAGTCATTGTGGTAGCTATTTGGGGACTCGTTAATCACCCCCCCCCCAAAACCAGAAAAAAGTTCAATGTTCACACTGTTTTTGAAAGTTTATTGAAAACAAGTCCCCGCTTGGTTTTCTTTTTTGTACACGGAGATGTTATGTGTAACCACAGCTGTTTCCTCAGTTTCCATGTTCTTTGAAAAACACTACTGAAATAAAATTGCTTCCTTTGAAGTGTTAACTCATTTTAAGGGAGAGGCTGGAAGTGTTGTTTTTTCCATTCTGGTCTTTTGTGTGTCATTTTTTTTTTTTTTTTTGCCACAGGAAAATACATTCACTTTGTCATAGCCGCACAATTTAAGTGTCCTCAAGTCATCCGAATATTCTTTAAATACAAAGAGATTAAAATATGCTCAAGTTGAATGTATAAAGAGGAGACGAACATGCAAAAGAGCTAACATCTGTCGGCATCAAACACATGTCAACGTACAGTCTACATGATAAAAGAAGGAAAACTACACAGCACAATCCCCACAGAAGCTACATGTCGGTAGAAAAGTAATCTAAACTGAGGCGAATTCCAGATTCTGGGTTAATTAACGTAATTGTGTTGGTCACAGAATGTTGCTATTTTTGCCAAGCGCAGACGAGCCCCAAACAAATAAAACCTTTCACTGCCTCAGACTGCTGACGTCTCTGGTGAAACTTTCATGTTTATTCTTAACAGGCAGCGTAGTGCTACATGCAAGTCAACAGGCGCATTCTGTCAAAACAACACTTTAATGGACGAATGAGTGGAAGCACATGAGAGGTCGCTTGTTTAGCCGCAGGAGCCTCTTTGAATATTTCAAATACTTCGGTCAATTTTTTTGTAGAGGAATACACAGAACTGTTTGACTGAACGCCCAGAAACAAGTTAAAAAAACACCAAACTGAAAAAACTCTTCGGCTTCAAGACTCTCACCGAGTTAGAGCTTGGCAGTACAAAAGATATAATCGCTGGAGGTGCACTGGGTAGTTCTTGGGAACAGACTTTAATCGGACTAGTAGAATCTTAACTGATTGATTTTCCACACTTAGATAAACCGAATAATCAAACTGTCTCTGCTGTCATGACGGAGTAAACCAAATAAACAAACTGATAACACAATTTCATACTGCTTTACTTTGTTTATATGTGGCGGACCCTGCCACGCTTTCTAGCTTCAAACAGTGTTCTGGGGACCTGATTTTCCTCTGAGAGCAGCTTGTTTAGTCAGTTATGGAAATACAAAATACTTCTGAGTGTGTATTATTACCTAAATTTATCTCGTAAAACTACATAGTGCACCTTTTACACTGATGTTTCAGTTTGACAAATTGGTTAAAGAAAACAACATAATAATGAGCTTCTTCTCTGACAAAACTCCAGAAAAATCTGTTTTTTTCTGTCTATTCTATTTCTATTTTTAGAATAGAGTATAGTAGTTTATCCATATTCAAGAAATGATTTGCCTTAAACGTTGACTTCCAGTAATTTAATTACAAATTATACATTTCTCATCTAATTTTATTACATAAGTTCAAATACAAAATTTCACATTCAATGATAATTCACTCTATAACATTGTGTCAATGTGAACAAACTAAACAACTTAGCCTTCACGCGCTTATTATTGGTAATAAATGTGTTATTCTGTCTCCAGTGATCAATCACACGTCTGCCTCTTTAACTTATAAACATTGGCTGGACATGACAGAAAACCCTTCGCATGTCATGTGACACTGAAAATGTGACGTAGATGTGATCAAAGTACTTCATCGTTTGAGGCAAATCAATTTTTGGAGCACAGAAGTGAGTTTCACTTTTAAAACACTCGTGCAATGTTTCATTTTCCTCATCCTGTGAGGGAAAAACCCGGATAAACCCCGAACATTTTTTACGTCTTGGCACGTAAGAGGTCCAATTTTTTAAAATGTATTGTTTATTATAGGCACGAAACACTGGCAGCTTCAATCAAATCTATAAACATCTCCATCAACCTACACGAGTACATAAAGGCAACAAAGTCATCCGCTTCGGTACAATCGAAGCTGTCGTCAACGGTGACGAGGAATTACTTTAAAGCACATTGGGGGGGCTCATTTCTCACAGAGCCTGTAAGAATATCACCGATACATTCAGTAAACATTAAGAAGCTTCTATCTACCGCTACGTAACCACAGTCTGTGCAGGAAACAGGGCTGGTGCTCTTTGAGTCAGCAGAGTGAGTTTACTGTCGGCGGAGTCAGTGTAAACATTCGTATGTGAACAGCTGGTACACTCCTTCTTTATCCCCACCGAGGCTGGATACAATTCAACAGTGCTTCCACTCAAGGTGACCTAACCTCATCACGTGGCAGTTGTCAGGGAATTTTTGCTTGTGAATCACCTGTTTTTTTTTTTGTTACTGTGAACAGCAGTGAAGGTGCTTTATAAAGGAGCTACAAAGGCAGAAAACGTTCTCTGTCGAAAGGGAAATGTGTTACTACAGGTCGAGCAATGCACCAAAACCCTCCCAATCCAACGGGTTGATGTATTAAGAACTCATTTGAACAGCTGACCTACATTTTTTCTTTCATCACCCTTCTCCCTGATTATTAAGTGCTTCCATCTTGTGGCCCAAACAGTGACTCACAGCAGCCATTAATTCAGCAGCTCTTCATGCCTCGACATGCTGGGTAAATTAAAACGACATTAACGGAGCCCTTTTCCTGCCGTGAGGTGGGGAATATTAATTTATGTCATCTCATTAGTTGAAAAACAAAAACAAACGTGTGTTCTGAATGCTCCACTTGTAAACCATACTGGAGACCCTGGTGGAGTGTGAGAGCTCAAAGTCAGCTCTTTGAGTAGAAATAGGGGGCAACAGATGGATGTGACAGGATCTCGATGGGTCTCACTATTTGCTTTTTAAGGTTGCCGTAGAAATCTCGTTAAAAGTTAAAACACACCAGTGGAACGAGTCGCTAAAAGAGCCCGAAATAGAAAAAAAACTTCCAGTCTGTGAAAATAAGTTAATTCAAGTTTCATTAAAAGAGTAACGGGAAAAAAACTGTCCGTGCAGAGTCTGCTCAGTGGTTTCCATGGAGATCTCCCCTCCAGGTCGGGCTATTTGCTCTGGAGCTCCGTCTGCGGCGTCCTCTCGGCATCGCAGGTCCCGGTGTGGAGCCGGAGCGCCCCCTGTCTGTGCAACGTGCTCAGGGTCCTGAACTCCAGAGGCATGGTGTGAGGGCTGGAGCTGGACGTGTACTCGTATTTCAGAGTGTCGTAGTAGTGGTACTTGACCGGTTTGCCGTGCGGGTCGAGCGGGAAGGGCCAGAAGCCGTACAGGTGGATCTCCTCGCAGAAGCGGGTGGCCATCGTGTACATGAGGAGGCCAGTGGTCGGCCGCTTGATGTGGACATTGTTGGTCAGCCAGTACCTGTTGAATAAAGACACACGGCATGTGTTAAGCTGCATTAGGTGACACAGTAACTGCCTCCTGGACTAGAAACACAGCTACAGGCAGAATCTGTTCAAGGTCTCTGGGTCTGTTTCTTTTCTAATCTCCTTCGCAAAGACCATTCTCCCACTGGGTTTTTGATATTAAGCCGGATATACAGCATGCTGGAGCGCACAGAGAGAGAGAGGCTGAAATCTTAAAACAATCACACAAGTAGAAATGTAGAGCTCGCCAGACATGTTTACTCCACCTCTAAATTGCATCTTAAGAGCCCTCCGCTCACAGAAAATCAATAAGTGACCATTTTGTTTTCTTCCTCTTCTTCTTGCTCGGTGGATGAACCGTGAACCCACCCTCTTAACAAGCCATTTAGTGTAGAAGTCTGAAAATCTGTGTCTTTAACTAAAGCTGAGGCAGCTGGCCAATTAACTTATAGTCCATTTTGATAGAAAAACAACAGTTAAAGTTATTTATGAAGCAAACACAGCAAGTGCTCTCTGGTTCCTCTGATATGAAGCTGTGCAGCTCATCTCTGTTTTGTATAATTGAAAAACCATATATTTGTGTTTTGCCCGGTTTACTGGACATAATAAGCAATCTTGAGATGCCGGCTTCAGGCTCGAGAAAATGGCATTTTTCCACCATTCTCTGACATTTCTTTCTTCTCGCAGCCCCATTGTTAGGACAGTTAAAACAAGATTATCCCACACATTTCCAATTCAAAAAACCAACTGGCTCACACATCGTGAGTTAAGTGCCATTCTCTCGATACCAGCGCTGCCATCTGCATCGGGGAAAACAAAGATTTTCTGTTCTGTCCAGTTTTCGAACAGAGACACTTCTGATGTAATGGAAACTAAACTGTGAAAAGTGGATTCATGACGGCACGCTGTCAGAGCGTTTCCTGTGCGTCTCTTATCTTTCTTACCCTCTTTGCAGTCTGAATGTCAGGTCAAATTACCTTTTGTGTGTTCGCTGAGCACATACTGTATGTTCTTTTGCTGCAGCGGGGCTTTTAACTAAACAGCGTCGGCCCCCTCTGCACAATAGCATTCTTCAACTTCAGGTGACCTACAAGCTGCTATGACATTGAGATACCACATGCTGCCACCCCCACCCCCCAGGAGCAGCTAATCAGATGTTCACTTGCTCTTACTTCATTTTCCTTTCCAGTCACTAGCCCATTGCTCCAGCCCAGAGGCTACCGCCGCCTCCTACGGCTGTGCACTCTGCGGTTAGTGTGGAAGGTCGCGTTGAGATGCAGAGGATGTACTATTTAAAGCTGTTCATGTGCCGTGAAGGGCAAACAGCGGGCAAGGTTTACAGTCCGACTCAACACTCCAGCAGGTGATAAGCATTTTAATAAGCAGAGGAGCTGGTCTAATTATCAGTGAAACAGTCTGATGTGGCTTTAGTTCGGAGTATGAGTGTGAGCTTTGTCCTCTGCTGCACCTGATGGGGGATTTTAAGACTCAGCCTTTACTGAGAAAAATGAGAAGTTCACTTATCAGACATCACTGTAGAGAAAACAGAGGTATGTGGTTCTTATCCAACTAGATTTTCAGGCCAATTATTTTCTCTTGTAAAACGCTGATCTTACAGACTGCAGGCAGCTGCACGGCTCGGTTCTACCCGTCTGCAATACCGAGTGTTAGTTGGGGCATACAAAATGACATTTTTGGTCACTGACCAGCGGTGGCTTTTAGGCTTTGAACAATGCAGGAAAGACCCGGAGCAGAGTCTGGTTGTGATGAGAGAGAGGCAACGGCAGCACAAAAATTTGCAGAGAGGGATTTTATGAAAGCCTGAAGGCAGCGGAGGCTGTGTATGACAAAAAGCAAAAAAAGATACTCGACCGGCTCTAAAATCACCACTTCGGTGTAACAGCTATTGAATGAGACTCAACCTCTATCACTGTGGTGTTGACATTCGCGTGTGTTTTGAGTGAAACATCTCTCCAACTGCTGGATAGGTTGTATTGATAGTTGGTACAGACATCCCTGTTAGAATGAATTCAGGGCAAACATTTTAATTTGTCCAGTACTTCAGTTTATGAGCAAATACCTGCAAGTAAGAATATTCCCACCAGCATCAGCTGTAACCTGTGGTTATTGCTAATTAGCCAATGTTAGCATGCTAAAACACTAAACTTAAAGTGGTGATTATGGTAAACATACTGGAAAACATTAGGATATTAGCTCATCATTGTGAGCGTGGCCATTAGCTCAAAGCACAGATGCGCATCAGTCTAGTCAGAGACATTTAAGAACTATAACAGTGCAGCAGCAGCGAAGTGTTGTCTCTTCTTCTGCACAAAGCTAGATGCTAGATGTTGATGAAAGTTCTCAGTCGTCAAGGTAAATAGTGCTGTATCTCCGGCAACTGGAGTTTCTAGAAGACGTGTCACCTCTCATCCAAGAGGCTTCTTCAGTTTTAACTAACTGGAGGGGAAGTGCACACTTTTAAACCTGTGTGGGAGTGTCCTTACAGAGTCGTTAAGGACATGTGAGCTCTGAGTAACAGAGTCGTTACGGTCACTTATTGGTCGTTGATCCAACCGGCCTTCACGTGGCTAGGTTCACCTAGCCCTAGCAACCCACATGAAGACTCAGGGCTCATGCAGATGCTGGGATAACGTTATGCTGCCGTGTTCCTGGTTAGAGAATCCGACAAATCCTTGTCATTTCACCACTTGCTGATTGATTAGTGACTGAGAAGTCTCGAGGGACATCGGGCCATATTTCAAGATAGAAACTATTTGATAACCCATTAGCTAACGTTGGCATTCAACTTCTTACTAACAAAAGTAACTGTGTGATTCCATCCAGTGCGTTTTACTTACAGGGTTAAATACATGTGTTCAAGATCAAGATGTGTTGAATAATTTACGCCTCTCCTATCGGCATCGCTTGAGTTACACCATTTCAAACCAAACGCCCAGCTTGTAGTCTGATGCCTCGCTGTTTTTACAAAGCAGCTTCAATACAGCATTGTGTGACCGTGAGTACGGTTACAGTGTGGATTACACAAAGTGTGATAATTACTCGGCTTTAGAGGTGCTGGGAGGTACATTTTGGAACTTTGAACACAGCGCAGCTGGCTTTGAACCCCTTTTTTCAGAAGCTAATTGCCTCGTGGCTCCTGCCTCTTGATTGACACGCTGGGCAGTAGTATTGATCTTCTCGTCTCATTCTCTGCAAGGAAGCAAAGACGCTACATTTCCCAAAATGTTTGAGTATTTGTTCAAGAGAGACAGAGACAGCTCAGAGAGATCCTCGCACACAAATCAAAGAGAAAATAGACTGAGAAAATAGACCGAATCAAACAAACGAAGACCGATTGAGACTTAATTGAGACAGATTTGGCGAGAGGACTCGAAGGTGCACCCTGACTCGAGCGAGATCAGAGTCGCGTTCTCGCTCTGACTGGTGATCAGCTTTAATGCTCTGTGTAAAAATAGCCACCTGGGCTGCAGATTAGAGTTTGCCAGCCCCTTGATTATGCTGCTCACAGGTGTTCTCATGAGAGACGGCACAGCAGGAGCAGCTGCATCTTACCCTCTGACAGCGTGGAGAAGCCGCAGTGAGGGGAAGGCGGTGCGTACGTCCACCGTGTGCAGCAGGATGAGGCGGAGGGCCCATTCCACACGCTCCTCTCCCCCCTTGGCCATGAAGGCTGGGATCCACAGCACACTACCGCTGAGGCTTTGAAGACGCTGCAAGAAGCGATCCCTCCACTCTTCGTTTACCAGGTCCTGGAAGGCCCGCTGTACCACCGAAGGGTTCATGGTCACCAAGTTGGTCCGCCAGCCCACGTCACGATAGAAGTCCTCCACTGGTGCCAAGTTACACCTGAGGACAAACAGGCACAGGTCGATCAATTTCATATAGGCTCATATCTTTTAATTACATGTTTCTTTGTGTTATGTTCTGAACTTCTCCCTTGAAGGTTTTTTCCCCCATCTGAATCGAGGGTCTAAGGACAAAGGGTGTCATATGTTAAAATCCCTTGTTGTTTTAAATGCTGTATCGTAGGCAACTGGACTTGTTTCAGTTTCTTGGAGACGTTTCACCTCTTGGATGATATCCATGACCTGGATGATTGAGAGCCTTCATCAACCATGTGATATTTGGTGATATTAACAAAACTTAATCCAGTGTTTCGAGTTTTACATGAATAGTTCCTTGGAGGGGTCCATCACATAGTTAACACTCGTGATTCTCCCACAAGTTTTCTTCTCCCTTTTTTAGATTTAGTGACTAATAAAGCGATGACATCTCCCACATCCCTTCTCACTTTTTTCTTTTTAAAAACACTGAAGTAGGCAGAACCCGAAATATCTCTTCACACAGTGGGCTGTTGTCAAGAATTAATTTTAAAAAATCTAATAGGAAACTTTGTAAGTGCTTGGCCTAATAGTTACTTAATATCGATGTTGGCAGCACCCAATATAGACTCAGTGTGATGCCACCCATTAGTTTTAAAGCATTTTTAGTCTGGCATTATGGACGTCACCATCTTGTTTGGGGTTTTTCGGAGCTCATAGCGACCGTATGTGAATGAGACAGTGGAGCTGGGGAGCAACCCAAGTCACAACCCTTCTGGTTACGGACCAACATGGGACCATATTTCAGATAAAACATGTGTGGTAGTGAGTGTAGAAAGACTAATAATGTTTTGATGCCACTTCAATTGGACCATGAACTACAAATATGATATCAACAAGATATTTTTTCTACTTAAGAAAGTCGCTGCTTGTTTGTAACCTGTGCCTTGCACATGTATGTCGTGAGAATTAATGGATTGAATGTGTGTAGTTCAGGGTGGGTGGATGCCACTCCTGGGCTGATATGGGTAAATAAGAATGGATCTTTTAACCTGTTCTGGAATCACTGCCCTTTGTAAGAACTAAGATCCTGACTGTTATATGAAAAACCAATAAAGAAAGTCGCTGTTTGTCATAAAACTCGTAAAAAGACTTTGGCATAAAAAGACCTGTAACTGAAACACTGCTGGTCCTCCACATTAGCAGCTCGCTGAACTGACAAACTTCCCTTCCACACAACTGCTTTGTCAATATGGCCTTTCAGTAATACTTTTTCCGTGCCGTGGCAGCGGCCATGTGGTCGACGATGTAGGTCACGGAGCGAATTTAACACAAAACTAGATGATTTTTCATATCTTTACGACAAACAAACTTGGAATATCGTCTTTTAAATTCGCAGACATCATATGTGTCAATTATGGCACAATTGACTGTACATACGTTAATTATTGCTTAGATTGACGGTTGCCTTGGTAGCAACTGTAAATCACAAGGCAGCAACACCCTAGAGCGTGCCCTGCGTTATCGTCTATTTTATGTGAAATGAGACCATAACACCCAAAATTAACATCATGCTGTGTTGAAGAAGGCTTAAAACAAGCGACTGAGACCATGAACTTTGAGATACTGTTAACTGAGGTGATCAATCAAGTGAGAAGTAGGGCCATTTTCTCATAAGCTTATGTACAGTCAGACTTCTTATTGCAACCGGTGGATTTGCCCCCTGCTGGCCATGAGAAAGAATGCAGGGACAACTAATATCAATCTTTCATCTCCTCATCCTCGCGTCCTTAAATGTTCACAACGGACAACTGCTTTTTCAAACAACTTTTCAGTGGCACGATAACTGGACTATATTCCACCGAGCGCTGAAACTGTTCTGGCAGCTCTTGTTGGCCCGACACTTTCAATTTTTTGGTTTTCTTTCTTGAACTCATCACCCATCTGTCCGCGTCCTCAAGCTCATCAAACCACATTCCCTGCAGAAATGTTCTAGCAGGAGTTAAATAAAGCAGAAATACAAAGTAAGTTTTGCAGAAAAAAAGCAGAGGATGGCATTCTTGTTAATCAGTGTTATCCCTGCCCTCTAAATAAACGCCAGAAAAAACACACACAAAAGGCAGTAATTATCTTCACAGTGACGCATCTCTGGTCTCTAAACAATGTGGCAGGGAGAGACACACAGGACGGCTTTTTTTTTGTTATAAACAAACACACACACACACACACACACACACACACACACGGTGTCGTTGCAAAACATCAACTTTTCAGATAATCCGATGTTTGTTTTTAATGGTTTGATGAAGCAAAATAAATCCCAATTCTTCATTTTATCCGAAAAAAGTGTGAGCGTGATAGACATCTGTCACTGAACAGAGCTCAGCGGTTGCTGTCAACACTACGACAGCTCTGTCATATTATCATAACACTGAGCTGAAATCATCTGATAACAGTACCCCAAACACTGTCAGCCTACTTTGTGGAAACAAGAGTGTAGGGCAGAGATCTATATTTAGCTGAGACATTATCTCCCTATCTGATGGGTTGAATACCCGAGCAAATTCCTCAGCTTCTCAAAATGCCACATTCCCTGCTGTCTGCCTTCAGCCAGCCATTTACCAGCCCTTGCCTGGGCGTTATTATCATGCTGCCGGAGTCTAGAATCCATGACCTCTTCTTCCTCATCAGCAATTACATCGCAGCACTCAGAAAAGGACAAGACACACGCACACAGACACACACACACACACACACACAATAGGATCAACTTCAGAACGAAAGGAAAAAAGGGGCATACACGGTTTCTGAGGCCCCATTCAGCTATCGATCAATCAGCTCGATGAGGTGCCGCCACAGACAGCCGCTTCCTGCTCCATTTATACAACAACATTAACGCCATTGATTTATGAGAGGATGTTTCTCGCGGTGGATCCTCAGCATTTAGTGCACGGTTGCTCAGATTGCTCCTTGCCGTTCACAGAGTCCCAACAAGAATATATATTTTTTTTGGCATTATAATATGACCCCAGCCAGATTTTATGATTTATTTTCTCTCCGTCGACGAGTATGAATAGTGATAAATAACCTGCTCGGCGACTCCCCCTTTTGCTTACGCCCAAACACAAAACAGAGCCGGCCCGACGGCTCCGCGAACACAATCCTCCTGTAAATGAGAGTGGGACCCCTGAGAGAGCCGTCGTTTTCTCAGACGAATGCGAAAAAAGGAGCTTTTCAAAATGTCAATTTAATGTATGATCGTGCATCTAATTGCTCGCAGTCTGCAGGCCCAACTTTAAATTCGCTGAAAAAAACAAAAAAGCTTTGACAGCTTTTTCGAACGTGCAAATTAATACATTTCCAGCTGTGTGAGCACTGCCTCTGAACCTGAATTAAAAACTGAGAGCTGAGAGAAAAGAGAAAGAATTGCACTCTCAGTAAAGTGAGATAAACCTAAAACTGAAACTAATGTGCTAATCCATTTCAATAACGGTCCACTTTAACTCGCAATGTTTCATGATTTATTTCAAGTGGAAGGCTTCCAGCACTGTAATCACTTGTGCCGTTTCCGTGGGCAAAAA
>CAEMYA010000177.1:6259694-6298092 GCA_903131615.1 Diplodus sargus | reverse complement strand
AAAAGTACCTGATAACAAAGTCGTGGGAGTCGATCTCGGGGCCACAGCTGCTGTTCAGCAGGATCCCGGAGTTTCCCACAATGGCACAGCGCCTGTGGTGCTGGTTCTTCATGGGGGACACAGTTGGCAGGAGACGGTAGAGATTCTCAGAGATGTTGGTGGTGCTGTGACGATCAAACACATAGTGGATGATATCTCCAGGCTTCAGCGTGCCCTTCAGGATAGAGATGTCTCTCTCCGGATCAAGAAATCGGAGAATATTCTTCCTGCAGAAAAAGAAAACACACACACACACATACTACAGTTATAAAAGACTCTGCCCTGGTCTAGTGTGAAGATATCGAGCGGAATGTGGAGAGCGCTGAGTCTTGCCTGATTAGGTTGGAGAGGGTCTTGTTGAAGGTCCAGTTGTTCGAGGAGAGCTTGGCAGTGTTGTTGTAGCTCGGGCCGAGGCGTTTTGTTCCTTTGCTCGGTCTCGTCGAAGCGGTTGGATCCGCGTGAGCAGCAGCCTTTCTAAATGGGGAGGAAAAAGAGGCGTCATTGCTGATTATTACGAAAAGAAAAGCTTTGTTACTTGCTCCGTGTATCATTGTGTGAACCCCAATTAAAATTTGTTTCGTGGAGTTTCTTCGATCCGAGTCAGGGGTCTGAGAATAGAAGGTGTCAAATATTGTTATGATTAGGATTGGTCAGATCTGAGGCTAATATGTGCCTTGGGGTGATATAAACAGTGGTGGTAGTAACAAAAGCTTGACTATTTTTATGCTACTTGATTCTTCTCCTGTCATTCCATTGCAGAGCCCAACTGATGGCAATGCCAAAATTAATCAAGAACGTGAATAAAGTCACATTCTTTGGACTGTTGCATATAATCCGACAAGAGTCCTTCACAAAGAAACCCACTCTCCAGCAGCGTTAAACAACTTAAAGAAGACTTATTATTTAGCTTTTTTTTTTCTCCATCCCTTCAGTGTGTTATAGAGCCTCTTGTGCATATAAACAGTCTTAAAAATGTTAAGGTCAACAGAAGCTCCACTCTCCCACAGAACACACAGCTCCTGAGACGCCTCGTAAGTAGTCCCGCCTTTCATTCCGTGACTTTGTGACATCAGACTATGTCACCATGTCACACATTTACATAATTTCTACCTGGCGGCTTGTTTGGCACCTAAGAATGATTTTGGCACATCTGCTCTGTTGTTAGCGGTGCCGACTCAGGCGTGAGCAAGCTGACCAATCAGAGGAGACTGGGTAGTTGGCGGGGGGGGGGGCTTAAGGAGACAGGAGCTAAAACAGGGCGTTTTAGACAGATTGGGAAGACAGTGCTGCAGAACTGGACAGTGTGAGAAAACTGGTGTGTTTTTTTTTTGCATTAAAGCAGCTAAACCTATTATAGTAGTTACCCGAAATAAAATTATGAACCTGCATAATTTTGCATAAAATGTCTCATTTAAACAAATCGTCCAGAAGCTTCTATTCGCAACTGAGGGGGTCTTATTTTATTGTCATGTTACAATCCACTCACATAGGGCTGATAAAAAAGTGATTCATGGATATCAAATTGTTACAAAGAGCCAATTTAAATAGTAATCACGGTGTATTTATGCATTAATACATCAGAAATAGTGATTTAATGACAAAATATCGGCATAATGAGCACTTTTGCTAGACTTTAGCTGTACGCTTTAATTAAGTACAATTATAAAGGACTTTTACTCTTAATGAAGTATTTATACATAAAGCTACTCCTGCTTTTACTGAAGTAAAGGACCTGAGTACTTCCCCACTGACTCACACTGACTTGCCTTGAATGTGTTTTGCAGTAAAATGGCGTTATTTGAATAGAGTGAACAGTTGAATAAAGTTCGATTTAGCCTTTTCTTTTGTGGCAGCTGGTTTTGTTAGAACATACAGTAGATACCAGCAGACTGACAGGTATTTATAGCAGCTGCCTTTTTCCTGTAAAAAGTAATGAGACACTCGGTGCGAATGACTCACTGTGTTCAAGGCTGCAAAGGAATCAAATGACCAGTGCCTACTGGAAATATAGAAAGACTGGAGGTGTTCATTTACAGTATATCCATACGTGTGTGTGTGTGTGTGTGTGTGTGTGTGCGTGTGTGTGTGTGTGTGTGCGTGTGCGTGTGTGTGTGTGTGTGTGTGTGTGTGTGGTGGGAAATAATTGGATTTCAGACCTGTGCGGTTTCGGGATGAGTTGATGCAAGGCCGTCTTCTTCGAATGTCCATTATTTCTAGAAGAAGAAGAAAAAAAGGGGGGGATTTATATTGAATTATGAAGCACATTCTGCTGCCCGACGTCTGAGCTGGTAATGGACAGACGTTTTGAATCCTTCCTGTGATCATATCATGTAACAATAATGGAACCAGCGCGTCCACGGCAGGCGTATTGTGCGTCTATCTTTTAAGACAGAATGAAGGTGAAAAGCACATTAAGGTATTTTTAGAACAATCCACTGTGGGCCCATTTGCTGATGTAATGAGGAGAAATGTGGCCTTAATGGGGCCCCATTACACTGACAGGAGGTTTTCTTTTTCTACGGGGGCGTTGAACACCTCAGCCAAGATGCATTTACAGTCAACGCGCTGTCTGTGCATTCACATCTTTCAGCCCATTCTGCAATCCTGACCTTGGCCACACGTGATGAAATCGTGTCGAGTTGGCAGCAGCTGCTCTGACAGACAGGTGGGCACTTTGCTCCTCAATAACCAGTGGCTTTAAATACATAATAGTGTTAAGCTAGTTTATGCACAAGTGGAATTGGTTCCGGCTCCTCTCTCAAGGCGGAATAAAAAAAACCCCAACACAATATGACCTCATTATGACGTGAGCCACAGCCGGGTAATTGCATTCCAAACAAAAAAATGTTCTTGCTGAGGGGGAAAATGTGAGAATCTGAAAAACAAACAAAACAAAACAAAACAAAAAAGTCCTTTTTTGCTATTCAGGTAATGGAGAATCTTTACGGCTGTGGCGATAACGATGAGGAGGGAGGAGGAGGAGGAGGAGGAGGAGGAGGTTGTCAAATCAGGAATATATTTTTCATGCAGGTCAAACACAAGTGGGGCACATGTGTGTGTGCGCGTGTGTGTGTGACTTGTGGAGGATTTCTGCTGCACTGCTCAACACCTCAAAGTGTGAAAATGAGAAAAGAGAAAGGAGAGAGCAGAGAGGAGAGCCTCTTTTGTTTCCATCTGTTGCCCCCCCTTTCCCTCCACCTCCCCTCTTTCTCTCTCCTCTGTCTGTCTCTCTCTCACTACTCACACACACATACATGCACACACACACACACACACACACACACCACACACACACACACACACACACACACTCCACTCCACTCCACAGTGTAAACGTATCCTATCCCGCATGCAGGCTGCTGCAAGACAAATAGCCAAATCCTTGGAGACCCGGGCAGGCTGCTGTCTGAGCAGCTGCTGCTGCTGCTGCTGCACCCAAGTGTTACAAACGTAGAAATAAAACCACACACACACACACACACACACACACACACCAAACTTCATTTTAATAATAATTAAAAAACAAAAAAACTCATTAATTCCACTCAGTTAGTGTATTTCCTCCTCTTCCTCCTCTCACCACCACTTCACAGCTTCAGTGTGAAGAGGAGGAGAAGCCTGGAGGAAATAAACCTGCCGGACAAGAAAACAATGGACGCGCACCACACACTCACACCACACACACTCACACTACACACGCATGCACGGATCAATTGTGGTGGGCTACTTACGCAGTTTCTTCCTCCACTTCGGCAATATCATCTATGATCAGAACCACAACCAGCAGCGTAACGAAGCCGAACAGCAGCGAGCGGAACACAAGCGGCATGGCTGAGAGTGAGTGAGGGGGGGCCGGTGGAGCGGGAGCTGGAGCTGGTGGTGGTGGTGGTGCTGGTGGTGCTGGTGGTGGAGCTGCAGCCGGGAGTCCCTCCTTTCATCAAACACTGTGCTACATTCACCTTCTTGTGTTTCCCATTTAGAGACCGAGAATCCGCTCAGTCATCTGTTACCATTGTTTCTTATCGCCGGAGTCGAGCTACGCTCCTTGTCCTCTGCGCTCCTCAGATGGTGGTGATGAAGATTTGCCTTTGGTGTTGGTGTGTGTGTGTGTGGTGTGGTGTGGTGTGGTGTGTGTGTGGTGTGTGTGTTCCCCGGCGGGGCGACGCTGCCTTCGTCTCCAGTGTTACCTCTCTCTCTATTCCCCAGTCAAACTTTGAAAGCGTGCACCTCCACAGCCTGCCATGGGAGCAGCAGAGATGTGGACCACATGCAGCCTTAAAGGCGCAGAGACACGCAGCTCTCCACCGGCAGCCCGGTCCGCTCCGCTCCTCCAGGTGTTGGAGGAAGAGGAGGAGGAGGAGGAGGACCGCAGTGTGGAGACAGGTGTAGGAGGCCGAGCGCAGAGGGTGGTTTCATTAACTGGGGGTGTGTGTTTTATAGCCTACATTTCAAAAAGATGGAGGTCACCAGTGAGAGGGAGAGACACTGGGGGGTAATGGGGACATCTTTATTTAGCTGAGTACATTAAAGGGGCTCTGTGTGTGTGTGTGTGTGTGTGTGTGTGTGTGTGTGTGTGTGTGAAATCCAAGCCCTGAATTTGGATATTCGTAATAATAATGAGGTAATAACCAGTGATGTGCAGGGGGGGGTCGCTAAAGTGCCCCTCTTTTCGCCCCTGCCCTTTAAAAAGTCTGTGCACGCCACTGGTAATAACACAAACTCAGACTTGTTCATTTTTACCATAACTGTCCTCAGAAGATAATAATTAAGGTTTGTTTGAAGCTGGAAAGGTGGCAGGGTCCACCACATATCTGTGTTGTTCCTGAAGTCAGTTTGTTTCTTCTGTTTATTCGGTCGTGAACATGAAGAGAGTTTAGTTCATTATCTACTCGCCCTCATCCAGATTCACAGTCCATCAAAAGTTTGCGGTCCACAATGTCATTCTGGAGCTTCAAAAGGAAAAAAACTGTGTTTTCCTCTAAATAACTGAAGCAGATGGGGTTCGTGTTTTCAAATGTAAAAATAAAAACCAGCAAACAATATTGTGAAATGGCTCCAGACAGCTTGTCCGGCGTAATCCAAGTCTCCAAAACTGATTTGAAAAAAGACAATATTCACACTCTCAACGCCACGATCGAGCTCGTGCACATGTCAGCTGCAAAAAGAGTTATTGTCTTATGGAGATTTGGATTTCCTGACGAGCTGTATGGATCCAATTTGTGTTTACTTTAAGTTGTTTTTTTAAAAAAGAAGCCCCCGTCTACTTCAGTTGTGTAGGAGGATGCTGCAGCACTGTTTTGCTGTGAATCACCAGAAATGCTTTGTAGACGATGAAACCTCACCTGATCTTCCTTTATGGAATTACAATTACAATTACAATTTTTACGTGAGTATGGGATTTTATTCTGCTGCTGCCCTGCAGTTCAGAGGGAAACCTTCTATCGATGCAGTAAAAGGAACAATATTTGAAGAATAACATAACATAAAACAGAAATACTCGAGTGAAGTACAACTACCTTAAAATTGTACTAAAACGCAGTACTCGTGTAAATGTACTTCTTCCCACCACTGCGATCATTAAAGGTCACTTTAGTCGGGGAGTCAACAAAGTGACCTCCAAGCAGGAAGCTGCAGAGGCCTCGTGACGGCACCACGGAGCAGCTGGACTGTTGAAGAAGATCCGGACCGTATCGGGCCTTCTTCATGTCCTGTTTTCTGTTTTTTCAAAGTGGCTGCTGTGAAGGTGTGTCATCGCTGCAGCGGATGATTCAGGGTGAAACGCTCGACTGTTCGGACAATAAGTGAGGAAATCTTGTTTTTGACCGCTGCAAGTACACAATAAATGGGACATTCAGCAGCTGTGAGTCACATCCCAAAAGAGCCGTGATTAGACAAATGTGTTCTGTCGAACTGATTTAACTCATTTAAAAATCTGAATAGTTCTTAATCCTGCAGCTACAAACCACTCGAACGAGGTTTGGGGTTTAACATTTATGGTTCACTTCAACAGTTCGGGAGGAAGGCCGAGATGAAAGTAACACGAGCTTCTCTCTTTTTCATGTTTGGGAGAGATATTTCCCCGTGAATGATAAATGCTGGACGCTGCTCTCATTTCCGAAATAATGTTTTTGAAGATTACATTTCTCATTTCTGTTGCGTCGCTCAGGGGAGCTCCAGTGTAAAGAATGGCAAGAGTGCTGATGATGGAAAAGGAAATGCATCAGACCGTATATCTTTGTATAACTTGTTCCCACCAGCAGCTCTGCTCTGTCTTTGAATATAGATTTTTGAAAGCTCGAGCTTTATCCCAGAAAGAAGCTGGCACTGCTCTCTCTCTCGCTGCTACTCCTTTGGCACATAAATGTTAATGTTGGAGCTGCAGCAAAGGCCCATTTCCCTGAGAGCAACAGAGTGCACAAATTGCTGCCTAATTAAGCACCGAGTAAACACATGTTTACATTTTAATTCAATGTTAACATTAACTGCAGCGGAAGCTATCGGTGTAATTAACTACAGGTATGTGAGAGCACTGTAGCCAGATTGCATTAGACGTCCGATCATCATTATCATCATTCAGTCTTTCTTGTCAGATTGTGTTAAAGATTGCGATTTACTGCTAGACTAGGTTTATCTCAGTAAGGTGAAGCCTGTTTCATTGTTATGCTCCCCACCTGTTGAACAAAGCGCCCCGAACACCCACGGTCCGCTAAAACTCAAGACATTACCGTTTACTGTGGCTTCTTTTTAAATTTTAAATCGTAGCTATCTATGTGTTTGCTTTAGTTTTGTTTTTATTGTCTTAGAAATAAAAGAAACAGCTGTTTTTGCTACCGCTGCTAATTGTCCTTAAATGCATTTTTTATTTATTTTTTTACATTTCCTTAAAGTTTCACTATGTAAGAATCCGCCACCTGTTGAATTCATACTCCAAACAGACAGGGGGCAGCATGTCACCGGTGTAGCCGCTAACTGCTGCTAGCTGTGGCTGCCAACAGCTAGTTAGCTCCGTTAGCCGTGCACCAAGTGGTCTGTGCTTGGAGCGCGGAGCCACAGGGGAGCGTTGGACTTGGATACACTGCTAGCACAGGAGCTACAGTAGCGCTGAGGAGAGGGGCGGGGCTAGGTGGTTAGCACGCTAACTTCAGATATCTTTCGTTGCTCTGCACCACAATGCGTAAACCCTCATAATGTCAAAAACTGCCATTTTTAAGATTCTTCGATGTTTTCAACTAAATTCTTCCATATTGCACCTTTAATGTCTCATTTTGGAATGACTACCATGCTCCTGTAAAGCCTTGTGTCTGAATGGTGCTAAATACACTACATACACTTGCATTGCCTTCCTAGCTGCCTTACAAAACACTCATATTATTATCATATATTTAACCACAGGATAGCCGACCACACTGTTAATATGTAAAGTGGCTGTGTTCGTGTATTATCCGCACAATTGTGTTTCACAGACGCGGACAAAAGGGCTGATTTGCATGAAGTGGAAAGTGCAGCTGGAGCCTTGAGAGCGCGCAGAAAGACGAGACTGAACCGCGTTTACCCTGGTGGTAGCACTACGCTCTCTAACGCTGAGTCACTATTTAAACTGTGTGTCTGACACTACATGCACATCCTAAACATCTCACATGAACCTCCGTCTTCTTCCACAGTTTGTGAGCTTGCAGCGAGAAAAACCGAGCACGAAAATCGAAAATGTCAGCAGGCTGACCTCACTCCGCTAGATTGATATTCAGCGTATCCCTCGACAATATGGGAAGAAAAGACATAAATCAAAGCTCTCCGCTGAGGATTTACTGCTTTATTTCTCCTGCCGGAGCTGTTGTGTAACAGCTCGTCTCACTAACGCACCCATTAGGCTAATTGCAGCCTCTTGATTAAAAGAGAAACCCTTGCTCGTAGCAGACCCTTATTTCCAGGTTGCTCGATGGCTTCTTCTTCTTCTTCTTTTTCTTGTGTTTTGACTTCCACTTTGCGAGGACACCGTTCCCGCAGACTCCTGGTTGTGTTTTGTGTGTCTTTGATGCGACGAGCATCGGCAGCGAGGTGTGTATCAGAGAGCGCGTTGTTAACCGAGGCGGATGCTGCCGATACTGCTGCTGCTGTTGTCACACGCGGGCTTTTTGTCTTGCTGAAGCGTGTCACTGTGCTATTATTAGACTTTACAACCACCTGACAACCACACACACTGACATCAAGTGATATCAACTGCGACATGTTTTCGTAAAAAGCCCGTTTCTGTGGCGTTCTTGGGAGCACGAGCCAAACATCAGCATTTTCTATAAACTTCTGATTTGTTATTCATTGTTCAGGTGGCATCAGTAATTTACGTAATCCCAGTGAGATCTGTGATTTAATGAATCTGATTCATTCCAGTCCACCAGACCGTGTTTTGTTGTACTTGATAAAGATAACAAGGAAACGGATGAATGTCTCCTGTGGGAGTTTTGGCTCTGTCGTTTTTTTGGACTGCAGAGGGACTGCAAAGTAATTATGTTTGATTCATTTAAAAAAAGACAAAATCCAAGCTCCAAACTCTCTGTTCGGTCTTCAAATTAAAAAAACAAAAAACAAAACGTGTCCTCTGTCAAGGCAACACGCCTAAAGGTACTGACCCCAAACCCCCCCGCTGACTCTGTGCCGCTGTGACACACTCAGGTCACACTCTAATTGGCTGTGTGCAGCTGTGACAGCCGCTCGTTTGGAACGCGGAGGGCGACCTTTTGAAAATATTTCGGGATATGATTGTTGGCTACAAAGAAATGTCATCTATTATTTCGTGTTTCTGCCCACTTAAAGTTGAAGTGTGGCGCGCACACAGTCCAGGCGGTAGATGCATGAGCAGGGATTCAAGGGACACACGCCTGATATAAAGATATAAAAGCCTAAAAAGCATCGTAAACTCAACACTTAATTTCAGTGTTTATGTATTTAAAGCGACATTATGTAGAATTCGGCCTTTTGTGAGATTTGGCGCCCCCCGCAGGTTTCTGAGTGGAACACCACTGTCGTAAATACAAATCCCAGGTCTGTGTTACGTACTCAGTGCGTCATTGATTAAAGATCATTTAAAGGTCATTTTGATGCTACAGTGTCTGGTAACCGGGGTTACCAGACACTGTAGCATCTGTAGCATCTGTAGCATCAATATCTCTGTAAGGTAAAGTTACCTAATGTTTGCGTTCAATTCAAAGTACTGCTCACACACAGTATCCCCAAAATGTCGTGTTACATAACGTAGATAATAACGTGTCGGATGAAAAAGGGCAGCTTCAAAAACCTAGAGGCAAACCAACGAAAAGGGAAGGAAGGAGGAAGGAATTATTAAAAAGCTTTTATTATAATGACTCGATCGCGGTGACCCAATGGCTCGACACTTTAGAGACCATCGCAATGGTCGGATGGCTAATGGATCATTATTGAGCGTAGGGGGCACTGAGCACATCAAACCTTTGGGCAGTGGAGGGAAACCTGACCGAAAGGTTCACGGGCTGGATGCGTTCAAATGTGTCTGTACATATCTGACATATTTTCTGTAAAAAAAAGAAGAAACCCCAAACATTCTGAGAGCTAATGGTGGAAACATGTTGGCTTTTAAAACACTTCCTTTCTTGTCTGCCTGCATTTGCATCTTGTTTCTGGATGACACGGGCGATTCAAGCAACAAAAAACTAATTTAAAAAAAGGCACAAATAATTCTGAGAGCTCCCAGAATGCTTAATTACTGAGCACAGTCACAGTGTTTCCACATCATGTAGTGGCTGAAAATAACAAATAAAAAAGGGACTTTTGTTTTTTGCCTTAAAAGGGTCACCGCTCTTCAAAAAAGAGACATTGTGGCATTATTATCGGCTGCTTTGTGTCTTTTCACCGTTTTGTTTACACAATGCAAACGGATCCTTTTCACGACACCGATGTTTCCTCACAGTGGAATAAAAATGCTCCAACTCACTTGACAGTGGCGATGAATCCACTTTAGGACAACTGCAAAATCCGCGAAAATGTCAGTTTAAGAATACATCAAGAGATAAATGACTTTAAATCTCAGCGGGAGATAAAGAGAAAAAAACCCTGTCCGGACTTTGATCTTTCGGGCGGACTCGTCTGCTGTCGTGGGGTTTTTACAGGTCTCTGTGAAAAGGTCAACCGGACGGCTGGAGCTGAATCAGAACACCGGGGGAGTGGATCACATCAGTCCAGCTGTCACATCGCCACACAGGCTTCTTGTATGTCTGATGACTGTTTTTTTGGTCTATAACGACTGCGACCTCTGGATTCGGTACCGTCCCCAGTTATAAAACCAAGAGAAGCAGCACTGAGATTTTATTCTTCACATATCTGGAAGAAACTCCCTGAGAACTTGGGATCCGCTCCGACATGTTTCTCTTTGCCACTTACCTTTTAATAAATTCAATAGAGTGTTCATTACAGTTATAGTTTGTAGCTTATTCCATTTGAGCCTGTTCTTATTTTCTGATACATCTCATTTAGTGTCTTTTTAACAAACCGTCAAGTGGCTTGTATAGGCGGTCGAGAGGGACGGGGAGGGTCTCATTTTTCACAGATGGCCAATAAAGAAGTGATTAACACATGCAGATTACTGATAGTTACACAGAGGCCCCCCTGTTAAAGAAGCACAGGAGGCTGAGATGCAACAAGAAATACCGAGGGAGGACTGGAAGGTCAACCCTGACACCCGAACACATGGAGGGAATTCAAAAGGAAAGTTATTGTCGAAGGTTTTCAAACGCCACAGATGACGGAAGATGAACCCGACACGTGTTAACACAGCCAGTCGCTTCCACGTCTTCATGCTCCACGCTGACATCCCTCAAGACTCAAAGGTGTGGATCTAACGCAGCAATAACCGCCAAAACACCGTCTGTGGATCTGAGAGAGTATGAGATGGAACAGATAACCTTCTGTCTGAGGTTACAATCAGACAACTTTGATAAGAGGCCGGGGTCTTAAATTGTGCAAATTAATGTGGTGATAACCTCGACTCACCTCACCGCCCGACGCGCATTAGATAGATACTGTATCAACCATCCTAGGAAGCTTCTTAAAAAAAGAAAATAAATCACAGAGCCGTCGTCTGAAACAGAATCCCAAACCAGGCTGGCGGATGACAAGAATCACACACACCCACCTCCTTAATTAACCTGAGAACGTTTCCCAAAGTGTTTCATGCCCAGCGTCGTTCTTCACAGCTTCGCGGCGGCTTTTTTTTTTTTTTTTTTAAAGAAGTAGTGACTGAATGCTAAAATCTAAAAAGCTAAACTCGGAGCTCTGACTCTGCTGTGCGCTTCAAAATATGAGAACACCCTGTGCCTGCGCGGTCCATTAATTTCCCGGTTCAATACTTCACATCTTACTAAGTGAGCACTTACAGGTGTAGGTGATGAGCCATGAATGGACGCCGACAGTCAAAAAGCTGTTCCATTTAACACCTGTAAAGTCGAAGCTGAAATAACTTTATCATTACTTAATATTCGCTGACTATCAAGCAGAGCGTTCATCATAAAGTGTTTGCATCACCGGGCGGTTGGAGAGCACCTGTCGACCTGGCTGTCGCAGTGTGTCGCCCACCGTTGGCACTAGTCGTCCCCTTGTTGGCGGCTTTTTGATCGATGGAGCGGGTAGAACAGGCGGTAGAGCTGATCTGTGAGAGAAATCACTCTACTTGGCTGTTCAGCTAAGGAAAAGCCCTTTGAGCTTGTTGCTGTAGTATCCATTATTTCACCCTTTTAGCGCGGTTTGTCCTTTTCGCCACCATCTCTCCTCCAGTGACTTCTAACCGACATAAAGTGCCGCTTTTTCATAACATAGGTTCGCACAGCCGTCGTCCCGAGTCTCCCATTTCCCCTCTTCGAATGACAAATACAGACTAACGCCGCCTCTCACACGGGCGCACAAGCTGGCCGGCCTTCAGCTTCAGTCTTCGAGGTGAGTTCAAACGCAGCGTCAGCCTTCATCTCCTCTAGTTCTCTGACGTCAGTTTGATGTGTCCGGGTCTTAAACCTTAATGGATACGTGGGGAACAGATACAGGAAGAGTTTACCAGATAAGGAGAGATCGGTAACAATATTTGACAGGTGAAAATTGATGATTTGGTCATTAAGTAAAATTAAGTTCTAAGAACTCTTTGTGTTTATAGTGTGTTAGCTGTATGTATTTGCTTTATTTTAATTTCAATGTTCATCTCCCTTCTTGGACTGAATATTTGCCTTATGTTGAATGTGAATGTGAGTATTTGGAGACATTTGTTACATGCAGTGATGGAATGTAACCAAGTTCGCTTGTACAAAGTACAAGTACAAATGTGAGGTACTTGTACTTTGGATGGGTAGTTTCTGCTACTTTATCCAGTACATCCACTCCACTACAGTTTGGAGGCAAATATTGTACTTTTAACTCACATGATGTATTTGATAATCTCAATTACTTTGCAGCTTGTACCTGAAGAAACACATTTTAAAATTAAAATAATCAGAAAAATGCTGAATATCAGATCCAATAATCAACAAATTATTATATTATATATTATATACACACATTCAAATATATGTATAATTTACTTTTATTTTAGTACATTTAGGATGAGATACTTTTACCTGAACACCTTTTCTCCATTACTAATCCTACAGGTGACTTTCACTTTTTCCAAAGTAATGTTTTAGCTTGATATCTTTACTTTCACTCAGGTACGACTTTTAAGTACTTTTAGTGGTTTTGTGTAGGTTGCTTATCATGAAACCTAACCAGACCAAACACAATATCAACACATTGTCATTTTAGAGAGATGCTTTTCCAAAGTCCATAAAAGGACGCAAAAACACACACACACAACTGAACGTATTTTCTGAAAAATAATTTATTTCCAGAGTAAAATAAATGATATGTTGCCATACAAAAAGTGTAAGAAAAGGGGCGATGCCAAAACTTTAACTGCAGAGAGATCAGTAGAGCAACAGGTCGCACTGGGCTGAAGAACCGCTCAAATGTCCAGGAATAAATTCAGTGTGCTCTTCGCTTTGCTTGACCTCGCACACACACGGCCTCCTGAAGCATTTCTGAAACTTTTATCCCAAATAATACAGGTTTGAAGGTACTGATTATAATCCCCCCCCACAACAATGCAACATTTCATCACTATGAATAGTCCCAAATCTTCTGTGGCATTTTAAACCTCTCAGACAATTAATTAGATTATATTTAATTTATACTTTTCCTCTCAAATACAATCTAATAAACACTCTGGGCCTAACGAAACAAATATATTAATACTCCTCATCTCTTTTACTTGAATGTCCAAACACGAAGGAATAGCTCTCTTGGTTTTTCTTCTTTTTTCCACTAGGCGCAAACGTCAGAAGAAGAAAAATATATATATATATATATAATTAACATTCTCCTTGAATAAATCCCTTATTAAGACATATTAGGCTGAATAAACTCTGCAGATGTACAAACAAACGTGGAAATGAAAAACAAACTTCTATAATGAAAAACAAACCTGCAGCCCGACACAGAACTAGTAATAAACACGGACCTATGTGACGTGAATTGCACCTACGAGACAAGACTTCACAGTCTAGTCTACAGTATCACAACCAGGGCCTGTGATCCAGCAAGAGAACGAGAAACGGAACAGTGCATGGTGACGTGAAAACACTAGCTTGTTTTAAAAAGGTATTAGACTTGATTTGTGACGAGTTAAAACATCTAATAGGCCACTATAACAACCCAGTGAGGGCGTTTTCTGTTCTCGTTTCACAAGAAAACCTTCCTGCATTAAAAATCAAATGCATTAAAACTGATCAACTATTAGTTTGTAAACACTTGGCAACTTTAAAAAAAGAAGAAAAAAAATAAAAAAAGAATAACTGAAGAGCCACCCAAGCTTGTCTCGTGAAACTCATATTTGAGAGCGAGTGACAGACAGAACACACGGTGCGCTGACTGTAAAGGAAGCTGTCATTCTTCACACACGGATCACTGGGATCATGACAGACCCCTTAAAACAATATGGCAACTCTAGTTGTAGTAGCATCATGTCCACCGACTAATAATCAACTAGGACTGAGCCCGACAGTACTGTAGTCGTCGTCTACCACCAAGTCAACACAGGAATTCACTGGACAAACACCTCGCTGATACGTAAACGACTAAAAAATGGACCCTTTTCGAAAGCTGACCGAGGGACGTGGCGCGCAGTGGAGACGCCACGTGTCCTGAGACCTGACCGGGCCATTAAATAGATTGCCTTTTTATCAAAAACTTTATTTCATCCTTTTCAAGAAAAGAGGAATAAAATCATAAAAAAAGTCCTTTTGAGAGAATGTGAATGTCCACATTGTCCTTTCTTTCTTGCATAAACTATAAAACTGACTCCATATTTTCACAAAACTCGTGGTCCTCTAGGTTATATATAAACTTTGTCCTGTCGACTAGTTTGGGGCCGTCTGTTAGAGAGGGGTAGAACTCGGCTGGCGTCATGTAGCCCTCATGACCTTTGATGTACTTCTTGTAGTTCCTGCGTAGGCAGTACCACGTGGTGCTGTAGAGGAGGAAGGCGACGCCCTTGAGGATGATGGCGAGGCTCACGTACAGATGCCTGTATTTGATGTTGTCGTACAGCAGGCATGCACCCTTATCGCCGCAGTCGTCACTCCAGAAAAGGCAAGTAGAGTCGATCCCAGCACCGAAGATCAGAGGAGGGGGGATGAACCCTGCGAGACAGAAACACAGACTGAGTGCACAAACTCTTTCTGATCCTGCTAAAATACTACTTTATATGCATAATAACAGTTCATTTGGCCTTTTTCTTTCACTGTTCTTTTCTTTACGTGACATCAGTACACTGTAGCCTCAGAGGAGTTTAAACTTCATATCTATGCTTTTTTGTTATGCCTGGTTAGATTTGGGTTTCCTTCTCTCTGCTCTCTCTTACAGAGACACTGACGAGACACACTGACTTCAGAACAGCAATTTTCAGATCATTCTTAAAGGAACAGTGTGACATTAGACATTTCTTGCAGAGAGTTAGACTGTAAGCTCAGTATAACTCTCATTCATGTAAAGTAAATATGTAGCTACACTCAGCGGCTTCGCATACAGCTGGAAATGGGGAAAAACTGGTGTTGCTGTGTGAATGTAAATCGATCTTCTTATCTATCTCTGAGCAAGACAGCGAATCATCTTACTTCTCTAAATCTGTGCCTCCACGCAACAGTCAAGTTGCTGTTCCAGAGCTGCAGCCTTCAATAATGACCAGAACATTTTGTGATGTCACGGTGAATTTAATCTCTGACCTTTGGGATATCAAATGTCACAACTTCCTCATGCTATCCTGTTTGACATTAACATTATGTATCTATTTACACCTACAATCAACTATAGAGTTGTCTATAGTTTTATTCTCAGGTTGTCAAACACTGACGCTTTAGGCACTCTGTTTCTTCTTCAGCTCATTAACGCGGATAATATCTGACCAGAAACTCTGACCTGCGTGCGTCTCAAAAATCTGATTTAGAGACTTTCTTAATCCCGCTATTATTCCCACTCCTGAGTGTGCATTTGCTTTTCCGACAGTAAAGCTCTGTGGTTGTTTTCCATTTGGAAATAAATAAAACATAAAAGCGTCTCAGGTCGACTGAGTCACGTATTTGCATGAGCGATGAGATTATCAAATGAGGCGGACCCAGACTTCTAAAAATGAATGTGTCATCTGATAAAAAGCTCTTACCGAGAAGTCGTAGCAACAGGAACAGCACTCCGAGTGCGTACGACTTCAGTTCAGGGCTCACAGTCCTTCAAGAGAAGAGAATCAATTATATTTTTTGCACACACAGACGGACACACACACACACAAACACACACACACACTCTCATACGGTAATATCCACAGGCATACCTGATTAGGATGATAACAGAGGGAGTCTGGGCCATGGCTCCGACCAGGCTGCATGCACAGATCACACACAGGAAGATGAGGAAAGACTCTTGGCAGCCTGGTGTCGGACATTTCCCTGGAACCGCTGTGGCGAATTCACTCTCAGCGGATATACAACCACATCCAGTCAGGTTCTGTGAGGAGAAAAAAAGAAGGAGGATTCAAGAACCAGTTGAGCAAACGAGTAAAACCAATTACAGCAAACACGTGTTATTTTCCTATTTTCATATGTGAAGGGAGGCCAGATGGAACTCGGTGGTCTGTACTTTGAGAAATAAAATAAACTGCTATAACTGCAGTGAGACGGCAGTAAAAGGGATGTTTTTGTGCTGCTGTGCTGAGATAAATTCTCTCGGCATGTGATTTGAATATAGAAGATGCTAATCTGCAGTCGGCATCGGATCTTCGAAACAAACCGCGGTTAAACTTGATTGCCCGGCGTGCGATAGCTGACGACAGAACTATGAAATACTGGGACTCTTTCACTTTGAACTCTCATATCAAAGAATATATATAACATTTCTAATAAGTTCAAGGAAAAAGTTTGCATCATCTGCAATTCACTGGGTAGTTTCTTTTCTGCTATTACAATGCCCCAATTTTCTTTACTGCCACGATCAACAACTTGGGTTAAAGACCTGAGAGATGCTCGACGTGGTCTGAGCGCCTCGTGTCCGGGTGCAGCCGGCGAAGCAGGCGGACAGGTAGGTGACGCCGTTGGAGCCGCACACGGGGCTGATCGAGGAGGTGAGGCAGTTGCAGTGGCTGATGCACTGAGCGTCGGGTTTCTCGCCCACTCGCAGGGTCCTGAACACAGAGAGAGAGAGAGAGAGAGCTGAGCATCCTTACCCACTGTAAGTACCAACTATACCTGAGTGAGACACAAACAAAATCAAAGGAGCCCTCTCAGCCCTTAATCGGTGATACTACAGGCGCTCTGGTCTAATTTTAGAATCTCCATGGAAACTTCACTAAACCTGTTCTGGAGCGAGCCGGGTTCAGAGCAACGACTCAAAGAGGAGTCAGCACTTCTACAGGACCTCCAAACAAACAAGGTCCCGGCTCGGGACTAAAATGTGTCTGTTGTACAAAGTTTCCAAACCAGTCAAGTCAAGTCAAGACACATGTTGAGCTAAACTGCTGGAGGAAATATCATTCCAGGATGAAAATGGACATTGTTCGACTGGATCCACGGAAACATCCGACTAACACAATGGTCTCAAGGCGATACGTGCACACTGGCCCTGACATGTCCGTGTTACACATCACATGGATTTGCTTGTAAACAACAGTAACTTGTATTGTGTACACGAGTGAGCTTTTTAAGATACTGACTGTGAGAGGGATCAATTATCCTCCCGGCGTTAATTCACTTTCTCTTCTCCCCTTCCTCCTCCATCTGCGGCCTCTGGTGTTTTGATATTGTGTTGTGTTGAGTGTATCTGTGATTAGGGCTGCAACGTTTTTAATCATCAATCAGTCTCATCTAATCTTCTAAATCTCTTTTCTTAATTAACGGATGAAGCGTTTGATCTATAAAACTGAAGAATGCGCATCAGAGGTTCCAAAATGTCTTTTTTTCATTCAACAAACAGTCCAAACCCTAAAAAGATTGCAGAGGAACCAGAGACCTAAAAAGAAACCTTACATTTAGGAAGCTGAAGCTGTTCCGCTTGAAATGGTTTTTATTTCAAGTGTCTATCTGCTCCAGAGGCGGAGAAATACAAGGTTTTAGTCAGCGTCGACAATCCTGTCGTGTTTTTCAGAAAACCCTCGTGTTTTCAAACAATGGCTTCAGTTTTATCAAACATTCTTAATGGGTGCCCTCGTTCTAGGTCAGATATTTACTATCTGAATCCTAATTGGTTTTTTCATTTGGAGCCGATGTTTTGTGAGCTTTTTTTTTCGGGAACATTTCACACATTTGAAAAGCTCAAACATGTTCATAGTTCTCAAAAGCTTTTTGGTATCAGTGTCAGAACTAAGGCATTGCATTGCCTGTATACTGTCATTCATCAAGCCTAATCAAACAATAAATTAATGCATGCCTCAATCTTTAAGTAAAACAGACATTACAGGCGGTCAGTAGATACAGTTTACAGGTTAATCAATATGAGAGTGACAGAAGAGTCTTGTTGAATAATAACTTTGCTCTTAAACACGGTCACAGGGCCAGAGATTGGTTTTAGTCGGCTGTATTCGTATTCAGCCTGTGCATCCCTGAGCAACACGAGGTCACAATCTGAATGGAGAATTCTTTTTATGGACTCCATAAAAAGGACACAAGGTAGTTTGAATACAAAGTAAAGCCCACTTTGCACCAATGAGCGGCAGTGATAAGAATTTTCATTTACACATGAAGCCCTCAGCGGTTCACCTCCAATAAAGTCCTCTGGCCTTGGCAGCAGCTTTTCACAGCTCATATTTATTTATTAGTAATAGAAGTACTGGGACCCTGTGATTGGATAGAAATGTTAAAAAAAATCCCACAGTCACTCACTCTCTCACATGGAGGAGCATACAGTAATATATTTATGCATATTGTATACAATGCACTTTGTTATATATAGATAAGGTATTTCAATCTCATCTTCAACACATTTCTCAGTTCCTGATCTGCTGAAGTTGAGCGTGACTCTTCACTAAACTGAAAAAAGTTCAGTTATGTTGAGCGTGTCATTTGACCAGTTTATCCAGGAAGTTAAACCAGATAACTTGCATACAGCGTGACCATGTTGCACGCACCTCAAGGTGCTGCAAAGTCCCTTTCACTACTGACATTTCTATTCAAATATCAGAGTACATAGTTTTTAAACCCATGTTTTGGCTTGTAAACAAAGAAATGTCTACTTATGAGTGCTTGTCACCTGTAAATACTGTACCAGTCACCAGTCACCAGTTTGAGGTGGATTTTAGTCATGTAAGTCAAACATATCCACTTAATTAAATAACAAACTAAAAACTAACATTTGTGGTGTGATTAAGTCTAAGTAATATGATTTCTTCATACAAATACTTTCAGGATCTATCTTACCTGTTGCCATAACTGACTGTCACTCCTGCGACCGGACCGGTGTCACAGCCCAGGAACAGGAAGGAGACGTAGCAGGCGGTGGAGATCAGGTTGACCAGCATGGCCATGCGGATGGCTCCCAGCGCCGACAGGTTCAGCTTCTTCACCAGCAGACCGCCCATGAAGATCCCCAGACACGCACATGGAATGGCGGTCATACCTTCAAGATAAATTTGTACAAATTATGTTTATTTTACCGGTATACAAATGTGCGGCCGTGCGTGTGTGCGCATGTGCAAGGCTGGCTGTGGACACAGACCTAGCAGCTGGTTAGCAGAGGTGGTGGTGAGGTTGAACTGCTGCTCGAGGTATTTCCCCAGAAAGGCTGCGAAGCCGGCCACGACTGCGATCTCCATGCAGGCCGCCAGGATGATGCAGGTGAACACGGGGTTTGACAGGAGGTGCTTGGTCACCTTGGGGATCACTGGACATACAGAAATGAGAGAGGACAACCGTTAATATCAGCGTGTTGGTTAGCAGGACAGACAAGATTCTCTTGTCGCCTTTATGTCTTTTTTAGCACTTGATCAAATTTGTTTGATTGACTAGTATCAATAGTCAAAAAAAGTATTTAGGTTCATGAAGAATCAACTGCACATTTTAATCCCCTCACCAGGTAAAACATGAAAATGCTGCTCACAGGTTTAAGCATCAGAAATAATAATCCTGCAATAATATGACATACAGTGGTGGAAGGACCACTACAAATCTGTACTCAAATACAAGTACAGTTACAATCCTGAAATATTTCTCAACTGTTAGTCAAGCTACTGGTATCAAACAATACTTTAGTAAATGTAGTATTCTTCTCAAACACCACTCAGGGTAACAGTTACTTTTTAACCGTTGATGTTTAATACATTATCAGTCGCAGGCGTTCAATCAAAGTGGTTTCTATAACATTGTTCAATTAAAAATTACAGACTTGAAAAAATACAAGAAAAATAATTCCTATCTGCAGTAGATTGAGTAGCTGTAATTTCTTACTCCCACACGATACATATAATAATACAGCTCTGACTGGGGACAATCTGCATTACGAGTGCTTATAATATTTATACTTAAAAGTACATTTTACTAATAGTACCTTTACAAATTAACATTTACAGCTACATTACCTCTTTGTTGTATTCTTTTACTTAAAACTGTACATTACTTGAGTAAATGTACTTAGATACTTTGCATCACTTTCACTAAATTAAAGGAGCTGAATACTTCTTACACTGAGCAGGTTTTAACCCTTTTAGATCAAACCAAGTTTAAAATCTAAATGATCTAGAAATATATATAAATATAAAATAAATTCATCACTGTATGTCATGTATGCATTTGCTTAAATGTGTAAACATTAACAGAACATTTCTAGCGCAGCACTCCACACACTCACCCCTGAGCTGCTGACAGCAGGTGGCGCCGTTGGCAGCCTCGTGGTTGCGTACGACCCCATTGCTCGACTTTGGAGTCTCATATTCTGAATTGAGAGAGGGAGGAAGCATAACCTGCTCGCTTTCCACCCCCTCCTCTCTCTCTTTGGTCGGCAGCGACTGAGGGAAGCCAAACATGAAGAGAGCCGAGCAGAAGAGTAAGGCACCGCACAGGAGGAAGCCGGCCCACCAGGCGCCGATCCACCGCGGGTCGTCTGGAGTGATGGGCAGCTTACCTGTGGAGAGGCAGGGCAGAAGTCAATACACAGAGCGCAGGGGGGAACACATTTAAAAGAACACAGGAGAGGTATTGAACTCACTGGTGTCGATGAAGATGGCGTCCACGTAGAACTTAGTGCAGAGGGAGCCAAGGATGAAGCCGCAGGCCGGCCCGAACACCAGAGTGGAGAAGAGGATTCCTGCACGGGAACAAATATCAAAGTTTAAAGTTTGGTTTTGACTTCATTTGCCTGACACTTTCAGAAAAAGACAAGCCCAAAAAACATGCAGGTCACAGACAAAAAAATCCTGAAATGCTCTGAATAATTCTGTAAATGCTTCCTGGATGACGCCATAGAACCTGTCCGGTAAACAAAAGATGTACAAGGGATCCTCTGTACCAAGTGCAAACAATGTCCCCCATGATTTCAATAACAGGCATCAACTTCTGACCATGAGGTGATGGTCTGATGGCATGTTCTCTCTTTTATTCATCATGTGCAGCATGCTACGAAGTCAGCAAACTGATGAATGAAAATGAATGCAAAGCAATGTGAAATTGTGGATGAACTCCACAGCCTCAAAGAAAATAATATTATTATTATTTTCAAACTTAGGTTTTATTGTTTGCATTTGTTAAACAGAAAATAAAACAAAGTTGTGTCACAGAGATAAAAAAACACGCCTATATAGCTCAAGATGACCCCGTCCTTACTCAGGAGATCTAGTAGTGTCTCCGTACAGGTTCTTACAGACGGTCTTACATATTTTATACAGGCCTTCAACCGTGTCCAGCCTGTGTTTCACATATTTTTTCTTATTATCACAGGACTCCAGGGTGCGACTGTTTTGCTCACACATGCACCCAAAATCTGTGCTACAAAACACTTTCACTGGTTGCACCAGAGCACTAACACCAACTGGGTACAGAGAGTTAGTTCATGCTTGAAGTCACTTAAGAGTTGAGATAAAAATGTTAAGAAATTCTGTCCAAAAATGTGTAAATGAATGCTTTAGTTGACAAAGTGGAGACAAATCTAAAAAAAATCCTCCAAATGTTAAACTGTGTCCAACAAACAATCCTAAAAGCTGCAAATCTTCACATTTGAGAAGCCATTTCTGCTCCACTCCAGCTCTGCTCCTTTGCTGTGTGCGTGTGTGTGTGTGTGTGTGTGTGTGTGTGTGTGTGTGTGTGTGTCCTTTCCCGGGCGGTGCAGCACAAAGCACGAGGGCAAACATGGAAAACATTTTGGTTGTCATGAAAGATCAAATCAGCCAGCTAAAACCACAAGGCGAGTGCAGCAGTCAGTGCGCTCGTTATGATCACATGGGCTTCTCATCCTCGCAGAGCAACGCGCCGAACAAACAGATACAAACACACACTGTCAGGACGACACCTGACTACAGACACCAGCTCTCTCGTCATCCCAGTCTGCTCTAGTGGGCAGCTGGAGATAAAATGTGGAGCCTGCTCCAAAAATCCTCATTAGAGCGCTGTCAGCGGGGCGAGGGTCTGGCACTGTGACTCAGACTGCAGGCAGATAATGAAGACTCAAAGCCCAATTTGGGAGACAAATTTCTCCCTGACTGTAAGTCCTGTGATCTGTGGTATTATTAGACTGCAGCATGTTGGGAGACACAGCCACAAACCAGATCTGAGTTTGACCACCGCTGCTCACAAGAAAACGGCCATGCTAGCTTCAAATTACATTCAAAATTAAGATAAAAATCATCTCTGCCATTCCCGTTCCTCCTCAGGCCCCTGCGGCAACAGAAACATCCCCTTTATTGGCTGCAGGTTGGCCGGCACATCGCTGCTATCAGCACGCCGTCTCCAGTAAGATGCTGTTTGGATGCCAGGAGCAGCCACTTAATGAACAAGCGTGGAAACTGTGACTAAGCTTTGCACATCTCTGCTAGTGTTTAGAGTGAATGTGAAAGTCTGCTTCCTGCCTTGACCACCCACATAGGAAGGGAGTCAACGCATTGACATTACTGTAGCCTCATTCTCATGAATAGTTTATTCTTCACATAAAAGGAAATGGTTCACAGATTCTTTAGGCGTTGCCCGCAACCTATATTGTGACATGATCTGACTCATTTAGACGAAGGCGAGGGGTGAAACGAAAGAAAAAGGGATTTATACATGTTAGAATGGGAACATGCTGCCGTTTTTTTTTTTCACAAGCATCAACTGAAACATCTTTGCGGTTGGCACTCTGACCACGGAAATGAGCAGAGTGTGTCCATGAGGCGCCAGTGCTTGACAGGTCGTCCCTTGTCCTAATGCTAAACTCTGAGTTTTGGCAGTAAGAAAAGAAGGCAGAGGACAGGCTAAGCTATTTTCCTGCGTGAATTTAAGACTTTCATATCTGATATCGAAGTTTAAAACAATTGAGCTCAAGCGACACACACACAGACAAATGGTGGGATTAACAACCACAAACAGACGTAGGCACACAGGAAAGAGGTGCTTGTGGCTAGTTACCGGTGAAACTGTGCAGTTTAACAGCACTTTCATGACGGAGGGCTGCAAGGCTCGCAAATTTGCCTGTGGTGTTGCAAATGAGGCCGGTGCACTCTCTATTTCGAGTGTTTCCTTAGAAACTGAGTGTTGTCTTCTCATAGCAACAACATCACAATTGCTTTCACCACAGGCGACCTCAAAGAGGAAATTCAGTTAGTGAAATCACCTTCCAGGAGATGACGCTTCAGCTAACCCCACGAGTCCACAACCACGGAGAGATACATGTTTCCTCAGAGATCCGCGCCAGCACCCCTGGTCGCTTTAAGAAGCGCTGCCTCCTTGATGATAACACAGCGCCACAGCGCGAGCCTCGCATGTGGAACAGATCAGTAATCTATGAGGGAGCATGCCTCCTTATCAATCTGCTGCTACTGCAAAGGAAACAAGGGGGAACGCAATTTTGAATTTGATGATAATCTTCACATGAAAGATTGACTCAAAACTTAAGCTTGAAGCCGGCGGAAGCATGCAGCAACCTGGGCTCTGTCACAGTGGGATTAAGCTAGCATGAACATGAACTGGAGCTCGCAGTCAAAACATAAGCAAAGTGTTTTGTCCGACACCACTGCAATGCAGTCCTCCTCGTTTTTTGCCTCCATTTTGCTCGAGATAAAAACTTTATTTCTACCTCTTTGTGAGCTGCTACTTGGAAAACGTTATCAAATCTCCAGTTTGGCCTTAAAGGAGTAGTTAAACATTTTGTAAAATATTTTTATTTGCTGTGAGAGAGGTGAGAATGTCGATACCACTCTCCAAGGGTGTCGCTTTGTTTTGAAAAGTAGTCTACAACAACTTTTAGGCAGCACGTGAGATACTAGAAACTACTTCGGCAATCTAGGCAAACATTAGCATGCTAGCACTGTAAGCTAGCTGGATAATCAGTCCCTCCAATGTATTCCATGAGGATTTTTGCCATATATGCTCTTCACATCTATCATCTTAGGGTTAACAAAAACAGTTTTCCTGCACATGTTGCTAAACGTTAGTTTATAGTTTATTTCCCATTAGTTAACAAGTCTTTGGCGTCTGCTGTTTGGTAGAGCATTTTTAACAAATTATTCTTTAAAAAAAATAAAATAATCCCATCCGTATCGAGCAAGAGCCAGGAGGTGGTTAGCCTAGCTTAGCACAAGAGGTGGAAGTAGGGGAAATGGATAGCCAGGCAACCAGAGGAGACACGAGGAAGTCAAGGATTCCGGCTGCGAAGTAGTCGGGCAAATAAAACCACAGCCTGGTGGTTTTACACTGAGCCAGGTTAGCTTTCCATTTTCCATACAGATACGAGACTTTCTAATCTAGCTATCGGTATGGTAACGCAGCAACAGCCTGCAGCAAGTTAACTTGTCTTGGTGTGAAGACTGGTAAAGCTTTTTCAAAACAAAAATATTTGTCGTTAAGGCTACCTATTTGCCTCGTCATCCAGTCTTTATGCTAAGCTAAGCTAAGCTAAGCTAATTGCCTCCTGACTCCAGCTTTGTACTGTATGTAGACATTGGAGTGGTAACAATCTTCTCGATTTACTTTTGAAGTGAATAAGGATATGTCCGGAAAAAAAAAAAGACAAACTATTTCTTTCAAACAATTCTTCTACGTAGAGACAGGAGCAGAGCAGAAGAGATAACTTGCATTTGACCATAAATAAGTTGATTTGGTCAGTTTCCCCGGGGGACATACTGGCAGGCCTGGTCACTGTTATTAAAGACTTCTCCTCCACATCCATCTCTGTGCTACAGTTATTGTTTTGTATTTAAAATAACTGACTCCTGCTCTCAGGTCAAAGATAAAAAAGACAACTGTGCTCGTACAGGCTGTCAGGGGACATATTTTATGTTCATCACGGACAAGGTTAAGCCGAAGGGGGGGAAAAAAAAGGAAAAAACCTAAGCTGAACACATTAAATCTCCATGAAGGACAATGCACGACCACAGCCGTGGGTAATCTTTGCAACACACTACTTCTCCAAAAACTGCCTCCAAATCCCTTTTTCCCTTCCAGCGGGCCTGTTACGAGATAAGTACAAAACAAACTAATTTGTTCATGTTGTAGTTTCGCCTGAGCCTTTTAGTATCCTGTGAATTACACTCTCTGGGGAGCTTGTCAGACGTAATTCAATAACGAAGCTTGGCTCTAGTGTTTTTGCCTCGTTCTAATTTGTTTAGAGAGCAATAGAAAAAGGGGCTGGGAAAGAGCTACTGTGCATGAGGCTTGTGTCCTGTTCCGGATGTTAATTAACCCACAGATGCATCCCTTATCCTTTTCTGTTACATTGGGAAGAAAAAAAGTTTTGCATTTGACCCACGCGTTCCCTTGAACACTGACAAATTTGTTAGATTTCTTGTGAAAACCTCTGTGGGCAATTCGCACGAAGCACTTGTGGTTTGGGTCACTGACGTCAGGCTATTTATCTTCACACTTGGAGAGTATTTTCACAGAAATAGAGGGCATGACCACATACAAGCATGTTCATCTTAAATGCCTTTGTGAAAAACACCGTGCAAAGATTAAATCATAATATGTGGAGGAGATGATAACAGATTAATGTGGAGCCAGGTGAGACACAGCGAGAGGCCGATTTAATGCTGCTCACCACAAAGATAGAGGCATTTTCAAAAATCTATAGCTGCCAAAGTTTAGTTTCGCAACACCATCTGAACCAGGAGGTTTAGATTTTAAACCAAACACTGCATGAGGTTAAAGCGCTCGCGGTCATCGAAAATGTCAGATGCATCACGCCTGCACCGTCCTCAGTTTATTTCCTGCTCTCTCACTGTACAAAAGGAATTCCTTCTCCTCCATTAATCCTGCTCAAGTTGGCTCAGTAATCCCCCGAGCTCAATAAGAGCACAGGGACAGTGCGACGCGGGAGGCAACAAAAAACAGCTTGTGCCACTTTCACGAGGGGGGCCAGACTGAAACCGAGAGTGAGCTAAATGATCACTAAAGATAAGGCAAAGAGCCGGAGTGTCTCCGCTCTCCAGCTCTGGGGCCTAAACATTAGTTTGTGTCATGAGGTCATCTGAAAGTGTCTTGAGACGTATGAACTGCACAAGCAAACAGGTTTTCAAGGTGACATTTACAGTGACGATAAAGTTTAAGACCCTGCAATTTAAAGAGCTTTCAAACAAAAGCCCAGGCTTCCTCTTCTGCCGTACATCAGCTCATAACATCCTCTGTGTAGAAGTGTGAAGACAGCTTTTAAGATTGAAGACACTCAGGAGAAACACTCAAGAGAAGTCAAGACTGAGCAAAAGGCCATTTTCTGCCTGTCCAGAGAAGTAATCATTCACACCGACAGTTACACAAAAGGTTCAGACAAGAGCTCTTCGCTCACACACACCACACCTAAGAAACATCTGCTTCCTGGCAACGCTTCCTTTATACTCATCAGCTGTACAGAAACAGCATGCAGCTGTTTTCAGGTATGAACAGCGCCAGTTGTGATTTGTGACTTGGCTTTATTGGTTCAAAAGCACACGCTTCACCGCTCTGTATCTGTGGTTTGAAAACCATTTGGTCTGTCAATTGGCACAAATTAATAGAGAAAATTTGGGTTTATTATTTTTAATGAAAAGGTAATGGCCAATAGTTTTAATGGATCCACGTATCAATTTCTCAATACATCCATAGTTGTTAGCCGATAGTGTTGGCTAGTTATTGTAAGCAATGATAGCTAACAATAACTAGCTAAATCAACAAACAAAATATCTCACAATAACTGGTTAGCCTAAAACCGTCTCCAGATGATATGGTAGCTAATGTCGTTAGCTAACAATAACCTATTTGCTGATGGTGCACGTATTTATGTAAGCTTGCATGTTGTCAGACGATAGTGTTGGCTAGTTATTTATTTAGCTAGCACTTTGTCTAATGGTGGTACTAACTGGTAACATTTGATATCATGTTGATAGCTGATGTGTTAGATATGTTAGCTAGTGTGTTGTTTGCTGATGCCATAGCTGGTTATTGTTAGCTACTATGGTGTTAGCCACTTATTGTTGGATGCAGGTTTAGCTGATGTGTTCGACATCCATTAGTTTCCGTTATTTTCTTGCATCGCTATTGTAGCCAGGCTACTGACTACAAGCTGGGGAGCAAACACGTGCAGATCTCTGCATTTTGACAAAATGGTGACTCAAACGCCACAGATATTGGTGCATAATAATGGGTGTTAAATTCACAAGCCTGAGGGGGAAATCTATTGTGGCTGGGCCACAATCTGCTGATCTAATTTCCTACGTGACTTTAAATGAGCAGTGATGTGAAAGAAAACCACTGTTCTTCTTACATGCGCTAGTTTCTACATGCAAGCAGAGTGATTGTCAACGTATCGATCTGCTACACATGTACTAGAAAAAAAAAACACATGTCAGCTTCTTTCACGTCACATCGATGTATCACCATGTAATTAACCACAGCAGTTCAAAAGACAAACCAAACGACTGAGACCTCAGATAACACTACAAGCCTGTGGGTTTATTTAGCAGGTCAATACTTTCCACCTACACCTGTTTAAAAAGGCTCATGTCAACATGTGATCCACTTTCTACAATTCCAAAAAACCTGCTGCAGTTTTTTTTCTTCTTCAACCTAGCCTGTCATTAAAAAGTACAGTACATTTAGACGTCGGGTCGTGGTACGTGATTCATGAGTGAGAGGCTCCTGACACAGTCTGTGGCTCTCAAATTACAGCCTCCTACATCTGCTAATAACACAGTGAGACTCTGCTTTAACCCCTACTCACACTGAAACCTGCATGATGTCATCAGCTTCGATCGATTTATCTACATCACTTCTGTTAATGTTAATCACATGTATTTCAGGAAAAGTGAATGGATGACATGAAACTTGGATTACCACAGAGCGGCTTGTTCCGTCTCTGTAAAGTTTTGTCTCCTCTCGTTTTTCTCTCTTGTACTTCTTTGCGCTGTCACATCTGATCTAAATCTCAAAGTCATTTGTCTTCAGGCACTCTGAGGAGGAACTGACGAAATTCTTATCTTACATTCGTCAAAGAGAATCTAACCGAAGTGCCACTTCCTCTCCTATCTTTGGACGGTACTACTGATGTGCTGCTAATCCTGCAGACTCCTGCTCGGTGACACCCAGACACTTGGTTGACACCCAACATGTGAACAACAACAAAAACAAACTTGCTGACAGGAAATGAGCCAATTCAAATGAGTAAATCCCCTTACTATGATTAAATACGATTGCCTGTGAAGTCTTTAAACATTTGGTCTGACACAAAATCCGAGTGTCAGACATGTCGCGGTGTGACGCTAGTTTATGCAGATAGCTGTTATGTAAACTCAGCCGACGTGACGCCGACAGGATTAATAACAAACACGTAAAAGTCGTGAAAAGGTCGCCTCTGAGGTGAGGTCTATTTTGATGAGGCACAGAGAATATTAAGGCGACCAAATCTTCAGTGATCCATAAGTAAGAACTAACAGCATTAGACAGCAGCTTTCACCCCAGGAAGTGAAGCCTCAGCCCACCTGAGTGGCTTTTAGTATCAACGTCAACATCAGTTGTCAAGGAAAATATTAATCGCACTGAAGACAGGAAGTCTTACGAGGCATTTCAAAAGCGATATCAAGAATCCTATAGAGCCAATATTTTACATTAAATTAGATACTTGTATGTGTATTTTCAGTCCTGTTGACAACTTTGGGATGATTTTCAGATGATCCAAGAGGAAGAGGCGTTTTATTTTGGTTCATCTTGTGGTTTATTGATTTTTTTTTTTCTTTCTTTATAAAAGGCAAGAAAAATGCCTGTTATAATCTTTCCCCAGCCAATCAACAGGTATTGAACTTGCATTTCTAGTCTTTGCGATGCTGCAAAAAGTGGAAAAACTAAAGATAGTTCCTGATAATGTCCCTGTTGTTCAGCTAATTAATTATCAAGTCATTGTTGAGCAAAGGAGGTGGGGAGGCGGGGCTGAGACGGCTTGTTGGTCAGCTGTACCCGACAGTAACCCTGTTGGCTCTGCACAGCCATGACCTAAATAACAAGCCAAAGCTTAAAGTAGGCTCTCAACTCACATTCAAATGCCATTATATCAGGATCATCCTGCTTTAACTTCCGCTTACGTCAAAACACACAAAATTCAAAGCGACCGTTCCGGCACACGTCTGGCTGCGATCTGACACCAAAACGGCGTCTTCTGGTCCGGTTGTCTTCTAACTCACACCACAGCAGACGAGCATTGGGGACGGTTTCACTGAGGCCATATGGCCGCTATATAAAAAGTGCGGCTTAAGGACACGTTTAAAACTATTAGCATTTTGACCCTGAGGATGAGCGGCGGGGCTACTGCAGAGCTCCGGCCACCCAGGCCGACACACCGGCTTCTCAGCGGCCCTCTTCCCCTCGACACCCTGTCACGTTAAGCTGAGCTCTGGCTCAATCTAAGCCTCTGAGGGGTCACGGCCTGAAACGGGAGGTGAACGCCCGGCCTCGCTGAAAGCTTCACTTCCTCCCTGTTGGAACAGACTCCTGATATGAGTCTAGACTGCCGATAACAAGATTCATTTTAGCCTTCAGGTGGCTTCTACCGAGACGACTGTACATATTGTACAGTGTTTTACCACATTATCTTCTTTAATTAAACAAACCAAACAGCCAAGACTTCCACTTCCACTGTTTCAGTTCCTGATGTCAGATACACGAGGCTTGTTATGAGTACAAATTATTTGGGAAATGTCACCTGAAGTTAACATTTACAGCATAAATATGTAATCCTTTCAGACACATCAGAACATTTCGATTCTTAAACTTATTTTCTGAACCTTCATGGATTAAAAAAAACAAAAAACAACAAAAAACAACAAAAAAAAACAACAAATGTATATTCATTAGTTTAAGTACATTTAAACACGAAAGGACAACATCTATCTGTTTACCAAAGCTGAAACACAATTAAACCTTTATTTAAATTATTAAATGAATCTATCGACAGAAAATAATCAATCAAATATTTTCATAATTTTCTGATTCCAGCTTCTTAAATATGGGGATTTGCTGCTTTTCTCAGTGTTCATTTAATATATTTGGGTTGAGGCCGTTAGACTAAACAAGACATTTTAAAAGTTAGCTTGGACTTTTATTTTTCTGTATTTCATAGATGATAACCCAATAAGTCCAGTCCTGCTGTTACTTCTTGTAATTTACTTTGTTTTTTATTATATTTGTACCAACTGTTTTGTATCAGAGGTAGGAAAAAAACAAACAGCAAATGCCGACTTAAGATCTTCTGTGCCCGACAGATCTCTGTCCTGTTTTATAATTCAGGGGCTGCGACGACCGAGCTGCCACATCCCATGACTCTTTGGATGACAATACAGAGAAAAATCACTTAAGTAAAACACACTGCAGCAGGACGGAAAGAGAGAGAGAAAAAAGAGTTTTTTTATCGAGTGAGATACATGGCAGAGCTGGAACAGTGAAGCCCTGTCACGGAAATAAACGCTTTTTCTAATCTAAAAAAATAATAAAAATAGTTCAAAATCCGACTCTCCTGCGTTATATAAGACTGAGCAGAGCCGTTGTATTGAACTTTGTGACAAAAGAGCAAAGTCTTTAAAAAATGCGTTCACATCCCTGGTGGGTCTCCTCTTGGATAAATATTGGAAGGAAACGTTCTTGATTATAAAAGCAGATGAATATCAACAAACAGACGCAAGGGAAATTAAAAAATGGGACGATTGTTTAAAAAGCAGCTATCGCATTTAGTGTAAAAGCTTCTAAAAAGGACACGAGAGGTTCACGAAAACACGGAGGTGGTCCTGCCTCCCCTGCAAGGATTGTCTGATGTCAAACTACTTCATCTGTTATACTTCCTCAAGCTCAGCACAGCAGAGAGGTATTATTTTAACCCTAATCACTGAAAATATACTTAAATATCTGCTTGAGTTAGCCAAAGTTGTTGCTCAACATTAACCTTTGAGTAACGGCCAGATAAAGAGAAAAGGCTAAACTAGTCAAAAGGGATTTAAACCCTCAGTATCATCCGTCGTGTTAAAGGTCTTACACACTCATATGGGCGTATTCTGTTATTAGTCTGAAGGTGGGTGGAGCTTGATGATGGAATTATAAAGGCGGCCAGTAATGATGATAAATCTGTCATCAGTCTCAACCTTAAAAGGTGCAACAAAGCTGACATGAGAGTCAAGAAAATTTCAATCAAAAACAGCTGGCACGTGCCCACATTGTCCCAAGCGAGGTTTAACAAATGTTTTTCATGGTTTACAAGTCACAGCTGGAAAATGTGTAAAATTGAGCTGCTTCAGTTTCAGGGTCCCGGTACTATTGGCTCACTGTCAGGATGCACAATACAGTAGAGAGAGCTATTGTTAATGTCATTAGTAACGCTTGAGCTTTGTCCAACAGTGATGAATCAAAATGTCTGCTGTGGAAAACAATTCTGTGTGTATCAAAAACTGTACAACAGGTTGATCAAAGTGAGCTGATGCTGACTTGAAGTGGATCGACCCGCAGTAAACAAAAAAAACAGCAGATCGTTAAAGAAAATAGTGTTTTCATGGAATTTTATTTGTGACCTTCAGCCCTTGTGATCATGTTTTGTGAAAGATGCTATATTTAATCAACTTTACTTAGTTAACTATCATTGAAAGAGCACAAATTGGATCGTACAAATTTCCTGAGCCAACCATTACTAAAACCTTTTTTCACATTAAAATTAAAGAAATGAGATTAGAAATTAGAAAAATGATTCGAAGAGCCTTTTTAGCCCGCTATACAACTACCTTATCGATTAAAACATAGTTTGAGTAGTTACAAAACCTTACAAAGTAATGGAGGGATGTCACCAGCAGGAAGATCGTGAGTGTGCCACTGCAAAATTGATGTGGGACAACAGATGATCATCGGCCGCTGCCACAGGTGAATGTCGTCGCATCTGCCGTCAGTCAATAGCAATCAACAAGGTGAAATATTGGCTGATACCAATGTTCACCTGATATATTGATAAATCCCCAATGAGCTCGTTAAACGTTCCCAATATTGTGAGAAAAGAACATTTCAGCATCACTGTGATTACAAGCTTGTATCAACTTATATTCCTCTGTGGTGAAAATGAGCATTAACATAATGCGATTATTTTGACATATATTGCGATATCATGCACAGAAGTGGGAATAATCATTTTTGCATGAAGAGTCACGATGCTGATGACATTAAATTGGATTTGTACCAAACAAAAATGTTTTTTTTACATTTGGAATGCAAGAATTTGTAGGTCAGAACATCTCTGCAGCTTCACTATAATCCTGTTTTTGTGACAAATTATACCTCCATCCAAAACGGCAGCCTCTTGTGACTTGGATATTGCACTTAGCCATAATACAATTTTGCCATTTTTTCGAGTAATTGTGCAGCCCTAGAAAAAGTAAACATACCACATCTGAACATGTGACGAGTACTGTTTTGTTCTTGTTGTCTGCCAGGTTCGTTGTTTTACCTCGTGGGTCAATAGCATTAGGGCTGCTTTGACCTGACATGCAGTAACTTAATCTTCGAGTCCAATTAACCTTGTGTCATCACTCACCAACTATTCCAGGAAGCAGTGAAAGCCCTCATTAACCTAAATGGCACCAGTATTAGTTAGCTCTAACTGAAGTCCATTTGTTTCACGTCCTACAGATTTAAAATCCACAATGCTAATTAATGGAATGATCCCCTTAGTTTGGGCCGAAAACGAATCATTATAATGATCGCCGTTTTAATTAATTGTTCCTGTGAATTGACGCTGCCAGAGCTGTTTTTAAAATATTACAGTAATGCGAGGCTTCCACTGCTGTTACAATAATAATGACGGTTTCTGTGCCATAAGATTACATAAACAGGACCGGGCATGTTTTCAAACAGGGCACTGATGTGATGCTGGAAGCTCAGAGGAGTCGGCCAGACTGCCAGCTCTGTGAACACCGGGTCAGCAGAGGAGGGAGAATGAGGGAGAGAGCGGCTGATAGACGGCGTGTAGGAGTTAATGTAACAGACCAAAGCCTTGTCGTTCTGCCCCGTCACAGTGATCCGTTTGTAATCTTGCGTCAGATGTTTTCTTGGAGCCGAGACAGAGCGAACCCACGGGCTCCATTGTTGGGCAGTAGGGTGGTAGGATGAAGGCATGGAGGAGAAAAGGGCACAAGACCAGAAAACGTACGTCTCTCTGCTGGAGAGTCGCAGCTGCTCTATTGAAGACGAGCAGCACAGAGAGGTTTGGGCCTCTTCGACAGCAGCTGGTTACAGCTTCTTCAGCAGGTGGCGTGGCCTAATTATCGAGGTAGAGATGCCAACAAGCTTGTTTCCCCTTTTCTCGAAGAACATGTGAGAACCAGGAACACGATATTCGGACAATTGTGCGGCGCTATGCCCGCCACCAATTATAACGATGCGCCAATTGTGTCACATCCTGAGGCAGAGGAGAATCGATGGGGGAAGGCCAGATGTGAGAGGCGTTTTAAAGAGAATGAAGTCACTATATAATCCAGTTTCAACCTTTTAGCTTCGTAGGGCTGGTCGATACGACCTTAAAGTTACATTGTAATATTTTAAGGCTATATCACAAAACACGATAGATATCTCTATTTTGAAATCGCCTCAAAAGCACTTCACTACATTCACACAAGTATTAAAACAAGTAGAACAGCATGGTAAGTTCAGAAAATTCATGAAAAAAAAAAACACTTACGCAATATCACGTAATAATGGTATTCAGAATCCAAGACTATATTTAGTCTAATCAGGACAGTGATAGATAAATATATTTTATATATATATATTTTACCCTACTACTTGAACATTTAAGCTCATAAACCTAAAATATTCTTCTCACCCTTACTGAACTTCTGAAGAGGAGTCCATTAGGGATTACAGAGTGGTGCTTTCTATGTCCAACAAACCATCTTGGACAGAGTGCAGACTCCATTAGTTAAAGCTGATCAATAGATAACGACGACAGTTAACTAGAATAAACGCCTCGTGGTTGCTTGCCTCCGCTCCAACAGTTGCTTTTCCAGAGCCGTGGCGTTGAATAACAACAAGATCATTATTTGCAGAATGTTGTGATGTCATTGTGCATAAATCATTTTATCCTATTAGACGTTGGTGTAATATTTTGACATTATCATTATATGAATTGTTGAGTAATGGCCAAAAATGTGTGGATAAGAGACTTGTTGAGTCACTGAATCCTGGTTGGTTGCCGACATGGAACCAGATCCAAAACAACCAAACCAAAAAAAAAAACAGCAGACGAGACTTAACTATTCAAACAGATCTAATTTGTAGAAGAAAAAATGCTTCCTGGACAACAGTTTGATTTATAACTTGAGGCTGTAAATCAAACAGCACTGCAGAGAATGAGAAAAACTACACATCCAGAACATGCTGGATCAGGGTGAAGCCAGAAACCGGGACAGACTCGCCTCTGTTTACACGTCGAGCAAATAAAAGTTGACCGAATCAAACAGTTAATTATAATTACTGCCCACCCTATTGATCAGAGTCCATTTAATTAGGCACTGTTATCCCTCACCCTCCGCCATCAGTGATATGGGGATTAAGTGCTGAACATGCTTCTGAGTAATCCTAGGAGCCCAGAGAGCAACCACTTACACACCACTCAATCAATGAGGCTTGGGATTTGTGGTAAAGCCACTAGTGCAGCATGAATCTGTTATTTCCTGAGCAAAGTCCTTCACCAAGGGCAGAACTTGTCCTACTCTTAACTGCTCTTTTTTTTTTTTCTTAGAATGAAAAATTAACTTCACTGCTCGTTTTCCAGAATGAAAAATGAGGAGAGTGGGTCCAAGACGGGAGCTGACCAGCAGCTTGCTTCCCCAATTCATGTGGGTTCTTTTTTTTTTCTTTTATTTTAAACTAGCTGTGGTTTTAAAGATCTGGCAGAGCGGAGTGACAGCTGCATCCTCCACAGCAGGAGTGGAGGAAGGACTGAGCATCTCAATCCAATAGTAGAAGAAAAAAAAACAAAACAGCATAACAACTGGCCGTTTCTGTGGCAACGGCTTGCTGATGCTGCTGTGTTTATGATCCGTCTCCTCCCACCTCTTATCCCCACGCTCCTCCCCCCCAATGGATGACCAAAAAAAAAAAAAAATCCCCTTTTTAATCAGCAGTGACAGAGCCTGACCCAGATTGCCTCGAGAAGGCAGCATGGTGGCCTGGTGAGGTTTACTGAGGCCACAGGGAAACATGATGGGAAGAAGGAATAAAAAAACAAAAAAGGTGCCACAAGCACGATTAGGCACCAAACACGACGCAGCAGGATGCCACACGGAGCACCTTTCAGGCTGCTGAGCCTCGTCTCCACTGTTGCAGATGGCGATCTGACAGGGGGAAAAAAATGTGGCTCATGGCGATAGCAAGAGGATTCAACATACGGCTCTGCGGGCTCTGGTGAGACGGCCTCAGGGTGTCATATCTTTTATCCAACACTGATCCACTTCCTGCAGAGGTCTGACCCATTTACTGGCTTCCAAACTCAGATCTGTCAGGGCCCAGTTGAGGAATAAAAGGTTCACCAGGCCAGAGAAGTTCCTTTGCAGAACTGTAAAAGTGATCTGTTGGACCGGTTTGTAGAGTTCGTCCGGTCTTGATTTGAGACTAAGATTAGCCATCTTAACTCAGAAGCAAGAGTCAAATTTTTTAATTCAACAAGTTCTTATCTACAAGGTTTGATTCATGATATGTTGCCTACGATCCAATTCAGAATATTTTAAAACAAATGTCTGCAGTATCAATACACCAGTCCTGCCAGCCCCATTTGCACTTTGGGGACACACACATTATAGCTAAAGGCCTGATCTAAAGAGAAAAAAAACGATGTTTCACAAAAAGTGCAATTTAACGTTTACTACAGTCTTTCTGTTGTATATCACAGTCATGTTATAGTCTAATTATATTAATCTTTTAACAACAAATCTGAAATGTCCTGCCCAGTTTTCCCCTAGGTATAGAAATTAGCATTGAATATCAGTATTTTCAAGGTATTGTATCAAAGTTAGAAATGTCAGTGCCGTGACTACACTGAACTGAAGAACACAAAATAAACCTAAAATGTAAAAGTGTATTTATTCACTGCATCGGGGCGCAGTTTCACAGAAAAGAATCTGACATAAACATCATGTATAAAAAAAAAGTGCATGGAGTCTGAACTTTTTATCACACACACACTGAGAGAACAGCTCTGGAGTTAGAAGTAAGATACTATGGCTCACTAAAATCTGTGTATATTAAGTTCAGAGGAGTTTACAGTGACGACTGGTAAATGTCAAACTGTCAGGGGAATCCGTTTAGAGCGCATCCATGTCTAAATAAAAATACTGCTCTTTGGCGCCAGTGCTTATTATATTTTTGTACAGATATTTTGTCCCACCACAGTATCTCCTGTGTCTTTGATTCATGGCGGCTTCATCTGTTGACATATGTTCAGCTGCTTTCCTCTATTTTGTGTGTAAGCTGCCCAAAAAAAACAAAATGGGGGATTAAGTGAAACCTCGGGGATGTTTACATCTAATCTGACCAGCCAAGCACCCGTCAGACAGAACTGTGCAGATCGTAGCAGCACATGCACCGGCACGATCGTGGTGTCACTGCGATACTACACCACAGAACACGGCAGACTGAGTGCGGGAGGTGATTCACTTCAGACGAGCGGCCAGATGACAAGTCCTCGTGAGGCTACTACACAGCCTGACACACTGCACAAATCCGGGAATGTTAAAAACCAACCTCGCGCCAAGTCCACACCCCTCTGAGGCTCATTTAACACGAACAGATAGCTTCGCACACACCCGCCCTGGCCGATTCATATCAGAACCATGTGTAAACAAACAGGATGGCGGCTACTGAAAAATCTAAAATTACCAACAGTGAACACATTTTGCTCCGTTTGTTCCACCAGGACAGGACAGGACAGAAAGATATTCCTCTACTCAGATTCAATGAAAATTTAACTTGAGGCGGTCGTAAATCAATCGCAATGACTTCCCGTTTAACAAAACAGGAGCACTGTGCAGGGTGAGGTCTCCTCCTGCTTAGCATCATGTTCGCTCACTTTCTGTCTGACTCTTCTACATGATACTATTTGTGGATAATTACTGATTAGCTTTGAGACAACGGCAACATGCTGTTGACCAGTTGGACACAAGTTAATCTCATATTCATTACCCTCTCTAGGACCAAGGCCGTCTGGGTAATTTAGCTCTCGGCACGGCAGAGGATGGGAGCGCTCTGTCACACATGGTGCACACAGTTCATTACAGGGACGCAGAGAAAGCAGCGGCTGGCTGATGAACGTTCGCCACAACGCCGTTTATCATCTTGAGATAAAACAAACTGTGTTGCTAGGCAAACTCAGCGTGCAGCTTATGGCAGGGACGGAAAAACCCATTTAGAATCTAATCCTTCAAGATGACATTAACATGCGCTGAGTTTAAGTAGCTTATATAAACGCCCTGCTGCAGCAACTGTTTGGAGTCAGAGCATTTTAGCAGGAATGTTGACAAGTCTCTCGAGGATCCCTCTGGGACCTTTGTCACTTCGTGCTGCCGCTATAGGTTTTTTCCTAACAAACCTGAAAATAAATTTATCCCCGCAGAGCCGAAGTGAACTCAGCATCATGGAATACATCTCAAGCTAATTTGCCAGAATGTGTAGGTTTGAAATAACGGACGGTAGCCGCCATGAAAGACTGAGATACAGCCTGGAAATAAAACACAAACCAGTGGTTGGCGGCAATAACACAAAGATATGAAAGGCAGATTTTTCTTTTATGGTTTTTTCGCTCTCCAGGTAGAGGCGGTTATCTTTTCTCTGGCCACAACGGAAAAAAGGGACCTTTGTGTTTCCCCACAGCTCGTCTGTCATTCCTAGTTTGGTAGTGTAGTGAGAGATAGAAAGAGAGAGAGACACAGAGAGAACGAGAGAGAGAGAGAGCATGTCGGCCACAGACGCTCCGGAAGGCTGGTGTTTGCCAGTAAAACTCAGAAGCACTACATGCTCTCGGCTGTTGGAGCGGCTGCATCCTGTGACTGCTGTCTGCCGTCAGTGCACGGAGTCATCCTTCTCACTGCTAATTTATTCAATAACGAAATGAGGAAAGAAAA
>CAEMYA010000177.1:6246660-6256725 GCA_903131615.1 Diplodus sargus | reverse complement strand
TCAAAGTTGTGAAAGAGTCCCCACATGCCAAACAGCACGCAGACACACACTGGTAATCACATACAGTTGCAGCAGAGGAAGTTTTACTGTACGTGTGCATAAGGCACATCTGTTCCCTGCTGCTACGAGAGACACGTGTCAAGTTTCTGGTCTCACATTCGAGAGGTGTTTTCCTTTCTAGCGGCTGCTTCAAAAGACTCCTAAATTCCCCCTCATACCGTCTGAGAAAAAAACCTGTTTGCAGACACAAAATAACACGAATTTGAAGATGATTTATCCTCTCCACAATGAGGTGACGTTTATCTCCTCAATTACATGTTGCGGGACTTGTATCCAGGTGTGTTTGCAGTGAATCCAAACTAGAATAAGACTGGAGGCCAACAGAACCTGTTCCAAAACCTACAGGAAATAGGCAAATACTTTGTGCTTCGAGACGAAACTTTGTGCCACTGCGACAACAATGTGAACTTGTTAACGTAAACTGATGAATAATCCAAATACATTATCAGTACGTGAAAGGAAATCTCAGAGAAATTTCACACAATCTACTCCATTCATGCAGCTGGGGGCACATGACACGCCTGCAGCAGAAGGATTAGGACGATCAGCTGAGCGGGACTCAATACCACATTGTTCCTCGCTGCTCACCGCTTGTTTTTCCTCCAGCTCTCCTTGCAGCTTATCAGAGGAGGACAGAACCAAATCTCCCCTCACGCACGCCTGCCAAACTTCAATCAATTGCAGTCCACTTCCCTCCCGCAAACAAGCCACGACGCCGGTGCCAAGACGTCAAAGCCCCTTTGTGGTACTTTTTTTTTCCGGCCACTTTATTGTTTCAAACAAAGCTCGAGGTGCTTTTTTTTTTGTGTGTGTGAAAAAACGCGCTCATGTTCGGGACAAATAAACACAACAAACGGCAATTAAGAAAACCAGCTTTGGGCTTGAGATTACAGAGCACACTGCTGCCTTTGTTCGCGGGTCACATCTGTATTTGAGTGACAAAAGGCCGCCACACAGCATGCTGCTGTGCGAATGTATCAGAAGAGGGCGAGTGCCAGCCTGAACTCATGCTCCATTCAGCCCCTCATTGTCTCTGCTCCACACTGATAACAAACAGCAAACACTATGCAGACACATCTCATCCACTCCATCAAAGGCTGATGTGGCAGTCTGGACAACCAGCGGGCAGGTCCGCATCAAAACAAGGAAACATGCTATTAAATGGATCTGTGGTTGTGGTTCGTGGGGCGACTCCTCCGCTCCCATGAGCAACAGATTTAAAGCTAAATGCGTTAGCCTCTGACTTAAAGGAACATTTTGACATTTGAGAAAAATACTTATTTGCTTTCATTGCCTTTAGTTGGATCAGAAACTTGATAACGCTCTCAAGTGTGTATGATAAATATGGGACAGGGGCCAGCAGCCAGTTAGCTTAGCATAATCAGCTCATAACCCTCCACAAAACTGCAAATTCTTGTTTTTACACATCGTGTTTTTTCAATAATGATTAAACAAATTAAGATTGACTGTGCTGGACAGAGCAAAGCTAACTCTTTCTCCGTTATTGCTAGTCCCCATGCAAAGCTAAGCTAACTCACCACACGCTCCAGCCTTAGCATACAGCCAAGAGTGGTATCAACCTTCTCATCTAACTCTCTAGAAAGCAAATGTGCATATTTCCCAAAATATCAAACATCTGTCAGCCGTCTTTAAGCAGAATACACTGTTGTGTGTATTAGCAAAGTAACATATCTCACTGGTGTTATATTTCTGGCATGGATTCACAGAAAACAGCAAGAGGAGTAAAAAATCCCTACATGGCTTAATGGGTAAAGTAAAGCTTCCTTCTGTGTACCAAAATAGCTAAATATACACATCACAGCAAATACATATCCCCGAACAGCCATTGTGTGTTCAGAACTTTGCACAGAAAGCACTTTGAATGCACCTTTAAACCGCGAAGAGCCGCATCAGCAGCATCTTGCCTTTGAGAGAGGATTGAGCGAAGCAGACACATTTAACCTGCATCTGGCCTGCTGTAATGGAGATTAAAAAGCTCCAAGATCTGCTCACCTGGCGCTCACGTGAACTGGCCCATGCAAGGAACAAAGGGAGATGGTGTGCAGCAGAAGAGCACACATACCATATATACTGTGTTGACTCAAACTATGCAAACATTGCACCTGAAGGTGATGAACAAACACGTTCACGGTTGACTTTGTGCTGCACCAGTTTTAGTTGCCTTGGGAAATCAGTGTGCGGCTACAAAGATTATTAATTTCCAGCGAGATAATCATCTTTTTTTCTTGAACAGTAATTTCACTCTGCTAATGTTTCTCAACAGCTGTTGCCTTCGGAAACCTTTTTCCCCCCAACAAAGTAGGCAGAAAGTAGACTGGTAACATTGTGTTTCGTACAGGTTTCTGAACATGGCTCACCTATATAGAGTGAAGAGTCTTTCTTCTTCACGTGATCATCAATGTAGGACACCCCCAGGGGCTGCACCGGCGTGGCTCCGATCCCCAGCAGAACCTGGGCTCCGATCAGCAGCAGGTACATCATGTTAGTGTTGGCCTTGTTGGCGCACACATTGTCCTCCGCCTCGTTGGTGGTGGTGTTGGAGCAAGCATCCCGACCTAAGTCAGTCCTCCACGTTTCCCTTATCTCATACTGATTAGTCAGAAACTCAGGAAGAGCTGATAGAAGGGCGCCGAGCGCCATGACGATGCCCCCGCAGCCAATCAGACGGGGTCGATGTGCTTTGGCCCCAAAGTAGCTGACAAACAGGATCAGTGCCAGGTTGCCTATCTCGAAGCTGCTGGCTATCACTCCTACGTCAGCACTTTGCAGGTTGAACCGCCGCTCCAGGGTGGTCAGCACACTCACCTGAAAACAAGACAGGGACACAAAATCAAAGCAGGATCACGGGAATGATGCTGAAGGATAACAAATACAAAACCATAAACGAGGGAATCTAATCCCACCAAATGAATGAGAAAATTCATTATAAGATTTGTATGTACAGTGTCATAAGCATTTACTCTGTACCCTTTAGAAATGGCGTGGTATTAATACACACAGACTGTCTTGCAATCAGACAGCTCACAAAGGTTGTCCGTCTCACATTGTGCTTGTATCTCAACTAAGTGTGAAAGCACAGCGTGACCACAATCTTTGGAAGAAAAAAAAGCTGTGAAATACGTTCAGTAGTCACCGAACTACTGCTTCCTGCTAGCTTAAAGGAGAAGTTCACTCAAAAATGTTAATAGCGTTTTGAAACATGTCCCTACATATTTCAGTTGTTTTGGAGAATGCTGCGATGCCTTTTTGCTATGAAGCTCCGAGAAATGTTTTGTGGACTACCCCTAAAACTACACCTGACTTTCCCATTTAGTGCCGAGTACACATTGACTGAATTTTCCTTTAAGTGACTCTTTTCCTTTCAGTAAGCAAAGCCAAAGCTAGTGAAAGCATGACTCCCATTTATGGTTGACTTGATCAATGTTTTGCCGACAAGTCTGCCAGCTCTACGAATTTCTATATTTAGATCTGATCACAGTTTGGAGAGAACAGAAACACTCAACAATACCAGGTTTAAACACACGGATCAGGTGCCCTTATACAGATATTGTACCCAGATACAGTTCGCACACTACTAAATGGGGCCTGTACTGTATTTTGATTCTTTTGGACGGGCTCTTGGAAGAAAGTGTGGGGTTTTTTCGTCATCAGACATTACAACCATGCCGTTTCCATTGGAATAACAGACTGCGGCTTCTCCCTGGAAACAGGCCTCTGTTTCTGATTAGCTGGGCACTGCATCTTTTTTTCTTCCATGTCTTCAGTGAGAACAGCTCATCACAAGCTTCTCTCTCTCTCTCTCTCTCTCTCTCTCTCACCAGCTGTCAGCCACACACACGAGCTCGAGCCCATCAGTAACTTCCAGCTAAAGCGAACACAGTGAAAAACGGTTGTTTAGCCCCAATCAGGTTTTTGTTTGTTAACTGCAGTTGTCAGAGATTAATTACTGTTAAAATATTTAGTTGCACTGTATTTTAAAGACTTTATAACAAATCTGTTGCGAGGCGGAGCAACGTGGGAACAGTCTCTGTGCCATGTGAACCACAGAGTCACATTTAAACGGTTGTCAAGCTATTTTCAGAGCTGTCCCAAACTGTCCTTGAGAAGGCATCACAATTTTCCATTTCCCACATGGTTCCGTTAAAGAGTTTTGATTGAGCTCTAGAAAAAAAAAAAGCCTCCTGCCAACACAAACATCCCCGTTTGAACAGAGTGACTTCACTGAAAGATGAATCGACTAGCGGTTTTCGCCGCTGGAACATTTTTTCCATCAAATGCTCAATTATGCCAGCTTGATGTACACAGTTGATTAGGGAGTGAATGGAGCTATGTTTGAACATGGCGCTTCAAGAAAAAAAATGTCGAAGTGTAGTCTTTTTGTGATTTACCTTTAACTTGACATTAAGTGAGATACTTTGCTATCATCACAATTTCCCAGATCCCAAAGTGAACGTCCGCAAATTGCTTCTTCTGTCCAGCCAGCAGCCTAAAACCCAAAGACTCTTTGCTTCCTCTCATAAATGACAAAGAAAGGAAACAAATCCTTACATTTAAAAAAAGCCAGTTCAAGCCAGCAGATGTTTGACACTTTTACTTAAAAAAAATAAAATATCAAAATAGTTGGCGACTTATTTTCTTTCTATTAGCGGATTGACTAATCACTGCAACTCTGATCTGGATCAAACATTGCTCACTTCCTGCACCACAGTGTTCTGAAAGGATAAGTTCACCCAAACAAGAAAAATCATTATCTCGGAAAGTCATGTGAAGTTTCACAGTCCACAAAACATGTCTGGACAGTCACAGCAAAATAGAGTTGCAGCATTCTCCTACACAGCTGAAGTAGATGGGGACCAAAAACTACACAATCCTGTCCAAATCTCCAGAAGCCCCGAGACCCAAAATAGATTTGAAGAGATAATATTTACATCCTTGATACGCTGTCAAGCTCGTGCACCCACTTTGGAATGCACAGTGAAGAATATGGCCTTCAAATCAGTATAAATATGTAATCTGTATGTAATGTGTAAGTATGTAATCTAGTCATTAAGGAAAAGCCTGCAATGTCGTTTTGCTGTGAAGCTCCAGAAATGTTTTGTGGACAAAGTTTTCGGGGTGAACTTGTCCCCTAAACATTTACTTTGCTGTTAAATTCAGCATGTATCATCCACCTTTGACCTCAGTGACATTTTAAACACTGGGTCCTCTTTGTTTTCTTCCAGTATGTCTGTGAGCAGCTGCAATCAACACTCCAATTGATTCAGCCGCTGAAACAGCTATGACCATGAAATTGACATTTCAGACTTTCAAGTTTTAGCTGTGACTTGATTCTGTGGCATGAAGCAGTGTGACTTGCTGGAGCAGTTTTGCCGACCTCTCAGAGAAGAAACCATGAATGCTTTAGTTCTGTCACCCGTATCTAACAATGCCACCTGATCATGCCCTCGCTCGCCGTTTTAACAAATCTCTCTGTTCTGTTCTTCACTGTCCCCTTTGAGGCCATATTTAATGCACAACAGGCGAGTAGATGACGAGGCAACACTGTCAACAAGAACAAACAGTGTACAGCCGGTTTGCCTTGTCATTAGAGTTGAGGAAACATTGTACTCTGTGACTTTTAAGAAGCAGAAGTGACAGCAGGTCTCTCCTGCAGCTGCTCTCAACACAACTGCAGAGACTCCTTCACTCCAGATCAAAGCACGGGGAGGATGATTGTTGGGAGCGGTTCGTGCCGGAGTGCCTTTGGTGGAGTTGAGTGGATAGAAAACTTCACAATGAGTCATGATGTCTCTGCCCCTTGGGTGGCTCTTTTCTCACAAATGTGAACACACTGGACGGGCAGCATTTACGCCTGGCCGGCTCCGCCCGGCTAGGGTCTGAATCGCAGCGTTCAGGTCTCATCCAGTCCTCAGAAAAGCCCAGCTCCAACAACCTGCTGACGCTGTGGCTTTAGCTTCACAGCAGGACAAAGCAGAGGAGCCATCATCCAATCCAATCACCCACCCATCCTGTTACGGGCGACCCGAGTGAGCGACATGACCGGCGGTGGAAACACTCTGGATGAGTTAAGCCACTTTCAACGTGTTTTGTCCACTCTGACTTTAAACAGGCAGCCTTTCCAGGAGGATTATACCAGGGATAAATCATATAGGAAAAATCGAGTGCATACTGGTCAGTGGTCACAGCCACACTGACTCAAGCGGTGGAAATGTTTAATCTGTAGCATGGCAACAAAACAATCCACGTCATGCTGCGTGACATCCGAAAAAACAAAGTCTTGTCTGAACACATGGAATTCCAACTTCCATAGAGTTTTCAGGAGGTACTCAGAGTCAGTATTATCAGCTCGATGCTGACATTTACTTCAGCACATTAAGCTTTAGCACTGACGTGAAAGTGCTGAAATGGGGCTATTTGCAAAGGCACAGCGGCTGTTAATAACTGAAGCTGCGGCTATTTGGAAACATTTCCACTCAGTTTTATGGGGTGTAACCTACTGAAGGTTGACTAAAGGTTAGCTAAAGGTGCTTTCACTGCTCTGAATAAGCTGTTTCAAGAAGCTATTTTGAATTGTTCTTTTATGGGCGTCTAAAAGAAGCTACATCTCCAGCATTAGGTGTGTGGATGTGCCGTGTCCTAGTCTGTTTTGAGCACGTGAGTGAAGTTTGGACAGGTGCATTTTTTTCCCCAGTTCATGCACGTGCGTCAGAGAGCTTGTCACATACAGTAACAGCAGATTTTGAAAAAAACTACCTATTTATTTATCATAAACATGTAATGAACAAGGCCAGACGCACCAATAATAAAGTATGTTGGTTTTGATTTCATCAGCTGTATTTTAACCTGAAATACAACTGAATGGATATATGAGCTCAGTCGAGCACAGTTCAGGTTCAGGTTCGGGTGTCTTTTTCAGCTCGAGCTCTGAAGTGTCAGATTTGGTGCTTATCAGCGAGGTGCTACTGTAACCAGCAGAGCTCCGACACTCAGGTGCTGCAAACACAGGAGTCACAAACAGAGCTTCCGAGTGCTTAATAATGTGGACGTCAGCTCCTGCAATTAAAGTTGGATGCAATTACATCAGAAAAGTGGGAGTCGGTCATCGTATTTTGAAACATTGAGTTGTACGTCAAAACAAGATATTCACAGGTGCAAAATACATCTGAACATGAGACCACTTGAACCAGATCTAATCAATCACATAATGGATTTGGGATCAGTGAACCTCTCCCTCTTCAGCTCGATATTATTTCCTGTTTGATCCGGCAGCGCTCGGACTCCAACCAATGATTATTCACTCTATGGAATAGCGTTTTTTCCCCATGTCAGAAATCAGTCAAAAAGAACGTTTGCTGTTTGGGGAAATCAAAAAACAAATTATCAAAGCTGTCACATTAGTTTTCTTTGGACTAACTGATATGAATTTTAAAAAACTATACAGCTTTAAAACTACAGTATATAGTCAGTTTGTCAATTGATTGTTTGTAGATAAGTGATTGTATTGATCTGTTGTGTTAAAGCCTCTAATAATACAAGTATTTTGATATTTTCATTAATTTAAACCTGTCGTCAAACTGAGGGGAGAAAAGCTACAGAGATTTGCTGCTTCGTTATGTAATAAATCGTAGTAAACTGAATACTTCATAATGTCATCTCGGACTCTCCTCACTAATTTTTTTTATGACATTTATAGATTAAATGATTAATCAAAATAATCTCCAGATTGTTGAAAATTGTAAATATGGTATTTGTTGCAGCCTTAACATCCTGTAAGCCAATTAATTTAACTCTTTACTTCAGATGTCCATCAGGTCTGTGTTTGTTTTGACCCGAAAAACAATAAAATATCAAAGTGACTTTAAGAGAACTGAGAAAACCCCCCGAATAAATCAGGGAACAGAGTCAAATCTGCACCTCTGTGGTATGTTCCTGTGCAGGTTGTCTGTCTCTCGTCTGTTCACTTGCGGCCAGGCAGCTAAATCAGGACAACCCGGCACGCTGCTAAGTGTCTTGTACTGTAAGCAGCTCACAGAAAGCAAGAGGACCATGATAGTTCACTTTTGTCCCTTCGCTGCCAGCAAACGCTCTTAAGCTCCATCATCCAATCAGGGGCAGAGTAGCTCACGCAGGTCGAGACCAGTTCATCAGATTGTCACCGACCCCTGCACCTCATGTCCTGCCCATGTAAATAAAGCTCCATGTAAATTAGCTCTGTTGTGTTTGTCCGACAGAAACCGACCGGAAAGCCTTCGCGAGTTTGTGTGCTTCAATTCCAAACCACACCTGAAACTCCTGGTTTTTATTGTTCGAGCTGTTTGAACAGATGTCCTGAACCAACGTGTCGCACAAAAGCGGAACCAACCGCACTACCTATTTTATCAGAAATGCACCATAAAAGAGGAAGAGTATCCTCCATGGCTTGAACCGCCGTGCTCTGACCGCTGGCGGGATTGCTTGATGCTCAGCAGGTCCCCTCACAGAGAAGATAAGATGTTCCACTCCAAATATGGCCAAGGCATTCGGAGGGGGTTAAGTCTATTAATTGTTGAGTGTTTCTTGGAGAACAAACATTACTAATGTCGAAACTAAAAGTTCACAGGGGGGGAGCTGCCAGAGGCTACAGAGAGCTCCTCTGGGACGCTTTGAGGAATATTTTGGAGCGCTTCTGGGAGCTTTTGTCCCACAAAGTCTATATTAGAGCATGTACACGAGTGGCGTTTACTGTGTTTTGGTGTCTTCATCACAGAAATCTCACATTTAGAGATTTTAGAAGAAGATAAGTTCTGTTTAAAACCTTGCAGAACAATAGTAAAAGTGAATGAGTGAGCAAGATTAGGGAAAAAAGCAGGGGATAAGAAAGCTAGAAGAGGGGTCCTTGACCTTGAATGACATTTTTGGTAGAAACTAGCCTTCTTGAACATAATAAGACTTTTTTAATTAATATTAACCAGAGCTTAAAGCTTCAAGTTTGACTCTGTTTTGATTAAATCTATTAAAAGATCAATTAAGACACGTTATCAGACAACCAGCTGCACAGTTTCCTCACAACTACCACAAACAGCAGCATGAAATGTGTCCTACGGGCTGAACTTGACATTTCTGTGTCCATGTTTCACTGAGCAGCAGGACAGTGACTACAGCGGGTCTCAGATCAGACTCCTACCTGCCGTGTGTTGCACTCACCAGGTATGCTCCGACGGTGCCCTGTGCCAACATGAGGGCGCATTCCGATATCAAGAATATCTTGATATTTGAGAAGCAGGAGGAGTTTTTCCGGAGGCCGTCTCCTTCCAGCATGTTCCCGCCGCTCCGGTCCGAGTCCCGGTGCTTCTTCACCTGCATCCTCGCTCACTTTTCTTTTTTTTTGTTACCCACACAGCACTGCGAGAAACCGAAACACACGAGAGCAGGATGACCGCATGAAGACACTGGCTGGTAACTCTCCTCCCTCTCGCGCCTGAAAGGCTACATGCGCGAGGAGCGCTCCTCCTTCGTCGCGTGTTTCTCCCGGGTTTTTCTTTCTAGAATGTTGTGTTTTTCTTTTACATGTGACAAGCTACGAAACACACATCCAAACTCTCCGCGGGGCTGCGTCGGCTTCGTCCGCGCCTAAACATCGCTTCCCCGTCGACACGCAGGAACATGTGAACTCCCCGAAGGTGTAAGTGAAGCACGGGCGCGCGGACCTCTGTCACATCGCATGTCTTGTCGCGGGGTTTCGTGTGTGTTTGAAGCAGCAGGTGAAGAGGTCTGGTCTTCTTCCTCCTCTTCTTCTTCTTCTTCTTTTTCTTCTTCTTCTTCTTCTTGTAACTCCTGCCGCTCCGGACTGTCACGCTCCTTCACGCACAATGACTCGCTCTCTGTCTGTGCGCCGCCTGCCACCTCTCCTCTCCACTGCTCTCCCCTCACCCTCCTCCACCTCCTCCTCCTCCTCCTCCTCCTCGCGGCCCTAGAGGCGCTGTGCAGCAGCTTCGCAAGTCTGCT
>CAEMYA010000177.1:6202034-6242599 GCA_903131615.1 Diplodus sargus | reverse complement strand
TTTTACTGTGCTCCCACAAAAAAAAAAAATAAAACACCAATTCAAACCTGAGCTGCAGTGGAAACATCGGATTCAGTCACTCAGGATGCTTCCACAGCGAACACTTGTCTCACTGGAGCTGTGGTTGTTTAAAAGAAAAGTCAAACGACGGTTTCACAGCCCTCATCTGTCATTACATCTCGGCATCCGTCCCAAAAATCCCTTACGCCACAGCGGTTGCCATGGAAACGGTTTCGGGAGGATACGAGCAGCAGGCACTGTGCAAACGGACTTTCTGCTTATGTTTTGAACTTATGGACTTATTATTGATCTTGCAAGTGAGACTGTGTGAGTTAGCGTAAAAAACACATTCAGTATTTATCTCATTTTAGGAGGACATTTCAGATGTTCAGTATTGCAGAAACATGTTTCTGTAACTGCACTGCAACATCTCATCTTTGGATTGCAATTTCGGTGTAACAGAACCATCCAGACTGAAGAATGTCCTTTGTTATTAATTCTAAATAAGGACGGAAACATATGTGCCAAAATGGTAGCGCCACTGTCATTGGGTGTGTGAGAAACACTATGAATCCTGAAATATTATGACTGAAAAGCTACTCAAACTGTATGAAGGCCCTTTTCTGGTTTTTTTGGTGAGACCTACAACGAGACATGGCGCTATGCCAGTGGTCGCACAGATTTGGGATTACAGTTGTCGTTCAGATGTCTTAAAGGTGTTATTGATGACATTCAGCCACTAAATGTGCCTCTTCAACTGTCTGCCAGTTTGCTGCATAAGCTTACACTGCTAACGCTAGCTCGACGACGTTAACACTAATATCTCAAACGGTAGCTTTGTAATTTTAACATCTGTAATGCTAGCTAGCTTTAACATTGCTAACGCCAGCTAGCTAACGTTAGAGCAGTAGAGTATTCTGAGTGCATCCTGAGGAAAAATGTCCTTTTTTAACTTTTTCCCCAACAAACTGGCAACTATCAAGACTCACCAGAAACACAAATAATAATATAAGTGTTTTTAAGCAAAAGATTTATTTTTTATTCTGCACCTTCCTACAACCTCTGTGGGTGTAATAATATAAATAATAATAATATTTAAAAAAAATGATTTGTCATCATAAACACATAACAGTTACCTTTAAGATAGTACAAGCATTTCAGAAGGACTAAATGACAGTTAGCTTGGCTGTTAACTTTGGACTGGAAGTGTGGGAAACAGCTAGCCTGACTCTCTTCAACGCATAAACCCCATAAATTCAAGACGTTAAAATGAGAGGCTGGTTTTTTCAGGGGATTTACCCGCTGCTTCCATTTGGCAAATATCGCCCAAGGGTGGCGTCTTCCTGGAGTCTTACCGTCATTGTGAGGTTCCCAAGCGTGCCTCTAAGTGTTCCTTGTATGGAGTCAACAAACAAGATATTAAGGGTTTTTCTGAGCTGTGGATGTTTTGGTTGGCAGATTTTTTCACTTTGGACAGAGGCTAGCTGTTTCTGCCTGTTTCTAGACTTCAGGCCAGCCTGATTGCCCTCTGGCCTCAGCCAACAACCAGTGAGAGCAGTTTTGTTCTTCTCATCTAACTCTCAGCAAGAAAGCACAGAAAATATGCTTATATCAAGACTACCTGGTTTTACTGATAATGATCACAACCAGCGCTGTCATTTTTATGAGCCCTGAAGAATCACCTGACACGTGCAGAGTGAAAATGGACACACGTGTTTGTGCAGTTTCCTTATTTCTAACGGCGTCTGACTAAAGCCAGTTCTCCAATAATTCCCCTGCATGTTCAGACAGTGCCAAATTCCTCATTCACACCGAGCCCAAAGCTTTCTCCCTCAGACCAATGATCCGCCGGTCCGGCCTCAGGCGCTGCATCACTCAGCCGTGCAGTGCTGCTGAGCTGGAATGTCACCTGGCAGCCTCTGCGGAGGACGCCGCTCAACTAAAACTCCCAGATACTGCGAGAATATTGTGTAAAAATGCCCAACGCGGTGGCTGTGCGGTGAAGCCTCCCTCGCGTAACTTCGTCACCCCTGAGCGCTTGGACCATATTCAGTCTCATCATGTGGCGAGCAAAAACAAAGACACAGATTTTAAGACACCACTCTGCCTGCTGGATCGAAGCCACGTAATTAGAAGCCATCTGCGTTAAGTGTCTGATTTATTTTTAACCGGCACTTTGCTTTATAATCAACTGCGACTGTCGAGTTTTTATCTTGCGTTCGGAACAACACTGAGGAGAGGCAGAGTAATTGAGAGGTCAGGCTCAAACAGTGCACCGACATTCACTGCCATAGTCCGTTTTGATCACAGTTACCGGGAGTGAAGTGTCTCCTCAGACATCAGCGGATCTTCAGGCCGCATGAATACTGCATGAATGTTAGGACAGTCAAAAGGCATTTGCAGCTTCGATGTGGAGTTACTAAAATGTCACCAGGCGCTTTTTTTTTTTTTTTCTTTTTTATTGCGTCCTGTCTAAATATAGCTGGCTGCTGTCTGTTCCACATTTTAAAACCATTTCATGCCGCCGCTCTGCCGTCTATTTTTACCACCGGTATCAACAGAGGGGCCAGCGCGTGGTTTTAAAATAGAGTAATATTGTCTGCGCTGCTGGGGAGAAGTAGTTTTTAAACATAGCACGTAGAAAGCAACGTGGTCCACTTCCCTCCCCCCCTGGGGTAAATAAAGCCTGGAGATGCCATGTGCTTGTATCCAGACGCAACCACGCCTAAAGAAGCTGCTGCACACTCAGCTTTAATCCAACCTATCTTTCCTGGAACGTGCGATATCACAAAAGCTACTCCACCCAGCAGAGTTGGGTGTACTGAAAAAACAAAACACAAATACTGTTGTCATCTCTGCGCGGTCATTTTAGACACCCAGCCCAACCTGCTTCAACAGAGGAATGAGACGCAAAGTTTGAAGTGCAACGTGAACGCAGGAACAGGGAGGGAGGGAGGGAGGGAGGGGAAAAAATGAAGCTAAAACCAGAAAGACGAGTCGGATGGCATGCACACAAAGGGCCGGCAAAGAAGAGGGAGCGCTGTGTGCCAGCTGAGCATGGGAAAGAAAAAAGGGAATACGTTTTGAGTTACAAGTGGAGTGAGATGAAAACAATGGCAGGACAGCATCGATGGCCCCCGGGGAGCCGCGGAGAGGACGTTTAAGTCAGACTTCGTCGAGTCACAGTTGTTGTTTTTTTTGTCTGTCAAAACAATATTTGCAAACGTGAACAACTCGCTCCCAAAGCGAGAAAACCACAGAGTTGAGGCAGCCTGATGTCATCAACATGTCCAACCTGGAGCGACTGCACAGCGTTGACTCATGTTCAAGCTTTTATGACCTTTTGAGCCTTGCTTTATAGCTTTATAACGACGTGAACCAGAAATATGTACCAATGTCTCCTGAAAATACCCCTGTCGCGGGATAATCCCATGTTTGCTGTACAAATTGAAGTGTTCCAAGGCTGGAGACAAACAGATTCGAGCAGGGAAATTCAGACTTAGTTAAACAGCTTAAAATAAGAATGACTGTACAGTATACTGTGCATCTCACGGTAAGAAGTTTAAGAAATAAATCTTATATAACCTCAAGCAGCAGCAGTCACATGCCTCTGGATCCCTTTCTTGACAAAACATGGTACAGCTGGGCCCAAACTAATGTGGTCTGCCCTCAGGAGATCCTTCTGTTTGATCAAAAACTTTCATTTTTCAAATTGAACACATGTCTGGAGGTACAAATAATGTTAAAATTCTTTCTTGGCTTGGTTTGGACGTGTCGCATCCTTTGGGCAGAATATGACCCCAAATAACTTGATCTTGATAACTGCAAGATTTGTCGGCTTCATGACACGGCAGGTATTTTATTTTGTAAATCACACGCTGAATTGATTTGATTATACGTTTGGATTTTAGAAAGTAGCACATAGATTTCCCAATCAGCAGACTAAATTTGGGCAGTGTACAATTCGGCAAACCATGGATATATTGAAACTTTTTCTTTAGGTTCAGTTTTATGTTTATACTGTTTTTATGCTCTTGTTGGGTTTAGGCACAAAAACCACTTGGTAAGCATTTGGAAAACATCACATTTTCCCTTGAAATACCTGCTATGGCTGCCGCAAAACACAGCTGGAGATGCTCTGAGGTTTCCTTGTCACGCTTACGTTTGTTGGAGCGCGGTCTCCAGCTGTGGCCACTGTGGTCGCTGGCTCGGCAGCCTTCCCTCCTGTAACTCCACCACCATCCCCGCTGACAGTCAGGCCGTAAACATGTGATGTGAACTTGATATCACAGGTTTCTGTAGACACGTCAATATGGTAGGTATATGGTAGCTAATATTTCATGCTAGCGACGAGGCTGGTGTTTTCAGATCATTCTCATTCCCAGGTCGTCAGGCGCCAATGTGTTGTCACGTCCCTTTGGCTTCTCGTACAGATGCACAAGGTGCCATTTATCGTCAGGTGGGAAGACTGTCAGTGAGTCACAAGCACTAGAGGTACCTTTGCTACGTCTGTATGAGGTCTGACCAAATGCTGACCATTGCACCACGTCAATAACAGTGCAAACTTCACAATATGTGAACCATTTGTCAACAAACTTTATTTTGAAAGGAAGCTGGATGTGTTTTATTGCTAAATTTGAACCGAGGACGCATTTATGTGCAAAACTGACACTATAGGTGTAGGTAGTGCATAACTGTGAGAAGTACACTGCCAAAGCTGCCAGATTTGATGAGTTGGGAGTGAGAACATACTGCAATGTCAGCATTGTGTTGATGAAAAACATCAGTTATCGCAGGGGAAAGTCATCCGACTGAAAATAAACACCTGAGGCTGAAATAGTGAGGAAACACAGCCCCAGCAGCTGCAGAGTACGAGTAGAAAGCTTTTAGCGACAGTATATGTTTTGTCATGTGACCTGTTTTTTTGTTTTTTTGTGAGTTTACCACAGGCCTATAATCCCTTTAATTAAAGCCTTCTTGCTATGGCTCAGCTGCAACTGGCAACTACGGAGGAAAAGGCTCATAATTCAAACGTCGCTGTGCTGGACTTTAAAGGCGAAGTTAAAGCAAAGCTTTGTTTAGGATGGGTGGGGTTATCCACAGGGTGGGATTTTGGCAGCCACCCTCATGAGAAACAGTAACCGGCACTACCTCTGCAGAACGGGCTTCAAACATGAAACAGCGCGCGGTAACAGCAAAGCAGTTTCCTGGGCTTCATCCCCTCACTCAGCAGTTTTCAATCGCTCCCTTTTTTCGCAAGAGAGATATTTTAGTCGCTGACATTTTGATTGTCAATGTTTGGCATGTGGTGGGCTGATAATTCACGTTGAAAAGCTGACTAATTGGGCACCACATCCAAAAGGCTCTCTGTCACTGGAGGCTGTCCAGAGTTAAGATGATTTCATGCAACTGAGGAGATAATTCACTTTTTGCTCAGCACAGCACAAGATATTCATGTGACTTCTCTGGCATCAGAGGTGCTCCTAGTCACAGTAAAGACCATACATCAAGCAACGGCACATTTAATATCGCTGATAAGACCAAGAATATCAGCGCGCCTTTTAAAGTATTTCTAAGAAGACCAGCAAGAAATTTCAAAACACGGACCAAAAGGAAACACCAGGAGCGAGCAGGTTAGCCGCGTATCATCTCTCTCGGGCCGTGAATTCCTGTTGAGCATGGGCGTTATTGTTGTCCCGGTCTGCCTCGGGCACATTTGCATCCACTGAATATATGCAAATAAGCAGGAAGCTACTCAGTGCCTCTCCCTGACCTTCCTGCATCACTGGACCAATCTAAGTCTCCTCTCGTCTGCAGCCAATCTAAAGACGGGTGAGTAAATATTATCCTGTGTGCTTAAGAAGCACTCGTCAGGTAAGACTTGCAAAACATGCTCACGTTTTGAAACTCTTCAGAATAGCTTCAGAATATCAGTTCATTGTGCTTTTTATTATGTGTTTATCTGTTTTTTTTCTTCTTTCTTCTCCAGTTCTTAATATACATTATCCAAACCTCATTTCCCTAAAAGGTCATTCTTTGTTAAATTTCTTTGTGTTGATGACCAATGCACTCTTCTATCTACGATTATTCTCCTAAAAAAAGTTGTTCAGGTGTGGGAAACATTTCAGTGGCTCTCCTGCCCAGTGGCGCAAAAAGCGAGTAGGAAACATGGGAAATGATGGAGAGGACATTATGTGAAATTCTGAAGAGCCTCCGGGGACCATTACGAACCACTTACCATATTTATACCATGAAATATTCAGGCAGCACTTTTCCCAGTATGCACATAACCATTCTTAGAGTCAAATGCAACCAAACTAAAAGCAACACGTGAACATTTGGTTGCCTGATAAACTCGGGGGGCCGCGGTGGGACAAGCAGCCCGGAAGAGCTGCGTTTTCACTGAGGACGTTGGCAAAGTGGCGTCAGCGCTGCATTTGAGTCATTAAGTCACGTGTTTAATGTGATGTGGAGGGATTAAATGTTGTTTAATGTTGTATCTTCGATCAGATGTAAGATAAAAACAGCATTTAGTTGAACTACAGTTGTTTATTAACCACTTTATATATGTGCTAGTTCTGTTTGGAGCGGTCTCTTTCCTCCTCCTCCCCTGCCGATGTTGGCAGGGTTAGCGGAGGACTTATTTCAGTCTCTGTGTATAAAAGGTGGTGTGCCCTGGTCCTTTTTTCCTCATCCTGTAATTCTGACAGTGCGAGTCTGAAAGCTTCCTTCCTGCCTGGGAAATGACATGCTAATGGCCTGCTCTCCCCCCCCTTCACTAGTCCTGTACCGCAGCTGTCTAATGAAAGCATCAGAGTATAAGTGGCCGCTGATGATGGATGCTTCCACTTTTATCAGCTGCAAGCAACTGATTAGTCCTGAAGAAATTATCCATTTGCTTTGGACTGAAATCTCAATCCGTCTTTGCCTGCAGACGTCCAAATATAGATTTCTGTTTTGCATCCTCCGCTGATACAAATATACCATTTAATAGCTCATTGTTGTACAAAACGCAGACTAAATATGCACTTCCAGTCTAGACATTGCTGTTCAGATAGGGCCGGTATTTCAAGCTGCTTTGACCAAATGTTTTAAGCCATGCTAGCCGTGCGGCATTAGGGACGGAAATTACTGGTCGCTCGTTCCATTACTTTGGTCCCGACTAAAATATCTCAACAACTATTTGTAGACACATTTGTGGTATCCAGAAGATGAATTCAACAGATGTTGGTGACCCTCGACTTTCCTCTAGCGCCAGTGTGAGGTTGACATTTTAGGTTTTGAACATCGACAGGATAGATTGCCATGGAATTATTTTTACATTCATGATCCCTTCAGGATGAATCATCACAGCTTGTTTTCAAACCCAACACTAATGTCATCACCATCAACCTCAGTTGTACTCTGTGTTTAGTGCTAATTAGCAAATGCTAGCAACGCGCTTAACTAAGATGGTGGGCATGTTAAACATTACACCCCAAAAAATCCAAAGTATTAGCATTTGCAGGATTAGAAAAGATGGCTCCCATTCAAACCAATGAGAACTGTTCATCTAGCTCATGCCTCCAAACCATTTTCTGGCTTCCTGGCTGTGTGGCCCATTGAAGATGCACAGTGGAGTTTCCCTCGCTGGCCCCGCCCACCAGTTCCTGCTAGGCCCATTAGACATTACACTGTGATGACATCACCGTTTTTTAAATATCTTTTCTCAGCTTATTACAATTGAATAAAGACTCAATGGATCAAAAATGTATTTACAAGTTGTGGTTCTTGATTTCCTGCCAATAGTTTTACAGACGTCTGTTTTATAATGGTGGTCTACAGGGAAAAGGCCTTTGTGGGCTGCAGGGAGATTTTAGGGAGATATAACAGCGTCAGTTCTATGTTCGTAAAACCTGCATGTATAGCGGTCTGTCTGTGCACCCTAAGTCACCTTTGTTACATTGTAACTGTGTGTCCTTTGTCATATAATACAGGGTGATGACAAACGACAGGTACACCAGTAGAGCGAGTTGTGACTCTGGTGTGTAACAGTAGCTAACGTTTGTTTAGAAAGTCCACAGAGCTAACATTAACTAAGGACCAGTTTCCTGCTCAACACCTTTGTGTGTAAAGCCAGCTCTACAAAACGTTTCAGAATCTTTCAGCTTCTTGTTTTGGTTTTTAAGGCCCTCAGCTTAACCCTTTAGTAGGTGGCTGTAAAGTCGGCAGGTTGCCCGAAACACAACTCTAGATGAATGCAAATGTTACTCTGCTGGATGTGTGCACAGGCGACTGTTTGCTGACTCATGGGAAACATTCGTAAAGTGATAATATGTCAATGTTTTGTTAAAAGCTGGTTCTGCTGCCCCGAGCAGCCAAAAAAGACAAATGACACGGCTTTGACAGAACACTGTAAGGAAACTCTCTCCATTTTGTCTGTATGATGGAAGAAATCCTCTCTCGGCTGCAAAAAAACAAAAAGAAAGGCCGTTTGTGAAGAGGAGAAAATGCACAGCTGCTTGACCGTTAACAGGGAGTTCGTACATTCCTCCATGTTTCTGACTGCAGTCCGTGTTCTCAGAGAGGTGAAACATATTTTCAGTGGGTATGAACCACCTCTTTCAACATGTGAACGTCCTCTTAACCGACAACCTATAACACACTAACGTCGCTGAATAGTGTTTTAAAATGAGATGAACGTGGCTCTAAATTAAATGTGTACACATCTCACACTGCTGCCTCACATCAGTTCAGTTTCGTCCCTCTGGCCCGTTTATATTGGAATTGCAAATTAAGCGTCAATTTAAATAAGTCCTGCCAATCGGACGTCTTTTATCTGGAGGACGGTTTGCAGTTTATTTTCCTTATCGCAGCCCTGAAACAGGAAAAGTGGAATTATCACATACATGGAGTGAGTATAAGTTAAGTCCATAAGAAGATTTATTTGCATAAGCACACAGCTGCTGCAGCAGCTTCCTGTGAAACAGCTCTGGATGAAAACACCTTGTTGGGGGTTATATAACTATTATACCTCTGAATGTTGCAGAGGTTTTGAGTCTGTATTCCTCTAAAATATTATGAAAAATTGTGAATTTTAATGTGCTAATAAATATCCTTGGTATTAACCTAAATACCCGCAGCAACACCTGGGTCTTTTGAAACGATCAACCCAAAAATGTCTCTCTTTTCAAAGTCCTGTTGGGCATTAAGGCACTGAGAAATGAAATGTGGAGCATGCAAGATAAAAATGTTTGGCTTTGTAAAAGCCCCAAAATTCCACTTTTAATATATTCAAACATCCATCACATGGAGGAACCAGTCGAACGTCCTTTAACTGTCCAGTTTGACGGTTGGAGTTCAGTTTGCCTGTTGCTATTTACACACTGCTTATTATAACAAGGGGTCAGCGTCGGCACTGAGGGGTCATTTGCATAAGTTATTTAATTACAAGTCACTGGATTCAATTTGTTGGCTGCGAAGTTTGTCATTCCATGTGATCTTCTTCCCTTTGGAGGAATTCAGTTATCTTGAATGATATGAAAAAGACAAGAGTGGCGACAAACAATAGAGATTCAGAGAACTACAAAGGAAATAATGCAATCAGCTGGAGCTCAAACTGCGTCGTTAAGCATCTGTTAAGACAAATAAAGTTTTATTGGGACACAGAGGACTTGCAGTTAAACAGGCTGCCATGAGGCGAGTATTCTCTCCAGTGAAGGACATTAGCAAAATGTGCTGTAAGACGGGCAAAAATAAATCACAGACGGATGCGTTCAATTCCCCCCCTTTTTTTTTTTTGGTCTCATCGTCAAAACACATATAATATAATATGTTTGGTGATTGTATTGCCTTTGGGACCAGAAACATTTCTCACTTCTTTTAGCATCTCTGCAGCTGTGCGGGATGAATTTTCATGAATGTGGCGCCTTGGTTGGGCCAGGAAACTTAATGTGCTGCTGATATCTGACGAATTTCACACAGACGTGTCGTAATGATACGGCTGATGGACGCTGACAGCTCTGGAGATGTGACGACTGGCTCATTCAAATCTTTAAAGAAGCGCCTCGACTCGATGTTGCACATTCATACTCTCGAGTAGTTTCACACACATTAATTAACAGGGTTTTTTTTTTCATCATATGGACATGACGTTAATGATGGGTTAGGTGGTAATATGCATTCGGTTGTAATATAACCCACATGGGCAACATAATTGCATACATCATGGGCTTATTTATCTCTAAATTTCAATGAGTCAGCGCCGCATGTGCTGAAACCTCTCAAAAATGATAAATATAGTCATTAAAAAACCGTCCTAAGTACCCTCTCCTTTAAACCGGGTCTCATTTTTGTTCCCTATTATAAGCACACTCACAGTTAACGCACCAATAAGCAAGGATAAACAATTACTGCAACTTAAACGTGCACTAAATAAGTAATGAACACATTTATCTTGTCACACGCTAAAACATGACAGTGTTTGCAGTGTTCTCAACCAAAACCCCCTCAAGGGTAAAAACTCTGAAGGTTTCTACACATGGTGTGCACACGTTATGATAGAGAATCAGTCACAACTGTCTTATAGACATATTTGAATCTTCCTCGGAGCTTCCAGCCTCGGAATAATCTTATTTCCAAGATGTATAAGAGAGAGGATGTGATATCAGAGATGATATGAAGGTTTTTCTGTGATCTGGTTTAAAGAAAAAGCAGCTACTGAGCTCGTCTTGCTGCAGGACGACTGTAAAATGTGGATTAAGTAATCAGAGGGTGATGCAGGAGAACATGTTTCAGTAAAGGTGCATCTAAAAATGATATCTGATGTGATTCCTATGTGATTTATACGTCTCTGCATTTGCTTGTTTACAAACAAGAAACCAGGTTACTGTGAGAAATCAGATTAAAAACAGGAAATTGTGGCCCACAGAGGAGTAAGTAAAGCTGGAAGTGATAAAGACAAACCACACACACAAACACACACACACACGCATGCACAGGCACACGCACACACACACACACACACACACACACACACCAAAACCACAAGCCATGTATCTGAGGGTCTGTCTCTGTTCAGCCAATCAGAGCCCGGTCTGCTTCCCCACTGCCTTTTCTGGCACCAGGAAGGAAAATAGAGTCGCCTGTTGTGAAAGACATTTATTGAAGTCTACTCCCCCCTTGTGGTGGCTGCAAATGTTACAGATAATATTACAGAGAGAGAGAGACTCACTTTATCGCATGGGATTGAAGTTGATGATTAAGAAAAGAACAAAAACGGGTGCAACAGAAAGCCTGAAGAGGCACCGTGTAGTTTTGGAGATGTATTTATAATCTTACTGAGGTAACAGTACAAACTCAGGAATATTTACCTTTCCATATTTAAAATAAACAAGCTGTTCTCAGAGGAAAATAAGGTCCAGAACACTGTTTGAAGCTCTGGAGGTGGCAGGGTCCGCCACATATATGCAAAACAGAGTTGAACTGTGTTGTCCTTTAAAGTTAGTTTGCTTATTCAGTTTATTCAGTCATAAAAACAAAAAACAACTTTGTTTATATAGGTTGATTAGGCATAAAAACACATCAGCCTTTCTCTTAAGATGATTGTTTTTACATTTTGTTTTTTCTCTTATGTATTCCATGAAGCTTATTCAATAACACTTTATAACCTTGTTTAGATAAGTGCTATAAAAATAAAATTATCATAGTAAAGTCTCACTCTCTTATATTAGCATCTTATTGTATATACTATATAGTGTTTGCATATTGTGTATTGTACTGCCTCTTCTATCTATCCATCTAGTAATCACTGAATTTGAATTTTTGGGTGAACTGTTCCTTTAATATTGCTTTTGCTGATGAAGGAGGAACATTTTGACTAAAACACCTACATTTGGAGATGTTTTTTATCTGGACTAGGAGGGCATGGCAAACTGTAATCTGAAATATAATGAGTAACTAAAACTGCCAAACACATGTAGTGGAATAAAAAGTAAAACATAAAGATAAAAAAAAGGATGTAGTTGTAGTTTAGTAGACGTACATGGAAATGCTGACGTATGCATACTCGCGTGCAGTACTTGAGTAAATGTACTCAGTTACTTTTCCACCGCTATTTCTGGTATCCATTAAAAAAACAACCAATAAGCCCGGAAATAGACGTATCCGTGCTGTGTCACCTCGGAGCGGATGAACTCTGGAGCTCAGAGGTAAATGGACTCTTCATTCACCTGCTCACTGGAGCGAGACCCCGGGGCGTGTGGCGCGTGGAGCCGAAACCACGTGCGGGAGACACCATTCAATTACTGCTGTTGTTGATGTTGTCGAGGTGATGGAGGAGGAGGAGGAGGAGGAGGAGGAGGTGATGAGTGGTTTGTTTCCTCCGCCCACTGCTCTGTCCTATAAGAGCCGCTCTGAGCCAGCAGCAACAGCAGCAGCTTCTCCTCCTCCTCCACCTCCTCCTCCACCTCACATGGAGCAGAGTGGCTCCACACAGCTGTTTCACTGAGAATGGATGCCAACATTGTCGTCATGGGGACTGAAAGCGTCGGGAAATCAGGTGAAAACACGTCTTCTGCTGTGAAAACACTCACATGTATTTGTTTCTGCTCCGCACAGTGTGTTAAAGATTGTGTGTCTGTGTTTGCAGCTCTGACTGTGCGCCTCTTAACTCGGAGGTTCATCGGAGAGTACGGAGACATCGGTGAGTGTCCACCTCCTGCTTTACTCAAAGCATACTTATTTATATGCATTGCAGCAATTAACATCAATAACTTCATGTCCCGCAGAGTCCATCTACAGTCACAGTTTCATGGTGGATGGGAGGGAACTCACTCTCAACATCTGGGATTCACCTTACACAGAGGTGAGGAGGCATCAATCACTACCTGTCAGTGTCTGTGGTGGTGAAATAAGTAGTCCTCAAATAAAATGCAAGTAAAGTGATAAGAACTTCATTTAAAATTTAGTAGAAGTTCAGCAATGTGTGCTTAATTCTTAAATGGGATTATTTTAGGGGCCAGCAAATAAAAAAATGCTGATTTTGATAATCAGAAAAATGCTGAGTAGTTGTAAATACATGTTTTTTCCCCTTTACTTGTACTTTTGATACCAAAGTACATTCAGTTTCAAGTATTATTCCGTTTTTCTCCATTTTTTCAATAATGCATTTCTATCAGTGTTGTAAAAAGTACCCAAATGCAGTATTACTTGAGTAAAGGTAAAGATTTCATGTAAAAGTATTAGACTTTAATAAAAGTGGGAAAAATGAGGAAAGTTTAGTTTAAAGGTGCACTGTGCAACTTTTGATACCTTTTAGATGTAGATGTATGTTAACATTTTAATTTTAAAACATTAGAGCGAAACGGGCGTGTATTTTGAGATATGAGCACAAAAACAGCCCATTTCTCACCTGGAAGTTCTGCGGTTCGAGTGTGTACGACTTAAAAACCTAAACCTTTACTAAAAAAGTAACAGCGAGGACCTTAAAAAGAACAAACTAATCTTTGCTGTAAGCAACAACAGACTGACCGACCGAACAACAGCTGTCAGTAAAAGCACAGTAATATAAAGTGACGTTTACTTGTAGAACTCCAGTGGGTCTCTTTGTACTATGTAATCTACTACTTTCCACCACTGGCTGCTCAACTTGAATCTCTGCTTTCCCAGGACTTGTCGGCGGAGACGTCACTCCTCGAGAAGAAGAAGGTCCAGTGGGCAGACGGCTACGTTCTGGTCTACAGCATCTGCGACAGGGCCAGTTTCAACACCGTCAGCAGGCTCATTCAGTTCATCAAGTCCACCAAAGACTACCTGAGCACAGACAAGGTGCCCATCGTGATCGTGGGCAACAAGCAGGACCTGCACCACAGGCGCACGGTGCTGAGCGAGGAGGGCTGGATGCTGGCGCTCAAGACAGACTGCCACTTCTACGAGGTGTCGGCGGCCGAGAACTACCACAGCGTGCTCATGGTGTTTCACGGGCTGGTGGACAGGATGAAGGACGCTAAACTGATGATGAAGAGGCCTCTGGGCCTCAGGGGCATCGTGAAGAGCATGTCCGCGGTGTTCGCAAGGAGACGGACGGACTCCTTTTAGCAGAACCACGACAGAGGAGGGAGACTTCTATGAATCAGCAGAAGAGAGGTCACACATCGTGCTCGTTTGACTGGACGGATGTCACGGTCTGCTAGCTGTGTCACCAGAGGTAACAGGGAAGTCTCTTGAGGCCGAGACGCTGCAGAGACGGGAGCCGTGTTTCTCTAAGAAGCGCGAAAAGACTCCGGAGAAGAAAACAAAGCCCGAGGAAAGATGAAGACAGTCGATGTCACAGAGGTTACAGATGTTTTCTGGTGACAGCCACATGAGACTGATGGGACGATGTTTAATAAACCAGACGTGGTGTCAGATCGAATGAAATTCTATGCACAAATGAACTGTGCCTTTACTTACGTTGATGACCAAAGATAACATCCAAAAACTCTTCAGATTACAAAAGAAAGTTTTTCTACTGCTGGAAAAAGTGACTGAAACATGTCCTGCCTGATCGATTCTTGAAGAGGAAAACCTACATATTTGTATTTATTCAAGTCTAAACACTGTAAAAATGAACAAACTGAGTGTTTTTTTATATATATATCTATATATATTTATGAGCTCTCTCACATTTAATTACTTGATTATGGCTCATGTACTGTTGGTGTTGTTTGTCTAAACCATGTTTTATTGCTGACGAGGATTTAAATAAAGCATAAAATGTTGACCAAAGTGTTGCTTTCATTCCTGTTGATTCTTCGAAAGACAAACATTTGATTTCCAGCAATGAAGAGCTCATATTCCCCGTAAAAGTGTGATGACAACAATTCAGCTTCAGATCAGTAGAGGTCTGGATCTGGACTCCATTAACTCCGCTAGTCGGAAGTCTGTGTTCCAGTACAACAAGTTGGTTTTCCAGTTCTAACCCAGGAAGAGACTGTTAGCTGCTGTTTATGACACGAGTTCATTAACAGTGCATTACATGGTATTTTGAGACAGAACTGTTTGTGTTAATTGGACACAAATACAACAAAAGTGCCATTAAACAGTCAGTGATGGAGAGCAGCTCGAGCACTGAAGTAGAATTTTGAGGTACTTTTAATTTACTTGAGTATTTTAATTTTCTGCGATTACATAAATTAATTTGTTTCATTGGCGATTTGACAAAATAAAGAAATAAAAAGAAAACAAATGCTGAATATCGGATACAATAATCGTCTTTCACAGCTGTTGATTTCAAAAGAAGCCAGCTTGGATTTTTGAGGTCAGAGTTGCTGAAATGCCTCCAACTTTCCGGGACGCAAATGGAACGAAAAATCAGATCTCGTGATCGAACGCTGCAATCCATTGCAGTCGGAACAAAACGAAGTCCGACGTGCAAGTGCGATGAAACGCTCACCCAAGTTGGAAATCTAAGTCGGGAAGTCGGGCAAGATGCAGAAAGGCTGACATGAACACACATGACATCACAGCAATATGTCAGCGCACACAGTGAACTTTTACCTTTTCATCACTTTTTGCGTTATGTGAAACGGGCTGTAACAACTTTGTAGATTCCATTGTTTCCTAAGTGGCCTTATCTATTAATGACCTGCTGTTGTTGGCTCACACACTTGCCTTACAAACATCCGTTTTCTGTCCATGTTCCCTCAAGCAGATGCACTTCAGATTGGATTGGATGGTAAATATAGACTTCCTCCTAGCATAATACCACGGGACCAGGTACTGACTCATATATTTGGAAAATCTGGCCAACAGAAGCAATCCTCATTTGTGCGAGTATGTGGAAATGATTCCACTCAGACTTTTAAATCAGCCAGAAAACCTTCAGTGGATCTGCCTCCTCTCATCCCGAGAGCGGTGATGCGTCTGTCCTGACGCTGAACTCCAGCCGTCACATAAAAAAAAAAACTCCTTGTATCACAATAAAAATGCTCTTCTCACAGCAGTTACACGTGCCTGCAAGACCTGCGGGTGCAGATAGTTGTTAACTAAGGACATGTTTAGTAATAGGAATGAATTAAGTTGTATATAACATCTTTGAAATGTTAAAATAGCATTTTGATAACCAAAAACTTGATTAGGATTGTCCACACTGATGATATTGTCTGTAAAACATTAAAATACCAGATGAAACCCTCTCACTTCTCCTCTTCCCCAGGATCTTAAATTATGCTAAGACCTAGTCCTCTTTTTGTGGGTATGTGAATTCCTCTCTGAAACTAGGAGACCATTCCCCCTGAAAAAATTCCTCTAATTTGTCGCCGGCCTGCCCCAGTAAACTTGCTCCGACGTTGTTAACGTAATAGCACGGGAGGGCAAATGGCAGGTAAGCTGGTGCCAGGTCCCCCTCTCTTCTATTCTTTTGGATGAGGAATCTGACAGGAACAAGGTGGAGGTTAACAAAGTACGACTGGGACAAAGACAGTCTGGCCCCTGCAGGTTCTTGTCACAGTCTCTGACCTCTCCGGGTCGCTTCACAACGGGATCCCAGATAAAAAGAAAAAAAAAAAAACCTGACAAAGATGTTTCACCTGCGAGAGCTGCCTCCAGCTCCACTGGAGCTGAAATGATGTGTCTCGGTGTGCTGCCAAAACGAAACTGACACTTACAGGGAAGATCACTGCACTAAACCATGAACATGCGATATTTGGAAAACCACGTCTTTCAGCATTGTTCAGAAGTTAGCTTATAATTAGCTTTTCTTGCCACTCAGTGTGCGGAGATGCATTTGGGAAGGTTATCATGTAATTAAAATAAAGCACCGGCATCTTAATTAGCATCTTAACTCTTGAAATTAAACTGACACTTCTGTGCCTCAAAAGATACTTTCATGACACTTTAAGATGCACTCTAATGTCGCCTGAAATGCTTCTGAGCAAAAGTAATCAGGCAATTTGCCATTTTGCTTTGGTAAAAAGCCGCAAAAGCTCCGCAGTGAAGCACTTCACATCATTAAACACCTCTAATCTATGATGAGGTGCTGAGAAAATGCATCGTTAGCACAGTATTCTTGGCAAGTGCTGCTCGTCCTCTGTATTACAGTACAGGTTGCTTGTGTTATTTAACGGTACAGCACACGTGACACTCAAAGCCCCATAAAAATCTGAATGTTAGTTCCACGTATAAACCCATCCAGTGAAATATCAGTGTGCTCTACACTCCAAACCTCAAGGCCTCTCACATCATATCTCATATATCTATTACATCCATCCAGGGGCCACTTTTTCTTCTACACCTTGCCGGGGTTATGTGTGACTCACTTCGATATACAGTATGTCCATAAAGAAATCAATATTCCAGCGCACACTTCGATTTCCCATGTAGCCTCATCAGACTTTCTTACATTCACCAATACAAGTCAACTTAAAAAAATAAAAAATCTGCAATAATAAGCAACAGCTAGGACAATTCCACTGTACAAAACTATAATTTTAGCATTATGAACGAGACAGTGAGATCCCAAAAAATGTTTTGGTCGGCCCAGTCAAAGTACTACAGAGGACAACTGTACATACAGAACGTAAACAGATACGAAATATAATACAAAGTACATACATTTCCGCACAAGACGTACATCAAACCAGTAGAAAACATTTAATTAGAAGAGGGTAATACAGTTCACTACAGTGCAAAAGTCAGAATTTATAGAATGCCAGTAAATATTATAAATCTCCCAAAAAATGAATGAAGTTTGGTGTATTTTCACTAGATTTTAATACCAGTCCAAGTCAGCTGCTTCATCAGGGAATTCAGAAATCGTTTCATGCTGTTTCATCTCCATGTGAGAAAAAGAGTGGTTGCACTGTTTACTTTAATGTCTCTAAAGCCACAGATACACTAAACATCAGCTGGCACATCAATCCTCAGATATCAAAGATATCAGGGCGCACAGTACATACATATCCTCAGAATAAAATATAATCCTAAAAACATACTCAGAAAAAAAGAGGTTACTATACAGAATACATGATACATTACAAAAAAAACAAAACATCAGAGAATCGTAATCAATAGGAGAGGGGAAAACGCAACAGCAACAGCAACAGCAACAGCATGACAGAGCTCGTTAGCAACCCAATTGTAAAGTGATATATATTATAAACCAGTTGTTCAGCTGCTGTCCGGCAATACAGAAATATCCACTGCTGTACCACCAGACTACAGAGCAGTTCCTTTCCCCAGGCTGAGACTCCTCAATTCGTCTTCATACGCCATCATAAAAAAACTTTACCTTTCCCTTAAGCCAACCTGGTGACAGGCATTAAGATAACTACATAGAAATGGCCAATCTTCTCTCTGATGGTCCTGTTGACTTGTCATAATGGGGCATCAGTGATGAATTGAAACTGTTTCATAACCAGTTAAAAGTGTGTTGAAATATCCCCTTCACCCTTGCTGTGGTCAGCAACAATAGTCCACCCTGTGTGAAAAACAAGCCTCAGGCCGAGAAACCAGCCGCCACGTCATCGCACTGCTGTCTAACCAGAGTTTTAACCTGCCGCCATCGAGTCCAAACACAAACAACAAGAAGCTGTTTTTACTTCCTCCGCCTTCCCCAGAAGTGTTTGTCTGCGACACCATTTTAGTAAATTGAATCCCAGAAGTAAGGACGTCGTTCATCTGTCACTGTGAGTTTCACTTTCTTATGTTCAGTTAAACAGTAACTAAACCACTGGACCCCATCTGAATATGAAAATGAAGTCAAAGTCTCTGAGGCATCACCAGAAACAGCACAAAGAGCACTCATTAAAGGGCAACTCCACCAATTTTATACGTCATAGTGTGTCTACAGGTCTTACAGGGATTACTACTGCGTGTGTGGAAAAAAAAAGTTGCATTGTTGGTGATGAAGGCGTCTGCAAAGACACTTTAATGTGTAAAATTGGTGGAGTTGAGACCTTAAAACAAATCCAGATCAAAACAATCAGCAGCAATCAGGATTTCATCACCGACAGGCAGCTGAGGATTTCTGTGCCAGCTGGTGTTTAATGTGTCTGCGGCTTTAGAGACATGAAAGTAAACAGTGCAACTGATCTCCTTTTTTTTTTTTCTTACATGGAGAATAAACAGCATGAAACGATTTATGAATTATCTGAGCTGACTGATATTAAAATCTAGTAAAAATACACGAAACTTCATTCATTTTTTGGGAGATTCTACTAACACAGATACACTCAAACGATCCCGCATGTGTCTCACAGCATCAGGTCACATTTTCAGACCCTCCTCTTGGTGCTGTTCACTGCTCGGCTGCCTGCACGTTTTCAAGAGACATAACTGATCAATGAAGTGAGACGACATAATTTTATTCTAACCTTATTAAATACAGGCAGGGGCCTTATTTCATTACTGCGTAAACAACTTAAATGGGATATATGGGCTAGGAGGTCAGCGAGTTTGTGGAGCGGATACATAGAAATAGAACAGAGGGAGAAGGTGAGACATCTCTGAGTTTATCAAAATCAAACCAGACAGTACTGTCCATACACAAATGAGCAAATATGAATTTAAGATGATTTTACATAGTAAATTGGATCAACTAAGACCATTTGTTTCAGTTCACTGAGTCTGTCAGTTCATACACTTTTTGTACTAGTTATGCTCTTATTGAAATAGAGAGAACAATTTGATGACTGAAAGGTAGCTGAACGTGTTTTGAGTCAGAAGCTAACATATGGGCGGCCGTGGCTCAGGAGGTAGAGCGGGTCGTCTAGTAATGCGAAGGTCACTGGTTTGAATCTTCCTAGCTGCATGCCGAAGTGTCCTTGAGCAAGATACTGAACTCCAAATTGCTCCTGATGAGCAATTGGCACACATGGCACCTTGCATGGCAGCCTCTACCATCAGCGTGTGTGTGTGTTTGAATGGATGAACATGAAGTGTTGTTAAGTGGCTTTGAGTGGACAGTAGACTGGAAAAGCACTATAGAAATCCGAGTCCATTTACCATATACCACATTAAAGATAACAGGCTTGTTATCTTTGAGCATAATGGTTCCTGACGGTTCCCTGATAAACAGAATTGACGTGACTCGATTGAGCGACTGCTGTATTATGTAGACATGTTATCAAAACTGATATCTTTCAAGTACAAGTATAAGTATAAAATCCAGCTTGAGCTATTTCACCGGAGAGCTTTCCTTTAAATGTCTCTCTCGCTCTAGCTTTATAAGCAGCCTCTTTGTAAGTAAAAGCTAATGTAACATGTTTTCGCAAATCTCACATGCTGCTTTCATGGACAATATACACTATGTTGTACGGAACAGTTGACATTTTGAGAAAGGCATTCGCCCACTTTTGATGAGACGACGAGACGAGTACGCATCGAGATAGGACCCTCTTGTCTGCAACACTTAACTCTGAACTTGGAAAAAAGGGGAAACAAAGCTAGCCTCTCCGTCCAGAGCAGACCTGCTACAGGAAGCCATGGGAAGTCCGTGCTTACATGAGAAGAAGTCCCACACAACAAAACCCAAGAAAACAGGTCATTTTCACACGTCAGTTACTGTGTGGATGAACAAATGTGATATTACGTTTTACTTTGTGAGCTTTATTTAGCGCACAGACTCAAGAGAGGTATGAAATACATCATCTAACTCTGAGCAAGCATAGAATAATATTTTCCAAAATGCTGAGCTAAACTGCAAAAAGTAAGAGCCAGGGTTTTCATTCCATTTTTAACACATGTGTATTTGCTGTGTTTTGACCGATGCTGTGCTGTGGCGACTCACTCACTTCTAGAAATAAAAATACCCAGAGCAGAACCCTGTGTTGGAGCTGAGGCCGGCTCACACCTGCACTCTTACCTTGCGGCATTACAGGCTTTGTGCACCTGACAATGACTTCCAGTTTCTCTAATAAAGGATTTACGTAGGGGGGGTCTGGAATGTGTGGACTGTTAAACAAAGTAGGTTGTTCAATGAGCCTTTTCGCCAAACAGATTTAATAAGAAATGTGTTAACTGTTCAAAAATGCCAACCATCCCTTTTCGCTTATGCCCTTTTACCTTTGCTACGCTCCCCTGCAAAGACTTAAGGACCCCCTGCAGCGCTGCACAGCTCAACGGCTTTCCAACACACAGTAACCGTAATTTAACCCCCAGCAGTGAACGTAGCGAAGGTTCAGAGTTCAGTCACACTTTGTACTTTTTCACGTTAGGCTTTAACTCTCTTAACCACGAAAACTTTCTGCTCACTCATGCCAGGTTTTTATCTCTATTTGTAGTTTTTCCATATGTCTCGTGTCAAACTGTCTCTAAAGGCAGCAAGGCGGAGGTTTATTGTCACAAGCTGTCGAGCGCTGTTGATGTGTGTAATGGGTTTACGGGAAGAAACATGCTCAGAATGATATATGCAGGTTGACATCTATCACAGAGACACTTCAGTCTCTTAAGTCTCAAAGACCACCTCCCTATGTCATACATATTCATAAAAGGGCTCTGTAAACAGCTTACAGGATGATAACAAAAAAGGGATTTCAATTGACATCGTTTTCTCCATCGATGATAATGAGACGGCAAAAAGAGCGACTTGTACTTTGCATCAGAAACAACATGATCTCGCAGATCAAGGGAATATTCGTTTGAGCCTTTTACTCCACGGAGCGCCGGGTGGTTCGTGTCTGGAGGGCACCGCACGTAGCACTTTGATCTAATATAAAATGGGTGATTGAGTTGGGAAAAATGTTTCCCCCTCACATGCGGGGGGTTCACGTGGAGTTGAAGTGAGACAGAGTTTTGCACGTGAGATGGTAAATTAAATCAGGCGTGGGGGGATGAGTGACTCATCACACTGTAATGGGTGTAAGGAGGTTGAGAGGGTTGCCCCCCTCCTGCAGCAGACACTGTGCCTGGACTAACTGGCTATATTGGTCTTATAGAGAGGCACACATGGTACTGGACATTAGCGTCAGGAAGATGTTTTACCTCTCCAGTCTATGATACGAGCACAATAACATTTCTTAGAAGGACAGCTCATCTGAAAATGGAGCTCGTGAAGCCTTTTAGAGCCCATTTTGACGTTTCTGCCCTCTTCTGCCTGCTCTCCTGCAGGTTATTTTTAAAAACCCGTGTTCACATTCTCGCGGAGCATTAGCGAGAAGATTAATACCACTTCCAGTACGCCATATCTGTACACAAAAAAACCACGTGTTGGTGGTTTTATGGATTCCACTGTATTTGTAGGGCTATTTTTTGGCCCTGTGCAGCAAGATTTCCTGGATTCTTGTTGTAACTGTGAGGTTGCCAAGAAATATTAGTAATGATTTACAAAAAAAATCTAAGCAAAGAATGTAAAGCCCGCCAGAGCTTGGCCTCTGACCTTAACTATTACGAGATGACATTCATTATTCGTGACTAAATAAGCAAAAATCCCACGCTGTCTTTACATGTTGATCCAAACATTGCTGAACCCTGACCGGTCCATGCAACAAGAACTGTTCTCAGCCCGTCCACATGAGAAGAAAACGACCGTGTACTATTGTCATGTCACAACGTCCTCTAGCGGCTGGACTAGTTATTACAGAGCAGGTAGTCAGGTGAGGTGGTGTGAAGAGTTACAAAGTCTGCATCAGCAGAGGGACCGGGCAAAAGTCTGGCGTGTCTGTTGCTGCAATCATCAAATTGTACGAGCTCTAACTTAAAGATTTTGAAGGACCACAAGATGTTGATTTAGAAAAAAGACTTTCAGGGCATTTAAACTATAATGTAGATCAACAAGGACAAACACTGAATGTGTCTTTCTGATGACACAGCATGCAACATTCACACCTTGTTGAATAAACACAATTAAAAAAATCAATTTGGAATTCATTATCAGTGAAAGTTAACGCGATTGAGCCTATTGAGGATACTTTGAAGGTTATCTCCACTAACTTTACACATGAAAGTGTGTTTATGGATCTTTTGGAGTACTACTGCATATGTGAATAGTATAAAGACCTTTGAGGCGGTGAGACCCACAATAGGTAATCTAAGGTAATCTATAGGTAAACCTGTAAAGTTTGTGGAGGTACCCTTTAATTGAACAGAAGACGGGGACTCTCTGATTGCTGAAATTGTTTTACTACCCACAGAAATGTCAGCCACGTGCAAAAATGTAAAGGCTGTTCTGTCCTGGACTGATCCTTTAATGACGGCTCGGCTCGGCTCGGCTCGGCTCGGCTCGGCTCAGCGTGTTTTATAACATTATGTCCCGTTTACATGCGACATACTTCACACAGCAGGTGCATAGTGTGTCCTCTCAGTATGCATATACATCTTAACAGCCTTGGCAGACTGCCAGGCTGACCTTACTGCAGAGGTCCCATGTTGCGTAAGAGCCCCTTTTGTCTGATATTCATCCTTGGAATAATGCCGAGAAGAGGGGGGCAGCGGGGAATGTGCACTGAATGTGAAGAATGCCATTGATTGCATTTCTAAAGAATCTCTCAGTTTCAAAACTAGGTGTCTACTGATGGAATCAAATGTTATGTAGAATGGAGCTGATATGAATTGAAAATACAGCTTTGTTAGGGTGAGAGAAAAACAAACAATCCTTGAGGTCAAACAAATCTGCATTGCAATTTTTCTGTTTACGAGCCAAAGGCAGGAAAAACACACCTTGGACTGATAATTGGCTTCCGTGTTTTCAAAAAGACAGACTCAGTTACCCGAGGATGAATTTAGAGACTTGCGGACGATCATTGTGCAGGTCTTTGAAAAAATGCAGCACCTGGAGGGGGTGCCACACGATGACAGAAGAATATATCCATAAAATCCGATTACAATTCAAATCCAGCACCTTCTCCAGGGCAGGGAGAGACACAACTTTAATCATGGGCTGTTTAAACAAAGTGCTCTCCATCTACTTCCGAAAGTTTCTCTGCAAAATCTGATATGACCATGCAGGGCGTTATTAGTGAGCCAAAACCAATTTTCTAAGTGAATAAGCAGAATGCAATCAACAACGTCAAGAGCAGAAAAAAATGATGAACAGATTTGGGGGAAATGGCAGCAGTCGCCTTCTGTGTCAGGGGAAATGAAGAACTCATCAGTCAACATGAACTGCGCTGCTGTTATCCCTGAAACCTGAATGACCTGACGCTGCCGGAAGTCGTCCAGAGAAGCAGCTGTAAAGAAATAGGGTTTTTTTGTAATTTGGCCATAGTGGGCAGTTTGGACCACGTCTGATGTCTGATTCGACCACCGGGGGCTCCAAAGTCATGGAACCCAACAAATAGTTTCATCATGCAGCAACAGACTAACATCCTAATGTCACTGTAATCTAAGGAATATGATTTTTAATTTGGATGATTCCTTTGTAGAGGTAAGATGTCGAGATGAAAAGTGAATAAAGTCCTACCATTTATCTGGAAATTGTCCTCCTCCTCCTCCTCCTCCTGGCATCAGTGTCAGCCCATTACTTAATCTGAACGTGATGTGACACATATTGTGGAAATGTTTGTATGATACTATGAATGAAATGTGCAAACTCAGCATATCTGGTTTGCAGAAACGTACAATGCCATTTTATCAACTGTCCAGTAGTGACAAAACTCAACCAGCAGCACCTCCGAGGGTCACTCAGAATAAAGGTATCTTGTTTCTTAAATTTGCACAAAGTCCCAAATTGAAAAAGCTCCAATTATCCAGATCCAGACTACCTGTTTCCAGTCTGTGTCCCATGCTACGCTCTCCAGCTGCTGGCTGTAGCTTCATATTGAATGGATCAATTTGATACCGCTAGCGTATTTCCCAAGATGCTGAACTGTTTTTGTGAATTAATCTTTTCTTACGAAGGAAGCCATAATTGTAATATAAACATATATAGAGTTGATCTTGGCATGATCATTTGGGAAATAAAAACCCATCCTTTAAAGTCCTAAAAGCTCTTAAACACAGTGTGGAGGCGGTGAAGCGGACTCCACTCTCTCTATAATAGTGACACACACAGCAGAGGTGTAAGACCAGCTCCCTTAATGCTTGTTTGTGTGCCGGAGCAAGCTGGCAGCCATCTGATCGCGAGCTTCGCTGCACAGAGAGCCGTCCAGAGAGCTGTCTGGAGTCTAAAGCCTTCTGAGCCGGGCGGCAGGCCAGCAGCACGGACCCCCACTCCCAGTAAACGTCACACATCTGAAGGGAGGCCACTCAACTGCTGGGCAAGACAAATTAGAAGTGGGTCATGACTTCCTACCTCCCAGCACCAACTTATCATCATCAGCTGAATCATCTGATGATGGGTAAATAAGATGAGGCGCCGCATTTCCCAAGGCAAATTAGAGGTCACGCAACAGATTTTGACGACTAAATTATTCACATGCTCATTTTATTCACCGCTTAACCTGATGCATGAGGATTCAGTCTTACGTGGTGAATCAGAATGAGTTTTTGTAAATGAGTGCTAGATTATATAAACTGTTCATTATCCTCACATGAGCTGCTGTTTTTTTTCATAGACTTCAATTAATGACACAATATATTCATATGTAACCCTGTGTTAGGATTAAAAATAAACTTGCAAGACATAGAATGATACTAAACATTAAAGAATAGAAAGATAAAGACACTGTATGGGCTGTGTACAATGTGAAATCTGACTGAGAAAAGGGATTTTACTTTGAATAAAATTGAGGAATTCAGTACGCTAATAGTTTTTTAGCTTGTACAACTTAGATTTAATGTTCTTTACTTTGTCACCATGAGGTAATCAGTTTTCTGAGACAACTTTTGAAACTGGCCGTGTATTAAAGCAAAGCCGTGTCAGCGTTATGTAAATCGATGCCGTATTAACCTCAATCAAAACCAGCTGCATGTCATGTACATAAAGGACAGACACAGTAACACAAGTGGCCAATTTAAAGCAGCAACAAACTATAGAATTAAAATCAGTCTGTGAGTTGAATCAACTTTTCTCTCAGGAGCACATTTTCTGAGAATAACCACAGGAGGGCAGCTGTGTCCAGAAAAATCCTCCCCAATGAACTTTTCAGGGAAAGCAACAAGATCTGTCTGACTGTTTGTCCGTTCATTTCTCCCTCCCTGCCAACCTGCCTGTCTGTCTGTCTGTCTACATATGTCTTTTTTATTTATTTCCATGTGTTTCTTGTCTCTTTGTCCATCTGTTTATTTGTCTGACTGCCAGACAAATGGAAATCCAAACAATCAGAATCTCAAAACATCACTTCTCAATCTTTAAGAATGAGAAAAATGACAATAGTTATTTTGTTTTGATTGGAATCACAACGTCGCATCGTGGCTAATCCCTCCGACTGTGGAAGGATTGGCGATAAGAGAGGCATTCGGAATTGCACACATTTGAATTTTGGCCTCATCAAGCGCATCAAATTAATCTGTTGGTGGCTCATTTCCCAAGTGTCAAAGAGTCGGTCCAGGGCCAGGTTGCCACATGTGGCGAAGAATGCCGGCACACTGATTACCTCACACTGCATTGAGAAGCTGACAGCAATGCACAAGTGGGGAGTGGTGGGTAATTGCAGGGGGGAAAGATTGGCTCTGCATTCATTCGTGAATGCTGCGCCGCCTCACTGTTTACATTTCAATGCACATGTTTTGCTTTAGTAAATTACTTACAATTGCACCGTTCGTTTCCCACTTAATATGTGTAAGGACTGCTACGATAGTTAAGTCCATGATTAACTCATGGTGTGTGTGAGCCATTTCTGATTTTCAACATATGAATACAAGTGATAAAACTGTCAAAGCACGGTGAAAAAAAGATGGATTTTCATGCTCTGAGATGCAAAGATAAGCCTTTATTGATGCGGAGAGGGAGAATTAAGTTGAAGCAGCGCAAGGACAGATACTATTACAGATAAAAACACAAGGTAAAACGTAGGTAGTAGCCTTTATGTTTATTTTAAAGTTTTGTATCTTTGTGTGATACCTATTGAGCCCATTTTTCATTTGTTGATTGAAATTTGCAACTTCAGGCTTGTAATGGCTTGCAGCTGTTGTGACAAACAGCTCTTCACTGCTGTAGTCTGGTGGGAGTGTGCACAAATAAGCACCTGAAGTGTGTTTTGCAGCTAGGCGCTATGGTCCACTGGCTAAGTGAGCTGGCTGTCTGCCAAGACTTTCCATGGAGAGGGGCAGACGGGTCATCCACAACAGTTTAGATCTTATCCTTCATCCTCCTCTCTGCCACCAAATCCAGACTGTCTAGTGGCTTTGGACCGGTGAAAGGTCTGACTGAAGGAGTCTCTTCCTTAAAGAGGAAATCAGTGCTGTGTGTCGAGCTAATCTCTCATTGATTTGGATGAGTCCACACTCTCTACATCCTTTCCTTGGACAGGCGGCCTCCTGTTCCTGGTGTAGCACCACCTTTTTGTGGTGTGATGAGACTCTATAAGTCTTTTGCTGATGCATCCCAGAATGGACTCATCATAAAACTTCAGAAGGCGGCAGGAACCCGAGTTACGGCAGAAGTCTGAGGTGTCAGGAGTGAAGAGGTGCAGCACAGATCCCTGAGGTGCACCTGTATTGCACATCACAGCATCAAAGTGGCTCTTTTCTGTCAGCTCAGTGCAAAGTGCCCCCGCTGACACCAGTGTAGACTGTTGTGCCACAGTGTTTCATGAATGTACATGCAGACATTTATAGAACCCTCAAATGTCACTGACGTCTCTTGAGCAACGTTTGAAAGTCAAAAACAGTACTTCATGTGAAGATCGTCTACTTGTCTTTCCCCTGAGCCACACTAAAGATACAATTGGAATATTTTTATTCAAACCACAAGCTGTAATGAAACTGAGCGTTGTTCACCATCATGACGAAGAGTTTGGTTTATAACAGATTGAAAAGAAGGGAAATGGTCGTCGCTCGTGCATTTAGAGACTACTTATGACAGAGTAAAATGCACATGATTACCACCTCTGCCTTCAAGGATAAAGTTGGCTTTATTCGACATGTTTCATATTGTCAACAAATCCCATTAAGAGACAAGAATTAATTTGACCTTAGTCGTCTCTTAATACACTCCAAATTCCCCAATCTGTCTGTGGCATCGGCCCGAGCCCGTTTGCTATACTGAAGAAATTCATCACGACCTTCGACAGGTGGCTTTATCTCACATGTTCCGCCTTAAAACTGAATGATTTCTTCACTTGGAAACTCTTGTGATGTTAGTCATAGTAGCTGTAACTCGCTGGTCACACCACACCACACCACACCAGCATCTATCACCAAACCACATCCTCTTTCAATCAAAGGGGTGGCACCCCGACACCATTCTGTCATCCATCAGATGCACCTTTGACCCTCTCCCTTCTGTCCCTCAGATGTGGTTATTAATATACACAAGTATGAAAAAAAAAAACTAGTTACTATACTGATAACCTACTTTAGTTTCAAATAAGTTGCTGTTGGGAGCGCGACTGGAACTGAGGAGATGCAGCGGACACAATCTGTGCCAGGTTCAAGGTAATTACCACAGAAATAGCCTGTGACAGCTTGTAAACTTGTGTCATTATTTCTCAGCACTTTTGGCAAGGCACAGTCTTTCCCCTTGCAACCTGATAGCAAATGTGTCACGGTCCGTTACGGCTTCCGCCGACAGCTTTGGAACCGCTGTTTTTAAACCGTCGGAAGCCTTGTGTTAGGCCGCAGCTGTGGTGCTTATATTCCAGAAATATCAGGCTAAAGGCTGGAAACCAGGGCGGTGCAGCTCCGTTGGCCATACATTTTGGAAACTATGAAGCCTTTGATGAGATGGGTCTGGCAAATACTGCGAGGGACGAACATGGTCATCTGGTGTCAGTTACATGGTCACACAGGGTTACAGGGCTGTGATCGGTTAGCTGTGCATCCAAGATCTGGATGGTCTCAAAGAAATGACACTGACGATATATACTAATAAGTTATAATAGCTACAGTCCTATAATAGACGTTACACCTTTATGAAGGTTTTAAGGTGTCATTTTTGTGACAAACATGTGGATTAAACATTATGATCATTTCTGAGGATCTAGTCTGTGACATTGTTGAATATTGGTGCATTGTACAGTTGTATACGTTTTTGGTAGTTGTGAATAATACACTGAGAATCTGTATGTTTAAAGTGAAGTGTAAGGCTGCCTACGCCACTATGAAATCAGCCCATAATAGCTCAAGCGTGCCTTTTGTGGTTGAGGACTTGTTTATGCACTTAAGCACCTGCTTAAATGTACTACAAGGTGCTTTTACTATGAGACAGTCTAAGTTCAGTACTGTTGCTTTTATATGGCCTAGCGCTCGAAACCAAGCGTGAGTAAATCAGATATTTATTTTATTCTTAATTAATGCCTGTATTGACTGGGTCGAATGCCAACGTATCCAAGTCAGGAAAACGATTTAACGGTGCACTTAAACCAAGTTTACTTATTTTTAACCATCGTTCTATGGCACTAAAATCACAAAAAAACCCCCCAAAAAAGTAGGACCCGCATATCACTTTAAAGACAGGATGTGAAGCCTTCTGTGCCAAACGCCAACACAAACCACTTCTGTACTACCACCATGCCGGTAAAGAACATGGCTCTCTGTCGCCTGAAATAAAGTTCCTTTGAACATAATCCCCGGAGTCCTTGATGGAACTATAAATGAAAATGTATAAATGTAATTTCTTAGAAATAGGGCTGCCTGGCACCATCTGCAGACTTACCGATCAGCTGGAATGAAAATCTAAACTAGGTTTCCCCTTCTTCCGTCCTTTTACTCAAGCCGCCTTGTACAGTTAAGATGTATGATTGACACACTTCATGACCATTTTGTCAAGTAAACGACTGCCATCCTGCTTTAAATTGCTTCGGGCCGTGACTGCTGTGCTCCAGGAACAAACACCCTTTAAGTGCAGTTACGTAACACAGCATACCCCTAGCCCTCCGAAGACTGAAAAAACAAGATTTCCTATTTCAAGAAGGGTGTATAGCTGCATTGAACGACCTGATAAGCAACGTGGCATCGCTGATGACCAATTTAACCGCTTTAGGACTGTGTGGTTAAAAAGCACTCTCCGGAGATCGATGCCATGGCTGAGCCACTCCAACACCCACGGCAGGTTGCATCTGCATTATAGTGGAGTTAATAATCTGCATACATTAGCTGACGGCAGGCAGTGGAGAAGGAAGATGAGAATTTATTTATTCATTTTTATACATACACAGATTCAACAGAAGAGTCAGCAATATTAAGATGATTATTCTCTTCTTGTCTTTCTGCATTAGGTTCAAGTGATTGCTAAGAAGCAACTCAAGGATAACAGCTAGCTTGACAGGAAACTGGCAGGCAGTGTTATTTGTCAATTCCTTTCGTCAGACGAACGGCTGAGAAAGTAATTTGTTGTGAAGTGGTTCTGCAGAAGAGAGTGGAATACAAACTTCTGGGTTATTTAATGATGAAGAGGATGACATGCGGTGAAATTTTAACTAGTAGTACAGAGAAAAACTACTACTAAAACTGTACTGTAGAGCCTCCTGCACAGCTGTACAGCCATTCTCTTCGCTTTGATGTTCAGCCAGCACACACAGGAATCATGTTAGCCTAAATATATTACACAAAAAAAAGAGTTATTAATATGCATATTACAAAATTGAGTGTTCCTTTACATTTGTGCTGCAGAAGTATGAAAGCTATGACTGAATTTCAATACATACATAAAATTCAGCTTTGCCTGAGGGAACACAAACGCACAATATATACAGTAATTTCCACTGCTAGGGGGCTTTATGAAAATCAAACAAAAGAAGTGTGTCGTGGGCCGGGTGGAGCTGGGGGCATAGCCACGTGTCAGCTGCTCAGAATAAGTCGGCCTCTGGAGAGAGTCTGGAGGTAGAAGTGTCCTTCTAGAGGAATAAACACCCGGAGTCACGTCAGATTCTGCTAATCTGGAGCTGTTAAAGTGAAACTCTGGCCAAAAAGCAAGCGAGGCTTTATTTGCGATTGATGAGTCAAACCTTCGTGTAAAAGCATAATTTAGACGAAAGAGGCACTTTTAAGATTTACCGTAGTTTCATTTTTGGACAAGCTAATTTTCAGTGGAGTGCAGGGGCACTTTTACGCTAGCATCAACATTTTTAAAACACTAATTGAGCCCCGACACAACATGAAACTTTGCTCGTAGTATCACCAGGGTCTCTACACATGAACATGAGCATTGAGAACATTGTTTGTGTGCGCAGAGTTTACTAAAAAAGACGTTTTTTTAACTACTCACCGTAGGACCTGGATCTGGAAGGACCTGGAAGTGTCGATCCCCGAGTGCGACCTAACAGGCAGGAGAGTAATGGTGGACCACTCCTCAAGCCTGCCTGTTAGGTCGCACTTGGGGATCGACACTTTTTGTCTGCCTTGACGGTGGCGTGCCGGAGGTGCTACTGCTAACGTGAGTTGTCCAAAAACCTTCTTTTTAGTAAACTCGGTGTACACAAACAACATTCTCAATGCTCGTGTTCATGTGTAGAGACCCTGGTGATACTACGAGCAAAGTTTCATGTTATGTCGAGCCCTCTTAGTGTTTTAAAAATAGCGATTTTGATGCTAGCGTGCCAGGGCCTCTCCACTCCATTGAAAATGAGCTTGTCCAAAAACGAAACTACGGTAAGTCTTAAAAGTGCCTCATTCTTCTTAATTATGCTTTTACATGAAAGTTCAACTCACATTCAATTGCAAATAAAGCCTTTTTTGCGAGACTTTCACTTTAACTGATGGGAGGAGAGCTCTGAGATTAAACCTTAAACCTTTGGGATTAAAAAGGTACATTTATCCGCACTCCTGTGTATCAACCTGACTGCAACAGCGATCGGCGGAGATGCTGCCTTTGTCGAGTGTTTATGTCATGTAATGTTGACTGCCGACTGGAGCTGAGGGGAAAATGTACATAGATGTTACATAGAGGAGAGAGGGAAAATCGGAGCTAGAACCAGAGGTGAGTGCTGAGTTTAGTCACTGACCTGGTTTCAAACACACATTGACTGATTTTGTTTCTTGCCAGATTTGGAGCTGATGTGCAGTTAATAATCCGTCTTTTAGCGCGGATACACACACAAAGATCCTGTCGCACATGCAGAAACAGGACCCAAATGCAGACACAGGGAGCGGGCAGACCCAACACAAAAAGAATCCAATATTCAAAAGAAGATAAGCAAACAGACAGGCGACAAAAAGCTGGCTAATGATGGGAACCCAGGCAGCATTACAACAACGGGGGAAAAGACACAGGACAACAGGAGTTACATGAGGGTGAGAGCTGAACAGATGGACCAACAAAGAGTGAGGAACAACACAGGCTTAGATACAAGCAAACCTAATGAGGGGGTGAGGTTCAGGTGGAGTGAGGCAGAGAAACAGTGAGGGAATTGAATGGAAAACACCAGAAACAGGGAAGGCTAATGAGGGAGATGAAGTGCAGGTGAGATGCAAGACTGGTGAGGACCGCAAGACTGGTGAGGACCGCAGGTAAACAGGAGTGAAGACAGGACGCTGGAAATGTGTCAGGGCGGTGACAGATCCTGCGGACAAACTCGCTCCACCATTGCTGAATGTTGGCGGTTAGCTGAATTTGCAGACGTCCTTTCTCACTCTCTTTCTCTCTCTCCATCCTGGAAGTTATAGTGATAGACTACCAATAAATACACACACAGCTTACGCTATGAGCGTAAGCAGCTAAGTGTTGAGTATGTGACACGTGTCAATGGCTCCCAAGTTAATCCCTTAACGCTCACCCGTCATTGATACCAGTCTCCAATGCTTGCTTGCCAACAAATGAACCAGCAGAGTCTCCTTTCACTTCGGCTCCTAATAATCACATTTCTTCGGGTGAGCAGCAAACCCACACACAGTTTCTTTTTGTTTCCTCTCAGAGACGATGAGGCACCAGTGAATAGCTCATGGCCAAAATAAAAGAAGCTTTTGATCCTAATGGCGCCACACTCGTGAGAAATGCAATTTTGTTTGAATTCCTGAGATTGAATGAATATGATTAATTGACGTTTTCCAGCACTAATGTGCTGTGACATGGTTTAATGAGCACTCTTGCCATTATACAGCGCTGCAGAAGAGCATCCTTCCATTCTAATTTCAAGAGAGCATATCCTTTTAGTGGACTTTCAAGTAGGTGGGCTCGAGGTTGATTTTAAGGCATTTCAGCTGTAATGGCTCTTATCCATCGGAACGAAGGAGGTCTTCACAACACGTGCAATTTCACACCTGCACAAGCAACAGGCACAACACAACGCAGCATTTCATATGGAGAGATTTCCATCTGATGAGTCTCTGTATGGTGGATGTATAAACCTGTTTCTTGTGAATCCCAAATGCACTCTGTGACATGACGGCATGACAAATGCAACACATTCGAAACATCTTTGTGAAAAAAAGGAGGAAACGTATTGAGCATTGTGTCTTTTCAAAAGAGGCTCAGTGATCAGAGCTTTTAGGAATTCTTTATTATTCTAATTAAAGACAGAAACGAGCGGATGTGCTGATCCCATTTCCCCGGCTTTGTGCTGTTTAATTATCACTGCTTCTTATGGTTTTCTGTATATCTTCCTAGAAGAGAATTCAAGGGAAAACACAAGACACACAGGCCGGCAGGTGGAATAACAAGAAGCAAGCTTTAATGAGCTGATGTCCACAAGTTTGAAATCCATCCCAAAAGCAGACAACAAAAGGCAGGCAAAGACAGATCCAAGGAAAACATTAAAGAGAAATCCACCGAACCACAAGGAACTAATCATCAACATGGGGAGCACACAGGCCCAACAGCACAGGAGACACATAGACAAAAAGAGGCTCAGATGCAAGGATGAAACCAGACAAAGCAGCAGAGAGCGAGAGAACAACACAGGCTTGAATACAAAGTAAAGGAGAGGACGATGTGCAGGCGAAGAATCACTCGGAAGGGCAGTGCTAACAAGGCTAATGCGAGAACACAGGTGAGCAGGAAGCGGAAAAGTGACACCGAGACACAAGAGGATGTAGCTAAAAAATGCAACGGGAAAATGAGCCAAGAAATCCAAACCATGAGGGTTGTCTTTATCACATAACTCCTTCTCTGAAGCCTCTCGTTAAAAAGTGTATCACTAGAGGTCACAAAGAAAACAGAGAAGAATATGAATGTATTTTCTGACTTACAGACGAACTGAGAGAGAGTCAGAGTTATACCTACAGTATACACAAAGAACAGGAAGGGCCTGTATTTTATCACATACAGTCATATTATATACAACGTAGTGAAACTGGTTCTCCACATTGAACCCGCCCCAGAGGAGCAGAGGGCAGCCAGCATGCAGTGCACCAGGATCAGCTCCAGATATTAGCCAGTCCCTCGATCAATCAGAATCAGAATCAGAAATTCTGGGTTAACCCTTACACTATTCACAAGAGGTAAGAAGAAGAAGAGCTAGAGCAGAAATAGAAATAGAATCGATCACGCATAATACAGACATACATACATACATGTATGTATGTATGTATATGTATGTAACAGTGCAGGCAGTGTATTTTGTATTAATAAATAATATGAGTATGAAAATCGCCTTGTTAGTGCAAACCAAAATGAGAAATGAGTTATGTATATAGTTTTTATTGCAGAGTGCACATGGAGTCAAGGGCACTTAGGTAACCCTGATACACATGCTGGAGCACTCAGAGGAAACCCATGCAAGTGAGCAGGGGGGAGACATCTGAAGGCCTCGCTTCAGCACGGGGCCAAAAATGTACATTAAGTACTCGCTAATTAGATTTACATCTATCACAAAACTGCTTAATGATTCCTCAGGGACTCTCAATACTGAAAAACAGGGGAATTCACACTATCAGCAAAGAATACCAGCAGCTGCAATCTGAAGCATAAAGACCCTGGAAACCTTTTACTTTTCTCTCAGCGACCTTCTTATAATTAGCAGATAATTAGACGAGTTCCTTCAGTACATGAACATGACATTTTGTGCGAAAGGTTTGGCTGTTCGGCATTAAAGATTTCTCTATTTCCATTTCTTCTGAGCTCGTCTTTCTGGTTTGAAGCGGGGGAGAGGTGCAGCTGACAGCCAGACCCCTCGAGGTATGAGTCAGGGCTACACACAGTGTACACTCAAACATATGGAGTACATGCTGTATGTATGAATATATACATGTACAATATGTCTTTGAGTTGTTTCCAACACTTAGTGCAGGCGTGTTTACATTTACCGAGACACATTCAGCCCACAGTGTTTGTTGCCATCTGTGAAATGACACTGTGGATCCGTAATGGCGCGCTGCAGCCATCTTACAGGGAGTCATCTGGTTATTCCGCCTGGTTGTGTAACACTGAATGAATACATTTCACAGGAGTCATTACTCCCAGTGGTGCAAACTACATGTTTTCATAATAGCCCCATATTCCAGGAAGGCGATGTCTCCACACAGATAAACAAATTCACCAGAGGTGGTCCAGTCTCCGGCTTCACAGGCAGATTGTAGGTAAGGAAAGTCAGAATAGTTGACGGCGTTCGAAGGCACAAGGCAATGTTTTGCTCATTGGCTGCATGTTTTTGGGCCGTTGGGAGGACAGATGTGCACCGCTGGTCATCCCATGAAAGACACAGGAAGGTTGTTAACGTCATGTCGGGGGCCGGAACTGTTCATCAAAACCCCTGAGCCGACCCTGGATAATGAGTCACTCGGTGGAGTAATTCGTGCCCCATCAAAAAGTCTCCCCGGTGTTAATGGAGGCTACAAGCACAATAACACAAGCTGGGGAGCGGGAGATTCATTCTGAGAACAGGTAAACAAATGAGACTGCCTTGATTAATATCTAAAAGTGGCACAAAAATCGAGTCGAAAAATAGTTGCGAATGCTGCGAAAAGGAAGTTGTTTGAACGTAAACACACAAACTGACGCTTCGACAAACATTAATTACCTTCACGCGATCAGTGGCGGTGATAAACGTCATCGACGCTCTCTGCTTTTGAAGTCTGTTTCACCCTCGCAGCACCTCTCTCCTCCTCCTTCTCTCCCCATCATTTGACTGTATTATGATTGCGGTGCTGCCACAGTTCCTCACAGTCCTCCCTCGCGCGTCACACGCGGCGTTGTAGCTGTTCTGAGAATTGAAAAAGCTCCATGCGACTGTGGTCGCAGTGCATCAGCATCAGTGTCAACTCTCTGTCAATGGTGCTTTAAAGGAGAAATAGTTCCTGTCAACCGGGTGTAATTTACTACATCCTAGACAGCTAAGTTCCTTTCTGTGTGCATGATATTGGACAAAACAAGCAATCTTGTAGTTTTCAGCGATAAAACATTGCAATACGAAAACATATAATTTCTTTCAGACAACTTGAATGGCTTTATTTTTTAAATTATACATCATTTCAAATGATTGGGGAGATTTTGTAGGGGAGTGATTTTAGTCACCAACTTCATCCCTGTTTCATAAACTGATCAAGAGTGATTGTGATTGGTGGTTCGTTGTGCATGCAGAGCCAGCATGTCGCTCAAAATCATCAAACTCCTGTGTATCCAAGAACCCCTAAATCGGACTAAATGATGTAATATTAGAATGTTTTTCTTGTACATTAGCCGTGGAAAATTAGAACTATGATTTTTGCTCTCGTACGAAGTTACAGCAAGACGTTTGAGTTAACTGGCCTCACCTGCAATTGACTATTTTGCATGCGCACGTGGCTATGTCAATGCTGAATCGACACGACACTGCCCCAAGTGCCCCCAAAAATAAGTTATTGCAGGTTTTAAAGGTCCAGGATGTGAAATTTATGGGCATTCTGCTCTGGTTGGGTTTAGACACACACACACACACGTGTGTAAAGTGTGGTTTTGTTATTTTTATCCATCACATGTTGCCCTGTGTGTGTGGATGGAAGAGGGATTCTGTAAATTACTTTATAGAACTGACACGTATATAAACTACTTAAACTGTATCCAGCTGGATGTGGCCTATACAGCCACTGAATGGATCAACAGAGATAAGTGTCCTGGAGCAAACTCCCAATCTGTGCACAAACTCACAGCGCGATGATGAAATGGAATCGATAATGTATGCCGCAGCCCAGAGGCTAGGATCACTCTCTTCTTCAGATGAACTCGGGCTTACTCCCCTGATTTGTGAAAAGCACTGGATGATTGAGGGTAAAAAAAATAAAAAAACGGAACATGCATGAAATTGTGGATCATTTCTCTTCCCTCCCCGCGTCAGCCGGTCTCTCTCCCATCCCTCCCCCTCTGTTTGAGTGCGAGAAGAAGCTACCCGAGATGAATGTGTTGCTTTCAGAGAGAGAGGTTCTGCGAAAGATTTGACTAAATCCAGGGAGACGACTAACAACATCCATTTGTGGCCGCTTTAAATGTGGGCAATTTCGTGATTTTTTATTTTTTTTTCTCGAGGACTCGTGTACAATACAGTCATCAAGGACAAGCTTGACATTCCTCAGCTCTCAGCGGCAGCTGGGAGATCAATAAAACAAATTATCTGGCATCGAGTTGAGTCTGTTTCCAAAGGCGACTCCGCCGTCTCACAACCTCCAGATGTAAAAGATTAAATGGAAGAATTTTCAACGCAACAAACATGATATTCGGTTGTTGGGATTATACAGTCTTCACTACAACGTGTCATCATTTCAGTCAACACTGTAGTGTGAGTCCGTTGGCTCGTCTGTTCGCAGGAATGTCACTCTGCATATGGGTTGCTACCGTGTGGTATCTGCAGCGTATGCACCGTATGACACAAACTGACACTGGGCGGTACATGGCAGGCTGCGAGAGCTGTGCTGGCTCTTCATAAATGACCTACTTCCTTCATGTGTCAGTGGATGAACAGCGCTTGACCTTTAATCTGGAAGGGTTCTTTTCATTTGTGAGAGGATGTCGAACCTAAAACAACATTGTATAAGCACTTAAACCTTGTCTCCTATGTGTGCAACCGCGCAGAACCATATTGTGATGGTGAGAGGTCATTTTTAGCATTGAGCAGGTAGCTAAATAAAACATTTCTTTTGGAGATTTTGATGTCACGTAATAAATTACATGGCTGGATTAACCCTTTGGGAGGCCGGAGGGCAACCATAGCTGTGGGCTCCCATTAAATAACTAATTATTAGGCCCACTTGGGGACAACACTGACATTTCATGCCAACACGTTTTTCAATGTCATCCTAAAGCAGTTGCTGATTTACACAATCAACAGACACAGAACACCATTAATCATTCATTTAGAGTTGTGTGTCTGGTGACCTGGTATATATAATTCCAATACTTGCTCTCTTTTAGCTCTGTTTTCCATGCTAAGCAGGTAGCGCACAGTGGATTTACTATAAAAAGCACTATGAGAGCGGTGAGCGGGAACCCAAACACAAGCCTTGCGGTACAGAAAACCAAAACAATATGCTGAAAGACACTTAAATGCTCTGTTGAGCAAGAAGGAACTGCAGAGCTCCGTTTCATGATTCAGAATGCATTTTTCATATCATGATATATATTCACTGACATTTGTAACTATCCGTATTAATATCATTAGAATGATTTCAGCCATATAATCCATCCTTGTTACAGTATCTCAGACTGCTGTCATGGTGTTTACTCAGATATTGATTTCTTCTACAGGTGTCAGTGGAGAAAGTCCGTGCTCTTTCTGCTGCATGAGAGTGACAGACATCTGTGGTAATTCACAATTATCCGTCTTCCTTTCTTATTACTTCCCTGTCAAAAATACAATGGTCCTGTTCTCCTGAACAAACTGACCTGAGACGATGACCTGATATCCGTCAGCACCATGTCAACCTTCAAAAGCAAACCGAAAACTTTTCCTATTCTCTCAGATTTTTTGATTTGTTCGTGTGTGCGCCGAATGTCTGTCAGTGCTCGATATCTTCAATGTAAAGCACATTGAGTTTACTCATAATCGGATGTTCTTTATGATGGAAATTGCATTTGCCCCCGTCTCTCCAGATGGAGAGCTCCACCACGGAGAAAAAATATCAAAGTCTGCCTAAACCACAAATGAAAGCATCTCTTATCACTGCAGTGTTTTTCTGCCCGTAATGATTCAGTTGAAGAGAATAAACTGGAAAACACGAGGCTGCTAGAGGTTCCTCCAGGGAAAACACATTCTTGTTAATTAATTGTATTAATACTTCTAGGAATAAGAAAGAATACATTATCATACATTATAGGCGAGTGCATTAGAGGCTATCACAGTCACCACCCATCGTGTCGCCCTGACGGATGAAGTCCAGCAGGAAGTTTTCCTCGTGGAAAAAACACAAGTTGTTTGTTTTGGACGGACATACAGCAGCTCAAGGTCGGATTTATTTATGATTTCCGTCCATAATAGTGCACAACTTCATTGGGTTAGGGGGTTAGGGTTCGTTTCCATGAAGCATTTTGAAGAATATGGCATTATATGTTTTATGGAAATGGCAAAAAATGTAAGAAAACGTCCTCTAATTTGAAAAAAAAAGAAAGTTTGACTATTGCTTGAGGTGGTTTTTGTCTCAGCGAGTCAGCGAGTTCTTGCGCAAATGTTTGATGGAAACAGATTTGAACTCCAACATAGCGAACATTCAGCTCACATGACTGTCTGCGAAAACATGTCTGTAAGCACGCGTGGACCTGTGACAGTTCCATGACAGAAACAATTACAAGACCATTTACAACTTGCCCTTTGAAAATTAAATCCTGAAGACCTCCCTCCATTTCATCCCCCGGTTTGTTTACCTCTAGCCTCTGTTTACTTCAACTTCGAAGCGTGACGTAGCCACATAGCCTACGCCGCCTCATCCTCTGACAAAATTTTGCTTTGCATAGCCTAGTTCGTTTGTTTAAAACAGCTCATGGAAAGGCACGTAATGTGGAAATGGACTGGACATTTGTATTCTATTTTTTCTGCGAGCTTTCAGAAGATCGCTTCAAATGTACTTGACATTTTACGGAAACATGGTATGATCCATACCATGACTTTTACCACCTGTGCATAAAAGTAAAAGTAGAATTTGGGGTCTCGTTTTTGCATATTTTTAACTACAAACAAACAAACAAACAAAAAACAAAACAAAACAAAAAGTTTAATTCAGTCTAATATGGACGTTTCACTTAAAAATAAATCTGTCTAGCTCAGATTCTGGGAACTTATTTTGCCATCACATGCAGTAAAACCGGAACCCAAACATTCAAGCTATCAGGCGCCACTGATCCAGGTGTTTCCAGGTGCTTTGGACAAAGGCGCAGGATGAAGGCTGAGCAGGAACGGGCGCTCCTGTGTTATTAGCGGACAGAGAGGTGTGTTAGTGACTCACACAGATTCGTGGAGCTGCGGGAAGTTTTCTTTTTCACTCTGCCGCATGCGCAGCGGAATAATCACAATAATCGAAATATGTCAAGTCTCATGGGCACAAGAAGAGAGCTACCTGTGGCGATAATAAGCAGTCTGAGAAGTTTGCGAAATATTTCTCCAGCATCTGCACATATGTGACTTGACAGCATGCGCAACGTCACTCCAGTGAGCGACAGCAGATGGAGCAGATACCTGCTGCGTTCAGGTGTCTGTAAAAATGCTCATCATATGAAAGTTTTTTTTTTTTTTTTT